>JARQTI010000802.1:291177-413560 GCA_030142655.1 Trachelus tabidus | reverse complement strand
GAGAGAGAGAGAGAGAGAGAGAGAGAGAGAGAGAGAGAGAGAGAGAGAGAGAGAGAGAGAGAGAGAGAGAGAGGGCGATGAAGGGAGAGACGGAAGCACAAGAGGGAAAGAGACATTGGAAAAATAGCTCAAGAGACACGGTACACTCGGATCAGTAAGGCACGTGAGTCTCGTGCATGCGTTGAAGTCGGTGAGAACGTCGCGTGTATTGCTTGTGCAGGTTCTGAGGAATTCAAGTCTCCGAAATATTACTTATTTGTAAGAGGTTATGACGTAAGCTTGATGTAACTAGGTATCGTAGCACTTTAATATTGTAGCGCTGTAGTTTATAAGCATAGTACTCTTACGTAGAGTTATATATATGTATAAAATATAACAATTTGAAATAACCTATCGTTGAAAATAATATAAGAATTTATGAAAAAATTAGGTGGAAATGGAATATTGATGGTCAGTCTATTATCCATGTAAATAAAAAAATTCATATTCACACATGAATTTTTACCTGCCCCCCCCCCCCTTTCTATGCAATACTTAGCAGCTAAAAATTAAATATTTTATGCTAATTTGTCGTATGAATGAACTACGGTGTCAGATGTAGTTATTTGTAATATAATTTTTTAAATATCATTACAAGTGCCATATTGATTATTAAACCAATTTTATTTGATGGATACTTCAAAGTACCTTTCTATTCTATATTGATTCTAAAAGGACGAATTATTGTTAATGTGTATGCGAAACCGTTTTCTTAAGTGCATTTCAAGGATGAAAAATCTTGTTTTTCCTTAACCATGTTTGTAGCCTCTAAAAAAATCATTCTCATTATACAGAGATTGCGTCAAAGAATCCAAACAAATTTTCTTAGCAAACTTTGCGTCCCTACAGAATATTCATCGTGATTATTCGAACTATATGGTAAAGGTAAAGGGAATAAATTTTTAATCTATACATTGAATAAGAATAAGCCGGATTGTGAAAAAGGTCGGTTCAAAGCAACGTTCCTCTAAATGGGCCTTAAGTCCTTGCTTTATTGTGCATTGCCCATTGTCGTCCATATAAATAAGGCCTGTTCATAATAAACCTTGTTTCGTACATAGCTAGGACAGGTAGGTATAAGGTGAAGGTAGAAGATCCCCCAGTTTATTCGAGTATTAACCAGTGTGTCAATGAGACAGGAGACAGTGAGAAAATGTTCACGCTGCTACTATTCACTGCGGCGTGTAAGTGAAGAGAGTTAAAACCAAGGATACAGTATTTGTACGTGTTTTGTTAGAAAAAAAATTTCTTAAAAACCTTCATATTCGTCTTTGGCGCTTCGTCAAAGCTCCGGATCATGAATTTGGCTTTGTCAGAATTCTGTAATTTTTCGATAAGTGATGGAGTTAGCCGAAAGACGGTATAAGGCACGAGAGAGGGGAAGGGACGGAGGGGCGACGGAGAGGGACGGGATACACTCGACGTACCGAAGAATGAAGATGAGGAATTGTGCTTGCTGTGTGAAGATCGCAGCTTGTCAGTCGGCTCTCGACCGTCTTAGAGAGAAGACGTACACGAGCGTGTAACAAAGTAAAAATAAAATTGATAATAAAAAGAAAAACAATTAAAGGATCGATCGTAGGGAAAATAATTTTTTTACATAAGTGCAATTTCTTTTTTCTATAATTTAGAGTCGAATGAATTGAGATAATAAAAAAAGTGAAATTATCTAATGAAAGTGTCACGTGGGTCAATTTGATGAAATAAAAATAATGTATTAGCACTTGGCTGATTTTCGTGGGATAAAGATTGTATGCACATGAAAAATATTGTTTACTCGGGCTGCGAGGTCTTTTGAGAATTTATATTAAAATAGGTTGATCTTTCTCACGATCCTGCACCATATAAAAAGTGTATCAATCCGTTGATCTTGAATGACTAAGGTATCATAGATCTCGTAATTACTTGACGTCGACCTTATGCGATTTCCCACGATGCATCGGTACGCATAAGCTAAGCAGGCGTCGTGCAAGTCGCCATGACCTTGTGAGCGTGTAAGCAGGTAAACGCATAAATATTATTTGTGCTGGACTCTCCTACGTAAGCTGTTGGTAATCCGCGGGATTTTGCCGCTGGACGTGTCGCATTTAAATTTCCGAAATGCCTGGAAGTAACTGCCAGACAGTTTGGCGCGCGATTCAAAGTTAAAAAGAAACTTGCAGACCTGCTTATACCTTTATTTCTGGACAGTAATCATGCCAGATCAAAAGAGTGCTTAACGTTAATTAAACGTGCTGAGAAAAAGGGGACTGTGAAAATTTGGACAGAAAAAAAGAAGAAAAATGGCGTCCATATGCGGCAGCAGCAAGAGTCATCCTGGGTTGACGACAAGCAGTTTCTACAGGCCTGGCGCTTATCCTTATCAGGTAAGAAGCTTTATCTGCAAAATTTTTTGGACGAACTTACGCGAAGTTCAAAATAAATATTATTACATCTAAACAATGTAATTAATATTAAAGGGCGTTACACTTACCGTATACGATAAATGTATACAATTATTATTTTCTAATTTCATTCTCTCTTGCAGTAATAAAATAATCTCAAGGATCGTTTGTCGCACGAGCGATTGAAATAATCGATTGCGTCCGTTTCCATAAAGTTGGTAACGAATTCATGACACTAATCGTTATTGCCGTAAGCGGAAGGCATCCTTCTCTTTCTTTGTTCTTATCTGTCTTATACAAAATTGTATATCTGTACTTGAACAGATCGCAAAACAAAATCTTGTTCTGCTCCCTGGAAAAAGATCATTTAAAATTAATCGTCAGCCATCTGTCGATCGCACGTGTAATTAAAGCAAATTACCATTGTCTTGAAATGACATTAAGGGGGCCGCACACGTTGCTTAGTAGAAGCAAGACCTTGGCCTTGTCTTGCAATAAAAGCTGTATTACATAAGTCGAATGTAAACCTGCTCATTGCTACGCGAAGATGATATTCTCGAATTTTTCTTTTACCTTCTTCATGATTCCTCGACCTTCTTTTTTTTTTATCGTTCAGCCACCTCTGATCACGTGGCGGACATAGTGTGCGGGCCGATGATCTTTTTCTAGCCTCGATTTAATGACCCACACTATATTGTATATATAGAACTATACTGTATATGGTACCGCGTATATTGTACGATATGTATAATTGTGATATTAGTTTTTTCGTACAAAAATCAATTAAGCGTGGTTGAAAATATAAGGATTAACAAAAAGAAGAGTTGATGTATTTAAATTATTGAAAATCGATCTGCTGCAAATACCTATAAAAATTGTTAATACTTTTAATTTATTTTTAAATCTCAATTTCTTTGGAATGGAATTCCTTTTTTTTGGGCGCCTTCAGATAAAACCCTAGTCTCACTTAACTTACCTGACAGGGGTTGTTGATACTATATGAACAAGGAGTCCTTTATGACCAAGCTGAGAGTCAATATTGACCGGCAGTCGAGTATATTATCTTTCTTCTTTTTACCGTTTTTTTACTATTCGGTAAAAAATACGAAGAAACAAACTTCTTGTTCAATATGTATTTGGAAAAGAAAAAAATTTTAACATGACGCGAGAGCTTGTATTATAAAACAATTCACACGTAATATTTTGATAAAGTCTGACTTAAAAATTTTGTGTTATTAAAAACGTAAGACATAATGCTAATACAATTATGTAGATCAGCAAGATATTTTACGAACAATTTAGCACCTATACGTGTTCTATTAGAATATGAGAAAAATAAAAAAGTCACTACTAAAAACATCATGCAAAATTATTGACATACAGACTTATTTAGTAGAAACGCACCACCTGAACATGGTACTACCATAGAAAAAAATGAACGGGCCAACTTCAGGTGGTACGTTTCTACTGAATAACCCTGTATTATAATAAATCAATGTAAAAAGATATAACAACAGTATAATACAGTTATATTATGGTAGCTGCGGAAAATATTAATTCGAGGTAGGACACTGTCAAAATCACGAACCAGGATTAGCAACACACGAATTTGACCGTCGATTCAATTCAAATGAAATAACCATGAAATATAAAGCGTATAAAAGACATACGAATCGAAGATCACGAACTACCTAAGAATGAAGCATTTTTCACTTCTTACTTATCTACTATAAAAGTTATCAATTTCTAAGGTATTTCATCAGGTAACCGGCACTGCTCTAACCTGTACGTTTCTTTTTTCCATATATTTTTTGGTTATCCACGCCTTTCAATGGCGACACACCTTTCCACGTTTTCTGTCGAGTTCACGAAGCTTTCCGGCGCGGTGCCGAGGATATCCGATAATACCCGATTACACCGAATAATCTGAGGTGGCACTGACCTAGCAATGGCGTATGCTTAGAATTATATGAGCTGGGCAGGACCGTTGGTTCCACGACAGGACCGACACTCAGCGTGTTGTACTGTTATTCCACTGGCATACTTTGGCCGGAATACGAAATAACATTATAACGTATATGAAAATGCACCAGGAATACCAACCTTGAGACCAGAGCTGGCCGTTACGTCGAGATGCCGTTATATTTACATCTCTGCGGACATCCGACAAAATTCTTAACGCCGACTGTACGATAAATGAAGTAACAATAAAAATATTTTATGCACACAAAAACAAAGTACTGTAACAAAAGAACAATAACTATCATACATACCATAAAAGCTTTCAATAATCAAGTCTAACTTCCGGTACGGATTTTAATTCTTTATTCCAAAACGGTTATTCTTATTCAATGATTAAAACAGTTAATGACTGTATTAATCATAGCTGATGCTGATTACGTGATTTAATCTTACTATTAAACGGTAACAAGACCTTGTAATCACAACGACTGGCACGTGACGAATAAACCGGAAGTGTTGCAGATTTTGAGGAAGTCGCGAAATTTTCAAACGAAATGACTTCGGGCGAGACCAAATAAAAAATATATATATAATCCTAAATATATATACACAAGAATATGGATACCGCGTTAATTTATATAAGCATAAACGAAGCGTGTCGCAGTCGGTATGCATAAAACTACTGTGCGTGCGTGCAGATGTAAATAATGCATATATATGCATACACGGAAAAAAGTCTACATACACGTATCTATATCAGTGTCGTCGTAGATTCCCTGACTGGTAAAGCCTGTAGTGTGGGAACCCAGTTCTTGCTGCTGGATGCATGGATGCACTTTGGAAGACCCAGCTATAAGATGAATCTGAAAGAAAAATGCGAGAGGAATTCATGTTGGAGTTAAAAAATAATATAATTCATTATAAAAACAGAGCGACTGACGTTACGTAAAATAATACATATAGCTATGGCTTTTGATAACAATCAAGGTGCAGACTTCTCACGATATAAAATACTGAACTCGTTGAATTTTTTATAATTTTTTTCCTCCTATTCGCCATAAAAAAATGGCACGTGCGAACTCGATGTATGACAAAGCGTGACGCACGTGCGTAATACAAAGACCTTAGTACTAACGCACGTACATACGTGATGCTTCGGGCACGAAACACTGTACGGGTTCATATTCGATGGATAATAATAAGAATAATAATTGGAGTTCCTTCGCTTAATGAGACTAGAGGGCGTCGGGCGTCCAGAATAAACACAGTCGATGCTCTTCTTCCTTTTTCTGTAACAGTGGCCACTACAATACCTGACAGTTAGGTTCAACGGACCCGGAATATGGCTGTAGTGTATTATAGTGTAGGGGGTATAGTATATAGTTAACTGGTAGACCTACTGTATTGTACTATACTTGCATAAAGTGTGTATCTGCATATAGTTATGTATACAACCTTTATGTATATAGAACGACATACATGGATCCTACTATGTAACTATGTGCCGTGGAATCTATTAACCATCTTGTATAGATTTTCAAATCGTATGTTTAGGTATAAAGAAGATCGAATGTGGTTATGTATACCTAGACACGAGGTCAGGTTATGGATACCATTGTACCCAAGCTGAACTTCAACTATTGCGAAGTTGGCATTGTGAACGTCCGAATGGTGAGTCTGAGCTGTCTGAAGTTGTTAGGGGTCGTTTTTTTTGAGTTTTATTTTCCTTATGCGAAGATACAATAGTCGGAATACACCTGCAACGGATCATTGATCTTTGTGATTTTTGATTATTCAAGGTGGCTTCATTGTGCAATTTATCGTTGAAGCGACTGCACGTGTGATTGATGAATCGAAAGATTTTATTGATGGAAAAACGTGCATTGTAGAGGATAAACGAGGAATATTATTCTGATGACGTGAATAGTTTATGGAAGACAGAGTATGAATTTTTGAAAAAGTGGGAGAGGCGCAGTTATAAAAAATTATACGCTGCCATTGAACGTCACGAAGTAAATGTACTTGGCAAAGAGGAACTTACGTCATTCTTAAGGAGGGGTCAGCGCCAGCAGAGCTTCCGGCTGGGAAACAGCCGGAAACTGACTTGACGTAAACTATTATTTGCTAGACAATAAAACGTGCTACTTTAAGTCCTCGAAGATGACGCTACTGGTTACTCTTGTCTTGGGCGGCAGACTCGACATTAAATGGAGTTATAATGGTGCTTAGGCACGTAACCTTACCAGATACCGATCTCAGTTGCGTAGACTGTAATTATTATAACTGTAGTGGCTGATTGTTGATTCCAGAATTTTCATAATTTTCAATTTTCATTCTTGACACTGTGTGCGTAAATTTTTTTTAAAACAAATACTTCATTGATTGTTCATTAAATTTTATACACCGGAAGTAAGGTATCCGGATATGACGTAACAGATGATCGATACGTGACCATTTGTATTTACGTTATAGAAATCAAACAATGCAAAGCTCAAAGCATACGCAGAGCTTTGATTATAGTTATAATTAGTCGATTGGTGCTCGTAATTTATAATATTATTTATATACACATATATTATCAATGCAAATGGACTATAGCGAATCGTTATATGAATTTTTAATATACTATTGTCAGTATTATTTCTCACGTACTTTACATGCGACTTATGATTTGATTTATAATCGTGCAACTTTAATGTATCGTCTAATTATATTACACGGTTGAAAAATTATTCAACAAGTTGTAGGTTACGTTAACGAGAATGCAATTGCGCGTTGCTGTTTTTTTTTTTATTAAATGCACGCAGTGGGACACCTTGATAAAAATGAAACAATGGCAAGAAACTAATTGTATGAAATCGTAAATTAAATAACTACGTTAATGGCTGTATACAAGTGGCGACTGTTAATTCAAAAAGACTGATTGTGAGTGCAATCTAATTGCAAGGTGCTAAATACAGGCAATGAAGAGGGTCATGGCTTTGTATTAACATGATAAATCAGTATTAGGCTTAACCTCACTGTTGAATTATCCATTAACGAAAGAAACGATCGACTTGTCCTATTTTCATTATTAAAAGATGCACAAGAACTTATCGTTCTTACTCAACATATCATCCGCTGCTTATATTGATATTAGCAACGGGTCACTTAAAACTACAGCAATTAAATGTCTAGAAATGAAATACGTTAAAATTGAAATTTCGAAACTGTACGAAATATTAAATGAATATAAGTACTGGTGAAAAAAAGTAATAATTTCGGGTAAATTTAAGACTATGTATCTCATCCTCTCATATGTGGAAATTGTACGAATATATAAAATACGTATGGTATCATATGTGTACTCACGTATCGTATATATTCACTCATACGCGATCAGAGTCTCATTACTTTGTGTGGTACATGTGAGTCTGTGGATGTTACGGCCTTGAAAGATCTTTGCACTCTGGTCGCATCTTCGCGTTTCTTGGCATTGCCGAAGGCCATACACAGCCTCCCAGGTCATGGTCCAGGTATTGCTTCGACTTCTTCTTCATCCTCTTCGTATGGGGCTTATAATAACGTACAGCTTGGTCTACGCCTACGCTTACACCTGTCACGCTACTAGTGCCACCTGCCGTAAGGTTAGTTTTAAGACGAAACTTTTGAATGAAAATAAGGATCGATCATAGCCAATTGAATGGTAATAATTTGTATGTAATATGAATTTTCATATAATCGATACTCGATGACAAATCGCTATGCGACATTGATATCTTCCTAATTCTATATTAATTGTATATTATTATTGACCGTATAATTTTTTATTCAGTGAAACATACAACCTAGAACTTTTGTACTGGCCTGTACTTACATGAAATCGATAATGAATCGAATCTATTGATTTTTAAATATTCGCAGAAGAAACGATGAGATTTTTCAAGGTCGATTTTTGATCGAGGCTGAATTTGAAAAAGTGCCGAGACTCATCGGGAACGTGATCGATCTTCCTTTCGTAATAAGCTATACACTATTTAGAAATAAAAGAGGTCAACTTAGGTTGAGGTCGAATTGGTCTTTGGTCAAGTTAATGTAAAATTAGTTATATCCACACGTGAGATCATACAGTGAACTCCGTTTCAAATTCAAAATATTATTTAATTATGCAGATGGCGCGCGCACTCGTACATAACCTATAAATAACTTGGAGTGAGAAAAGTCAGATTAGGTTGGTCCATATTTATGATAATTTTTCACCGTCTAGCTGTTACCACGCTTTATAAGCCGCATAGTTAGACATGCTTGGTATGGTGCTTTAAATGCCGAGGTGCCTGTAAGCGAGCTTTTGTAGCAACAACAAAAAATCAACCGGCCGAGAAAACACGAAGAAGAACGAACGGACGCCGAAGATGAGGACGCGGCAGAAGAAAAGCAAAAAAATTAAAAGAAAGACGAAAAAGGAAATTCTCGCTCCGATTCCAGTTTGCGAAAAAGAACCTGCTTCGCATTGATGTAGAAATAGCACCGGATATACGCGCATGCGCACCGCTATCGAAACAAGCGTAATTATTTTCCGTCTTGACGATACCCGCAATCGGCTCCAATTAAAGGACACGGATGACCACGAATTCACCCGAAGTACATATATCTATATATGATTTAAATAATAAAAAATTAATGTACCTCGTGAAAAGATAATACAATTCAGAAATCTAATTGTCAGCTGCAATTACGTCACTTCTCATTTGTTCGTATTATTTACTGCGGGTGTAAGTGGAATGATCCTCTAATGGCATGTCAATGACAGTTTCCGTTCCAAGGCGTTCAGGGACGTACGATGAGCTGTCAATGGTGTCCATATGGTAACAGGTGTGCATGCATCTAATATCAATACCACGTCTGAAATCATAAAGCACGTTGACTACTAAGTAAATCAGTTGACGTCCTTCGACGTTAAATAACGTCGCATCGATCTGATTCAGAGATCTAACGCCTCCAAGAATAGCGATAATGTGCGTGGGAACACTAAATGTGCATTTTAATTCGTATTAAAATATTCGGAAAAACAGTCGACCTATAAATAACCGATTGTACAAGGGAAAAAATATATAGCCTATGCATATATAATATATATATATATTATATATATTTATTAAATTTACCCGTATCGAATATTTTATATCGGCAGATGACCAACAAAGAACATGGAAGTTACTGACGAATCTTTCAATATTCCATGGATGATACAGGAAGTGATAGAATCAATTAAACTCGCCGATATCTTTGTCGCGACATGGGCGGCAAATTCAAAAAACGACCCTGAATCCTAATGAACCTTTCACGTTATAGTCAATGGATAGCGTATTCGACTAACGAATCGTACAATGACTTTCTAATCTTCAAATAAGATGATCGATCAAATATCATCAGTAACCTTCGATCTGTCCTTCCATTTTACTTTTGTATAATTATTACAGTGAATCCTCCATCCTTCGCGCGTAATTCGTCAGTCGATTGCTTCCTGCATCACTTAACTTTATTATTATTATGCTCGGTATAAGTATGCATTTTACTATATATATCGTTTAGTTACACTATCACTAAAAAGTCTGTATACACGATAATAAGTATTATACACTTTCGTACAATATGACTCTAACGGTATTAACATACTTTTTTAACAACCCTGTACCTGCCTGATAAATACGACACTATAAACGTCTCGCACTACATAGTTTAATAACAAGCTCGATTACGGGTAGTAATAAAAATTGTATACAACAAAGAACAACTCGGTCTTTGCACTCCAGGTTTCCCGCTTATGCTTTTCAATTTTATTTTCACTCTCAGACCAACCACCATTACGCTTCATTATTCGCTCGTAAACGCCAGTCTCATATTCTGAATTAAACCCTTTGGCAATGGCCGAAAGAATTGCATTAATATTTTATATACAGTACGCAGACAATTTTGTTTCTTGTTACTTTGTTGGACTATGCCGAAAAGAATTTTTTAATTATCCCAATAAATTTTTCAATATTTATTATCAATTCTTGCATGGGAACTAGTCTCGCAGGTTTACAGTTACTGTTATAAAATTAGCAACCGTTGCTGACGTATGCGAATGCCAACTACAGTACGTGATGATCACCTACGAGCGTACCTATAAACTGCGATACCCATATAGCACAGAAGATTCTACAGCCTATAGGTGTATATGCTATATGTACCTACTGTAAAAGTTCGTATCACAGCATCTTGCCGGTGTGATGCAGATTCTTCCTAGTCGCTTCCTATTGGCCGAGCGTGAATAATTTTCTAACGGCAAATCCTCCCTGTATATACAAGCAACAGACGTGGAGTCAAGTTTTCTCAGGAGTACAGCTGTAATCCATAGATCACCGTATATGAAAGAAATAATAAATAATGACTTTTGGAACGTATGTTTTTGTTGATTACTTCGTATGGTAAATTAGATTTTAAAAATTCACCAATGTTACGGAATATATTTTGACTTTGTGTCACGGAAAGTTCCAGTAGCGGCATAAAAAAGTTTTGCAGGATATTTATACGTGTTCATTCTTATTTGGTATGTTTTTCACAGAGGTACAGCTAAACGGTATTTACTGTCGCGAATTTTGTGCGGGAGGACGCGACTTAGTATTCGACGGATGATATTTTTGAGAATGCTTCATTTTCCTTATGTCTTCGTTCGTTTTTTTTTCTTACGCTTTTTTATGTTGGATACAATAAATCGACTGATTTTACATACCAAAGGACAGAATTGCTATGTAATCGGTTCGCATTCGAATTTCCCGTTTCGCGACATCGTTTCGCAAATTGCTAAACTCAACATCGCGTACACAATTGAGACGTACGTGGAGAAAAGGAGGGTCGACGATTGTAGTTAGGAGTCACAGAAATCTGTATGCGTAATGTCGGAAGCTTATAGTATTTTAAAAACAGTTTGGATTTTTAGCTCTGCTTCTAATTCTAGTAGTAATTATTATCTTGCTTTCGATATTTATTCACGTATTAATAGCATATTTTAAAGGGACATGGTATATTCGTAGGTTATCCTGTTGGCTTCGTTTCTTCAGTATATACGTCGCTCGTGCGTGGACGTAGGTGGGATTTGATTTTAATAAAATAATACGATAATGATAATTGGGTGTAGCTATGATGAAAAATATTTTTAAATTGACATTCACGAACGATTATTTTGAATGGGAAAAATTTTTTTGAATATTAATATTGTGCTATATAAATTTGATTTATTATTTTAATGGCCGTCTACAATTAAATATGCAATGAGGTGCAATAATGAAAATAAAAATTATTTTGATTACAGAGCGAATATTATCTTCCGCCAAGATCAGCATGGTCAAGGGTGCCACCGCCGAAAACGAAGAAGGCTAATTCAAAATGGAAAATTGGCAGTGCTATGTTAATAATATCTGCTATGCTTGTTCTGGTGGCTGTTCTTGCTATAGCAGGATTGGCATTATGGATGGGAGGTAGGTTTAACTTTTGACTGTGAATTATGGAAAATTATACGTTTGATATGCTATCAGTCTCGTATGATAGATCGTTTGGATTTTATGTGTGATCGACAGGTCAATTTGAATTTATTGACTTTATTGTGATTTGATTAGAAAATATTAATTCTTATAATGGTAATTCCAGAGATGCAATATCTTTTTGTCATTGGCAATAAGTCTGTCAACCGTTGATATAATAACTGTCATTATGTTGTTTGTATGATTTACGAGTCTGCCTATTTACGTTTCAGCTCTGCGTACGGATTCGAAAAATGGTGAGTAGCACTTGACAGTTAGATGACTGGCTGAATCTAAGAAATATATTATTATGACAGATCAAAATTGACCTGACGTTAAAAACGATATTGAACACTGTCATTATTTTTTTTAGCTGTCATTGGCTTCACTTGCAGCTTCAGAATAGTAAGGGGGGAACGTTACAATCCAATGTTGAAGCTAAACACGAGTATGGTGTTCCGTGAGAAAGAAAGAAAATACAAAAATATTGTAAGTTGACAAAATTGACAGCGACATTCGTTTATGAAGTAAAAAAATTGTTTATATATTTTTTTGTTTACCTAGCGTGACAGTATTGCATACATTTTATATTTTTAGTTCGAACTTCTATTTCGAAGAAGTATCATTGGCGCGTCGTACAAACAGACGATAATTGACAAATTTGAAAATGGTACCTTGAAAGTCTTCTTCAGACTGTACTTGGACCGAAGGAAGATACCACGATCAATTACGAATGTCGAGGACGTCATTGAAGACATAATCGTCAAGGAGACGTACTCCACTACGTCGTTATTCAAAACTATGGAGTTGGATCTGAACTCGATATCTATAAAAAGTGAGTGAAAAAAATTAATAGTCAATTAAGGATATTATGTACCTGATGGTAAAATTGTGAAATTATATTTTTAATGGTTTATCGAATATTTTGTAATATATTATTTTATTGTCTTTACTAAAGGAATTAACCAGGATGCTGAAAATATTCAGAAGGCCGGACAGCCGAGAAACACGATGATTACAAAAAATGGACTCTTACGAACGAATAGAAACAATTCTCTGGTAACAAACTCAAAGCCAAAAATGAAGCCTGTTAAGATGGAGCCAAACGAAGCGGAAATAGATTTCACTAATATTCCGACAATTCAAGGGACTTATATGGCTACGAAAATTAACGAAACTGTTACCAAGGAGCCGAGGATTGCCGAAACTAGCCGAACAACAATTAGAAGTACTTCGACGGACGCCATAACGGAACTGCCGATAATTGACACTACGGTACCGTATTTTTCGAAAACGAGTGAAAAATTGGCAGTCACCAAATCCAATTATCGTACAAGTACTGTTTTGGGCGAAACTACAACTGAAAAGATTGTTGGTGATTTATTTAAGGACTTTGTAAATCCAGATTTTGAAACTTCACCGTGGCGTCCAATTATACCGGGATACATTAATACCGGATTGAAATTACACCCGGAAAGAACGAAACCATCTTCTCAATTGGATTCCACAATTTCTGATATATCAATTAACGAATCGAATTCCGTTAAAAAAGATGGAAAAGTATCTTCGTCAAAAATTCCGGATGGCACAAAGAAAGTGGATGAAAAAATTGAAGAAAAGGTTACCGTCAAAAGTACAGTCACTACCAACATTCCTGAATTCCACGATTTCGCTACTGCCCTACCCGATTCCGGTATAGTCAGTGTCGAAGATACGGATTTCCCACAGGACAGAATCGTGCCCCAAGAGATGGTGAACTTCCGGGTGAACAGTAAATTCAAGAATAAGATACCGGAAGTTGAGGAACAGGTGACGAATTTTAATCGGCAAGAAGCCGACAACGTCAAGCATAACGTAGATTTAGAAGTTGCCGGACAAATTCCACAGGAAACGTATAACATCCATTTGAGCACGATTTCCGGTTTTGAAAAGATCGATAGCAGTTTACTCGAATCCAAAATAAACGACAAAAAATCTTCGTCCACATTTACCACAAAGACAGTTCCACGATTTACAGAGAGACCCGAAGTACAGAATTTTGAGATAAAGCAAAAAAACGGTACTCCAGAATTTCAAACGACTTTCTCCTTACCCACCCTAGCGATCACAACGCCATCTACTACTATTAAACCAATATTTCCAAATTACGAAGAATCTTCATCTACCGTTCCCCCAAATTTCAAAATTTCCGGTGTGGGCATAGCCGAGCCAATTCTTGATACTGAAATTGAACTCGAGGGCCGAAATCGATTTTCCGAAACCGAAGCGATCATCGAATCAGCCGATGGCATGCAGGATCGAAAGGTCGATCAGTTTCAACCAATTTACACGAGTTACAGAACACCAGATTTGAACGGCGCTGCTAAGCCTAGCCTTGTCGAAAATCCAGGAACGTTAAAACCTTTTAGACACACTATACCATTTGATAAAATTGCATCAGTTATTGATAACGACAATGATAATTTCGAGCCTGCAATCGTGCCTCAGCCTTTCAGCAATACAACGCAAAAAGCAATAATAGATACTGAAACAAAGAAAAGAGATAACGAAAAACCAAAAAATGATAAAGACCCCGAAATTGAAATTCCAAAAATAAAAAAACCTTCAAGTTCCGATAATTTTCAAGAAAAACTTAATCTTATCCAATCGAACGTCACTGAAGAATTTATGACGTTAGCATCGGAAAAAACAGAAAATACGACAAGAATAGAAAATTTGGTAAATACTTCAACACCGTCATATAAGAAGGTGCAGATAGAGCTGAAGTACCACGAGCCGATAACAGCAGATTTTGGTGAAAGCACAGAAAGCCTTATCAGAAAAACAGAAACCCCACTGAAAAGTGCTAAGATAGAATTATCAGAACAGCACAAGCCAATCACGAATAAGCATACCCCCATGATAGATGACGAAAAAATGTTAAAATTAACGACAACAGAATTGTACTCGGAGATACTTCATCCGCATCAAAACAACATCGAAAAATTGACAGCTACCGAGCCAAGTATCGACTCTCAACCTGCAAAACTGGCTGCGACATCATTGAGAAATTTGACTTTTATTGAAATCGATACAGTCAAACATACACCGGGCGAAGTGAAGGAATCTGTTTATGAGTTACCGGAAGTCAATGGCACTAGTTCAGTTTCGGCCACTGAAACTTCGAAGAAGATTTACAACAACACTCTCAAGGCTAATGTTGTCCAGGATCTGGTGACGTTGGCACCCGCGAAAAGTAACACTGGAGTAGGTAGACCCGTAAGACCAAGACCGAAACCTGATGAACTGAAGAATTTGAGGAAAAATATAAAGAATAATAATACCGTGCATCATCAGAGTTCATCAATGAAGAATGCTGATAGCGTGTTACTTGAACAGCTTTTCTCTCTTCCGAATAACAGAAAAGACCCAGTGAGGCGTGACTCTGCCGATCAAGAAAAAGAATTATTGAAGGAACAAATTCCACTTTCGAATTTTGAACAAATAGTCGAGGTTGTCACGTCTATAAGTACTAAAATTTCATCGAATGTCAATGACAAAGTTCTGATGAAGTTGGTCGTTAGTAATACAACCTCCATACCAGTTATTAATACCGTGTCGCATTCGAATGTTAATAAGTTTGAATTTCCCGCCGTAAGTCGAGGATCAGAAATTGATCATGGTTTGGATGAAATTGATCATTTATCTCGGGGGGAGGGTGTTACCGCTTTCGATAAAGAAGAAATAATTGACAGCGAAGTGGAGGAAATTGTCAATACGACAAAGCATATGTCTTGGACCGAACAAAAAGCTCCACTTATATCGGCTGATCTTAGAAAGACAACACAGACGTCAGATAGAAAAATTTCAAATTCGGAACGAGATCAGATGCTTTTGGAAAAATTGAAAGAATTGGCGGAAGTCAGAACAGATGATGATATAGGTATGGTAAATACGAAAAATAATAGTGGCAATAGCGGCGTCAATTTTGAAAATATATCTGACACTCAGATTCGTAATCAAAGTACAGACTCGTATCAGACTTTACCGAATTTTGAGGATTTGAAAAAAATTGCTGACATTTCGACTGGAAATGAAACAGCTCTTAAAAATACTACTTCGAATTTTACATTGAGTCGCGACGGTGTTCAAATTTTTACAAAAGTCTTCAACAAAGCAGACGAACGAGTTGATAAGATGATATCAACTACCGAAGAAAATCGGTTGAAGAATAGCCGTAAGTTAAAATTTCGTAAAAATAATATTTTTCAATATTCCAACTGAAAATTCATTTTAGACATTTTTTTCCATTTTCGTTTGACTTATATCATTTTCATCATTTTTAGAGAAATGCATCGGTTTTCAATGCAACGACGGTCTGTGTTTACCGTCGGGTGCACGATGCAATATGCTCCGAGAATGTCAAAATTCAGAAGATGAGCTCAATTGCAGTTGTGCAGATTTCTTAAAAGCCCAACTGCTCAATCACAAAATATGTGACGGAATTGCCGATTGTTGGGATTACTCTGACGAGACTGACTGCGGTAAATATATCACTCGTTATACATTAAAATAAAAAATAAAAAATCCTTTTCGATTAAAAACACAATACCAATTACTATAAAAAAAATACTATATTTCTAATATACAACCAAAGTAATCGAATATTTTGTTCTCAGATTGGTGTCAACATGGCCATTTTGTTTGTGGCAATAGCAGATCGTGCATCGAGCACAGCAAAGTTTGTGATGGATTCCGTGACTGTCCTGGTGGTGAAGATGAAAAAAAATGCGCAGCCTTAATAGAAGATAACGAGCAACAATCCTATGAAGACTACAATCCTAGTCTAAAAAAACCCGATACAGATTTATTGTCAAAAGATATGCTTAATGATGACGAAATAGCAGTTAAAGAATCAAACCCAAATTCTGATATAGATGAGAGTGAAATTGATCAAGAAGCAGTTGAGTCATCAATTTTGGAAACCACGACATTTCGAATAATTGTAAATGACGGTACTGGGGATGACCTATCGGCAGAAATTTTCGACCAAAAAACGGAAGTTGATCGTTCAAGACCAAAGGAATTGGCTCCTTATACCCAAAAAATGAAAACCAAAAATAATCCTGAAATGGCGCACGTGTCCGGTCGAGAAATTTCATCTGGTTCAAAGGATAACGTGGTCCATGAGAATTCGTATATCGCAGGAACTGATCTTAATATCCATGCTGCAGACCGGAAGGAAGTGAACAGTTATAGCGATCGAGGATTTTTAAGTGTTCGTAAAAATGGTCAATGGGGTAAACTGTGCTTAGGCGGTATGAATAATCTGCTTCAGGAACGTCAAGCAATCTGGACCATTGAAGATCTGGGACGAGCTGTATGCAAAGCAATAACTTATCAGTGCGTATTAAATTAATACAATGGAAAAATCCAATTAACGTATTCAATTAAAAGAAGTATGTGAAAATGTTGTATAAGCGTTACATAATTTGAAAAAAACTATGTTTCAGGGACTACGAGAGAGTCGAGAGAGTAACCGAAGAAAATCCGAAGCCAAATCGACTTTATTATAGTCTCTCTTACAGTGAAAAATTCACTGATAAAACCAGCTTAACATTTAAATCTTCAGAATGTCCTAGTGGCGAAGTCTTACGAGTGAAGTGCAAGAATCTTGAGTGCGGAATCAGAACCCAAGTCCCGACTCAGGCCAGGTACAATAATAGTAGCATTCAATGGAAAAGCATAAACCTAAAAGACAAATATTTTTTTCGAATAATTAATTTGGATTTTGAAAAATGTCAAAATGCGGTACTACGAGTAAATTTAAAAAAAATATATTTTTAAGATGGCCTTTTTCGCGACGTTCCAGGATTGTCGGTGGCGGAAGTTCTTCAGCTGGTAGTTGGCCTTGGCAGGTGGCACTTTACAAAGAAGGCGATTATCAGTGCGGAGGTGCATTAATTAATGATAAATGGATTGTATCAGCTGCTCATTGTTTCTATCAGTAAGTCATTCCAATACTCAGAATCAATTGCACTATGTTAACAAAAAAAAAATATTAATTTTTCACAGTTAGAAAAAATTGTCTAAGAAATAACAAGAATTTCAAACACATTCATCTTTATGAAAATTTAAAGAAAAAAGTTTTACATAAATAAGTTTATAAACAAAGAGATAACTTTTCAAAAATTGCATAAGAGATTTTACTCTAACAAAATATCATTGCAGTGCTCAAAGCGAATATTGGGTGGCGAGAATAGGCACAACGCGCAGAGGAAGTTTTCCAAGTCCGCACGAACAACTTATCAAATTGGACCACATCGCGCTTCATCCAGATTACGTGGATAACGGTTTCATAAATGATATTGCGTTACTGAGACTTGAAAAATCTGCAACGTTCGGCGATTACGTCCGGCCAATTTGCTTACCGGATGCTGAGCCGAAAAGCGGAACCACATGCACTGTGACAGGATGGGGTCAGCTTTTTGAAATTGGTCGAATATTTCGTAAGCAACAAAATTAATACTTAAACAGTGAATACTTAATAAAAATAAATATTAATTAATCATAGTAATATAATTAAACTTTTTTCTTACAGCTGATACACTGCAAGAAGTAGAACTTCCTGTTATTTCGACGGAAGATTGTCGCAGAAAAACACTTTTTTTGCCTCTCTACAAGATCACGTCCGGCATGCTTTGTGCAGGTTTAAAAGATGGCGGAAGGGACGCCTGTCTAGGTGATAGCGGTGGTCCACTTGTTTGTGCAGAATCTGACAATAAATATACACTTCAAGGTGAGCTCTTGCGAAATGATTGACTGTAAAAATTTAAATTAATATCGCGTGTTAAAAATATTAACAAATTTGTTCCAAAAAAAAGGTATCACGTCAAACGGTTATGGCTGTGCAAGACCAGGAAGACCAGGTGTTTACACGAAAGTACATCATTATCTACCATGGATTGAACGTATCATATCAAAAAATGATATTCAAAGTTCAGTATCTTCTTGCAAGGGACACCGTTGTCCTTTGGGCGAGTGTTTACCAAAATCCCGTATATGCAACGGATTTTTAGAATGTTCGGACGGCAGTGACGAAATTGGATGCATTGGAAGTTAGTTTATGTAAAGAGAATTTAAAAAATGGCTGTAGAAAATGGCTCTTAAAAAAATTCTATATGACTAACGTCTAAAAAGGTATTACCTTAGACGTTTAAAAAAAGAAAGAAAATAAAAAAATATTTATGAAAAAAAAAGTAGAGGTAGACAAGTGTACAGACATTTTTTTATAGCAATGTCCATCTCGGATAAAGATTTTAAAAAAAATTACTATAAAAAGGTCAGTGGTGCTCAAACGCTGTTTAACTATAGTATTAATTATCAGTGATGTACTCTACAACGAATTAACTTTAGTCCACTGGATGTAAATTTGATTTTATCGAATGCCAACAATTCGATTAAATTCAAGTTGAGATAATGGAGAAAAAATGTGAAACTATGTAGGAAAGACTGTGGTAACAGAGGATCGAAGTAACAATTAGCATTATGATTAAGGCGGGAGAGTTTAAACTTTTTAAAAATCATAAATCGCCCCTACGCTCATGCATTTATCACTATGAATTCGATCGTCGTTTACGTTATCGTTAATTTATAAAAATAACTACTTCGTTATATTAATTGTAGTAGAAATCAATTGCAAGATTCTCTCCTACAAAATGTAGTACCTAAGTGAATTCTTCGTCTTAAGTTATGCATGAATAATCAATTTTCCTTGTGATATATTATAGATTCGTGTGAATCTAACAATTCTGTAATTTCCATCCAAACGGGTTGATAATAATACGGAAGATTCCAGAATTGTTGGATGAAACAAATGAAACCTGGCATTTTGGTTTTTAGTTTGGGAAAAAAAGAAGTGATAATCGGGAAAAAGAAAACCTTAAGGCCATGTAATACACGAAATCACTTTTAAGTCTCTCTCTATGTCTTTTTTCGATTATATCTTCATACGGCTATTTGTATATATATATATTATATGTAATAGTAATACTAATACGTAAATAAATGAAGTTTTTTTTACGTAAAACGCCTTGCCTTGAATACTGTCGCAAAAATATAACTGAAGTTAATTAAAAAATAAGGGATCTCAAAGATCACAATTAAGGTATACAATTTTTTTTATTAAGAGACTGAGTTACGTAGACACATCATCACTGAAAATAATTTTCATGTAGATTTTTCTTAAGGGCTGATTTGTCGCCAGGTTAATTGTCACATGTGTATCGATATTAATATACTGATTATTTAGAGACTATCCTCTGGAGGCCATTGACCCCTGAGCAAAGAGTACGCGTAATCTAGAGCACGTCGATGGAATTGAAAAAGAAACAAATTAAGGGATAATACGTCTATATTCATTTGGAAAAAGAAAAACATGGTAGAAAAATGGCATTCCTACCAAACAGTGTTCTCGAGCTTGTCAATAATCAGATCGGTCCTCCGTGTGTTATTTTTTAATATTATTTCGTCCTGCCAAATTTCAGTGACGTCTGCGTCAATTTACAATCTTTGCTTTTTCCTAATCTTTCAAAATTTTGTTTTAGGTAACTTTGCTAGCTTACAACTAATGGTTAGCATATACTGAAGAATCAAAAAAATCCCATAATTAATGTCACGATTAGACGGCACACCTTTGGAATTGCGAGTTCAGGCGTCATATATTCATTCACTCTCATTAAATTAATTTATGCTCAGTAATCAATGGTGAGACTTTCTTGAGGACGTCTGAAGTATTTGTGATAAAAATGGGGCAATGAAGCTTCAATGCGAATTGAAGTTCCGGTATCGATTGAAGGTAAAATCGACTATTAGGATCATGAATGACGTATGATTAGGAAGCCCGAAAATGTACACAATACTTTTTTAGTGCAGTGAATCCTCAAAAATGACGTTTTATGAAAGTGAGAGAAAATCAATAAATGTCATTCACATAATATTTGTCATAAATCTTCCAGTCGACATGTCTGCTTTTGACAGAACGTCAACCACCTGAATTTACATGTTCACCACACTTATCAGAGAGTTAAATATAAATAATTATGGATTAAATGCTACGCTCGTAGAATCCGAAAATTAATACAAGACCCTTTCAGGAATATTTTCAATTTTCCTGCGTGTATGAAAATCCAGGACGACCGTGTGACTCCAAGAAAATGGAGACACACTGGGACCTGCTTTGAACATACAATCTCCGTTCTTACTTCTTGACAGCTACTAGCGCAATCTGCGAATCTATCAGAGCGGCGAGAAAAGAAAACATGACAAACTGAAAGTAGCAAAAGGAAAAAGCAATTCCACGGCTTATAGTATACATAGAATCCGTTAGTTGCGCTTGGACAAAAGTTTCGTTCACGGTATAAAATCGTGTAAACGTATAAAAGTGGGTGGGTCAGCATTCGCGCGCACGTGAAACCCTTGTCCAAACATTTCAACCATAGTTGCATCCTAAAGAACACACAGAAACCCGACAATAAGGTCGAGTGAATTTGTTAATTTTCGGTAACCCGTCAATAAAAGAAAAAGAAAAATCTATGCAGCAGATTTATAATGAACGAACGAGTCCGCGATCCACCCGCGCAAGGATCCTTGCAACTCGTAGTGTGATAAACGTATGGAGAGGATCGCACATTTTGGAAAAACTGTGAAAGATTAAAAAATCTTTCTTTTTCGTTATGGAGCACGAGCTTAAAATTCCCGCTACATTTATAATTTTTCGTTTTGCGCGTTATTATAGAAAAGATGATAATAAATAATAATAAATTGTTGATTTCCATTACGCAAGTAATATCGCTAGTGAGTCGTATATTACGGTTCGTTATCTTTTTTTTTTGTTGTTTTCTTTTTTAGGCTATTATTTGGTGCATTTCTTTTCTTCTGACTTAGCCCAAGGAATCCACGGCGGTTGTGACCAAACCCTTGGGACTGACGAGCGTCTTGAATTGTTCCGGAAGTGGATACTCGGCCTAGGATAATAATGATTAGTGATTTTTTGGAATTTTTTGCATCGATGATCAGTAAATTTTTCTAAATTATCAATTATATACTAACGTAATCGCCGTTTCCTTTGGGGACCATCACGTTCATTTCGCTTGATTTGCTGGTGATCAATTCCACATCCAATGATTCCGGACTCAGATACATCTGGCAGCCGTCGCTTTTGTCAATGGAGATAGTTGGCACTTTTCCGAGCACCTGTACAAAGAGAATAAAGGCTTATTTCCTATTTTGTCTGAATCTACATTACCTATGTAGATAAATCTTAAATAAAAATTTGACACTTTATTATTTATTGCACGATTGTGATTTCCAAACGATTGAGGTAAAATATAGGTTTTCTGAATGAACAGCTGACAACTATTTTTTTCTTTTTTTTCTGTCACAACCGATTTCAAATGCGCTCACGAAGCCCCGACAACATCAATTACAAATAAAAATATAATTATCATCAAGATCGACATCGATATCAAGATAAAGAATCAATTTTGTCATACATGCTGACGGTTTACTTCCGGTTCTGGCAATGTGTCACGGGGATGGGAAGATGCGCTGGCAAATCGGTGAGTTAACCTAAACGTAACGAATTTTCCGATAATTCAATAAATTTCACGAAATTTCAATTCCGAAGGCGGCAACGTAGAGCCTGTAAAAACGATTTGCGAATTGAACTGGCACGAATGCCCAGGGGCCATCTTCAATTACATCTGGTCAGAAATCGTAACTGACGTCGTCGAATGCTTGTCAAGCGAGACGATGCTCTGGAGGGTGAGAAATGAATTTTCGAAATTAATAAAATTTGCTTCCCTATAATAATCGAAATTTTTTTTTCCAATTTCCAAAGATTCTGGCAACGTTTGTCGTGTGCACTCTAGTGGCGCATACAGTATACTATAAAATAAGATGGATGGACGAGACAGCATTAAGCCGCGAGAATTTAAACAGAGTGGGCTTTAAGGTACAAGATCTTGAGCTAAAGGTGAATATTCTAACCTATAAAATGCAATACGGCGCATGGCCGCTGCCACGTGACTTTAATGGCACAGAATTCGAAGAGAATGAGCTACACAAGCTAAAACTCACATTGTCCAATTCGAAGCAACGAAATGGCTGGATAAAACATCTTCTGCTAAGGTATTGATTATACAGAAAAATAAGCGTTCCCCGCGTCTTTCACGTAACCGTCATTTATCAACGTAATTTAATTTCAGTCCTAAACAAAATGGACGAAGCTTTATGCCACATTCAAATAGTGGTTCGAAGTCGGTGGAGTGTTTGGCCAGATTAATTGACCTAGAAACGAAATACATGCCATCACAGTTTTATCAAGACACGTCACCTGGAGGATCAAATATGGCAAGAACATCCTCGAGTGCGATATTGAGTGAAAAATTAACAAGGTGAAAGAAAACGTGACGTATAATCAAACGATTAGACTTAGTCAGATGAAATTTGAATTGATTTTTAATAATATAAGAATTCACGCTTAATTTTTCCTCAGGCATACCAAAGTGAGTAATGTTGAATCGAAAAATAAATTTCTGAGCCATCGCGATGCCTCGAAGAATGAGAATGTCACAGTACGTCATCGAGACACTGAGAAGATAAAATTACCAACTAAAAAATGGCCGTCAAGTGACGGTAACGTCAATAATGAAGCATACACTAGTAATCTTCAAACAGTCTCGCATGGGAAATCAAAAAAACCGTTTGAGAAGCTCATCCGAGTTGCTGATGAATGCCGGAATTTTATGAAAGACGTAAATACCAGTAACAAAAGTTTTAGACTTATTGACAGCTTATCAAGCGAGGTTAGTAAGATCAGCGAAGAAAATTATATAAGCGAAACAATCTCTAAACGAACAATCTGATTTAATAAACGTACTGTTTATCGTTGCAGTCGAAAAACCAAAATCATCCGATTAGTCAAACCGCAAGAATTAGTGAAAACATTGAAAAGGAAGCTGCTGGTGATCGTCACGAGATAACGAATGAAGGAGAAAGAGAAGACGGTACTCGAATAGAAAAAGAGAAACTTCATGAAAAATCTTTTGAGAATTGTTCGAATGGTTCGAACTTCGTCGCACTGATAAGGAGTCACGAAGGAATAAAAAGGTCTTTTCCGTCTGTCTCAAAATCTGACGCTGGACACGATCTAAAAAATACAGTAGACACGAACAAATCCAAGCTGCTTCCTCCCAGCTTGAGTATCACTCTTAAAATGATGTCTAACCCTAAACCATCGTCGGAGACAAAGACTGAAACAACTCCTGAGATTGATGAAGGTCTAAAGAACAAAATCATTCAAAGTAAATGTGAACCTACGAACACTAATGCTATTCTACATGGTGTAAAGAACAAGCTTGAAGATCTTCATAAAGTCCTGAGGTCGTACGATGCGCAAAATGATTCTAAAGCGGGACACCAGGGTAAGGTTGAAATTTTGCAAGTAACATCCAAAGTGAACGATGTGACGGAATCGAAAGTTGCTGCGGATTTAATTAACACCCAGAAAAATGAAAATATGAACAAGACTTTTAGTAAGGATACTAATAAATTTAGTGGAAAAGACGAGACTAGCAGTAGCAATGAAAAGTACGATACTAATGAAACAACTCGTAGTTCTGACAGCTCGGTTCATAATGAGCGTCGCCTGAATATATTCAATATAGATGTAACGAGTGCTGATGATAATAGTCAAAAACTGGAAAATAATATCTCTAACAAAGGTTGGACGTACGAAAATGCTAAAACTACAAAAATGAATAATAACTGTGATGATGAGAAAGATAACGAGAATAAAATCATTGGGAATGATAGAACGATGAATGAATCCGAAATGAAAGTTCGAAATTTTTATTGTTTAACAAGTATTTCAAATAACGCCAGTAGCGCAAGCAGTCGGGAAAGCATCAGTGGTTCAGCTAGAAACGACATTTTAGTATCGGAAAAATTTTCCGGAAATAGGAGCGAATACGAAAATCAAGTGGACTGGAGTTCAAATGTCGAAGAAGAGATTAATCCAAAAGGTAAAACGACATTGCAAGATAAAGATGAAATATATTCCATAAAAATGGAAACGGAGGAAGACACGACTATGATTTCGCGGACGTCGAGTCAAACAGAAATTTCAAACAGCAGCGACCTCGAACTTGAAAACAAGACCACAGTCCAGCTACTTCAAGAGGCGTTGGTATTTAAAAAGGTCCTACTTTCCCAAATGGAAATGGAGAAAAGTACTGAAAATTTAAAACATGAAAAACAAATAACTAACGAAGAAAATAATAACCCAAGTACCAGTGACGAGTTATCGTGGAACAAAAACGAAAATTATTTCCAGTTGAAATTGCTGGACATCATTTCGGAAGAACAATCGGCTAGTAGCTCGACAGAAAAAACTGGCAAAAATAGTAATAAAAATTGCATAAAGGATCGCCTTCAAAATGATTCGAACATTTTGGCAACCTGTCCAAGCAATGACGATCGTTCCAAAAAATCGAAGGATGTATTGACCACAGGTTCCTGCGAATACTTTAGCTTGACTAATATGCAGAATAGTGGCAATAATTTAGAAAAGTCTATACAGAACGAGGACAGTGTGTCCAGTTCCAAAATTGGGATAAAGTCAAAAGTGAAGATAAGAAAACTTAATGATACAGAGAAAACAGGTGGTTCTCCAAAGAAAACTACATATACCATAAATACTTCACCGGTTAAAACTTTAAACGACATAAAAAAGGAGTCTCAAGACAACGATGACGCTATTTTGAATAAAAACGAAGTAAGCGACAGAGTACATAAAATCGAAGAGAAAAATTTACTTATAAACAACATAAATCAATTGTACATGCAAAATAAGCAACATGCCCAAAACCATAATAAAGTGCCGTTGCAAAGTCGAAACAAAGCGATCGAAGCGACACAAGAAGTAATGCGGCAACGGGAAGAAGATGAAAATTTGAATATGGTCCAAGCACCATTTGACTGTACATCCTGGAATTCTACTGCAGAATCTTCAAGTCACGAAGATGTGAAACAATTTGTAAGCCCATTGACAGACACTACAACCAAAAGCTTAGACATGTTTAATACAGGTGGCACCACGAATTTGAAATGCCCAAGAAGCAGTGGTCACAATATCAGCCGAAATTTGAATATCTTGTCTCTGCAGAGGCGACCTGGGATTTATTCACTTCCGGATTCCAAAACGTTAAAAAATGAAGATAACCTTGTATCGTTTGAAAATGATGAAAGATCAATAGACGCATGTACCTTGAAACAATGCATTTCTACCCAGGAGAACAATTTGGATACCAAATGTAATATCCAATCGTATTCGGTAAATGAAGCCTTGAATGAAAATGCAATGAATATAATTACATTAGATAAACGGAATGAAAATGATGAAAATAGTTTAGTCCCGAATGAGGAGCAAGAAAATAATAGTCCATTGACAGGTCGAACTGTTGTTCTACCTATGAATAATATGTTTATCGATGATCGCGAAGAGACCGTGGAAAGAGTTATAGAAATTACGCCACAAATAGATGTGACGCAGGATTTGATTTTGCTGGAAAACACGGCACCAGACTTACACAGCGTTAAAGACGAGATGGGCATAGCTATGAGCGAAGCAAAAAGGTATACCGATTGTTCGGCCCTGGAATTATCAATAAACGAAAACTGCAGTAAACGCGAAGAAGAAAGATTTGATAATACACTTCCCACTGTAAATCAAGAACAAATATTGAGAAATTCAATGTCCAATGTAAATTCACAACCAAGCAGCTTGTACTTTACGGACGAAGCTTCACTTTCTGAAATCAAATTAAACTCTGTGTGTTTCCCAAATCTTGATGTGGCATCGGCTGGAAGTTTAAAAACTAAAAAACATGTTGAAAACGATAACATGCTAGATATAAAAAATCAAACGACTGCAGTAAATAAATCAATGTGCATCATTAATAAGTTGCACGATGCGGAAGGACTGCATGACAAACCTGTTGCAGATGACGTAAACAAGACAGAGTCAATAAATTTGGAAAACAATGAAACAACACAAGAATTAGATACTGAAGTATTGTCAAACACAAACACTCTTACTGAGAATAAGGAAGGCAACGAACACAAGATGCACGAGTTGAACATGAAAATGAATACTGCCTTAACAAATAAATCAAACGCGGATGACGTGGTAGAGACTACTGATATCAGTAAGAAAAATGAAAATGGACATATGTGCACTGCAGAGAAGAATAGTAATAATGAAAAATTGGTACTGGAGTCACTAATCAGTACTGCAAACCTAAACAGCGACACGTCAAATTCCTTTGTCAGTGCTAGTAATCAAGGCATTGTCAGATCTAACAGCATCAATATTACACTTGACAGACCAATACTAAACAGCGCAAATAATAGAAGCGAAATATCATCTGTAAATAAATCAACACGTTGTTCGAGCGCATCGCAACTCTCGCGGCTTCCTTGGAGCACAAGGACAACACCGTTGAGCAGTGCTAGTTCGTTGAAATCCAAAATATTGGAAAAGCCATTATTATCAAAACCGGAAATTATCCACAGTCGACACAAGATGAAGTGTAAATCGATGGATTTAAAAATCGCACGAAACGACAACCCACAGCTGTCTGCAAAGAGTCATTTAAGTTTAAGATTGGATGGTCCGCCGGCTAAGTACTTGTCAAGTCAAAGTGGAATTGAAATTCCACAAAGAAGATCAAGATCTAGCGTTACTCCACGTATGAGTCAAATATCACCACGTGACGATAACGTTGATAATTTTGATAACAGAGGTAATCAAACTAGTCGATCAAGAGACTACACGCCGCGAATGGCTAAGAAAAATCTTGAAGGGAATGTGACGACTTCGAAGTCGAAATTGAAGACAACGACAAAGACAATTTCAAAATCTTGTATACCGATTTTAAAAAGTAGATTAGAAACTGAAAAAAAATTAGAGTCTGAGCTGCGGTCGAAGAGTCCAGCAAGAGGACCAATGACGATAACCAATTCCCAAGTGGGTGGAGCACCCTGCTGTACACAGATTGAAGTCATGTCTGATTTATTGGAAGGTGACATTTGCCAGTCACATTGCTTGACAGAAAAAGAAATAGAAGATCATAATGAATCTGGAGACATTATAAATGTTCTAGAGTTACAAGACATATCGGAACAGTATGCTCATCTGAAACAAATCAATATTCCTAATGACAGTTCTGTAGGAGATAGTGATCGGTCAACTGTTTATATGAACACAGTAGCTGATCATGATAATGATCATACAGCTACTGCAGTAGTAGATCCAAAAAGATTTATAGAATGCGTCCAGAATAATGAATTGAAAGTCGAAAATATGGATAAGGATAAAATTTATGAAGATTATGAATCTGAGAAGCCGACATCTATTAACATTGATGAACATGTTTCTTCTATCTTATCAACAGCATTAAATGTCATTGATGATAATTTATTGAATGACACACGTGAGACAAACTCCACCAAAATTGTGATTACCGATGAGACAAAGGACTCGTGCTGCATTGAAATAGAACACAAAGAAATAGAAGTTTCTGTCAAACCGTCAGTAAAGGATACAAGTACTTCGATTTCCGATTTACCCAATATTTCGCGAGAACCGAAAAATTTAATGGAGGCATTCAAGATATTCGAAGTGCCCAAAGAATTGACTAAGGAGGAATATATTATTCTGCTCGAGACACTAAATCAAGATCCGAATTTGGTACAGTTCAGAAGAATGCAGAAGCTCTGCAGCAAACTCGGTTTAGGTTTCCGAGAATAACCGAAGATTCCCGAAATCAAGCGACGGAGATTTGGTGTGTTGCTAATTAAAGAAATTTGTCAGTGCTCGAGGTTGTTAGAATTTTTACATCGCGGCAATTTATAACACTTTTTTGACTCCTGTATCTTGTTACGCAACGTTAATGTGCACGATGTTATTTTGATAATCATTAAATTGTCATTTGACAATGATTAATAACAGTGCAAATATTTCTTTCGTGATTGTTCCCGAGAGCTAACTAAATTTAATTTAATTAATCTAACAGATCCGATGTTTTACGAATTTTTCACCTACCTGCATCTGCACGCTCTGACAGTTGACAAACTCGATTCCCGAGACCAACGAGTCAAAGACGATCGATGATTTACGACAGGAGTCCATTACAATTGAGTTAACTTTTCCTTTAATGATCAGCGTACTGTCCTGACAGCGATACATGTACACGACGTTGTTCATCTCGGCACTGTCAATGAGCAAATCCTTGTTCCCCTTTTGATATTCCTGAAACAGAACAAAATAAAAGATTTAGATCACAGATCGCTTGGTTTGTACCGAGAGTTAAGCCCGTATTCAGAACTCGCTTTTAGTGCTAATAGCGCGCTTTTAAATTTTTTCTTAGTGACTTTTAACTACAAGCGACTCTGTTAGTGACTTTAAGAGTGAGTTTTGAATACGGGCTTTAGTATTTAAAAAATAGGACAATCCACTATGTCGTTGAATATGAGGATATTTACAAACCGCAGTAACTGAATTGATTAACTGTACAGTTCCATTACAATTATTTTTAAGAAATCGGATTAATTATCATGTGACGCTTACCACAAGCCACTTCTTTCCATCGCGGGTGAATACCGGTGGCTTGTCGATCGGGACATTAGCCGGAAGTACTGTTTTCACTGGTGAATTGGTATCAGCATTATTAGCAAATGGTGCCTTAAAAGGTGCAGGTCCAGTTCTCAGTGAAGGATTTTTATGCGTTTGCATATCAGAAGTAACTTTCTTCAAGCCTGTAAATTTCATTAATCATATTCATCACAGTGATTAACACCATATTACATCATCATCTGTTAACATCAGAACTTTTCTAGTTCTTCTTAGTCTTTCCGATACCCTTGTTACTTCTTCTATTTGTACCAGATACAATTAATGACAGGAAGCACTATACTCACTTCTAGTGATACCTTCGCCTTGATTAATTTGAGCGAATAGGGCACTTCTATCATCGGCGGCATTTGCTGCCACATCACCAACGGGCATCGAGGGTGGTGGTGGAGGTGGTCCTGCAGCAGGCGGTGGTGGAATGCCACGCGGACCAGCAGACTTCGCCCAAACTAAACCTGTAGTATGATGCTTACGTACATATTGCTGAAGATCCGTCAACGTTTGAACCCAGGCCTTGCACCATTCCACGTGCGTTTTGTCTCTACAAATAATATACAACAAAACCATATGTTAAACACTAATAAATACTAACACGAAAATGATTCCCAAAGTATCATGACTGATGCTTACTTCTCTTTCCAGTCCTTCAAGACACGGTTAGTGTAAAACTGACCAGCGTCGTTCATCTCCTTGACGTAAGGGGCTGGTGTGGGAGATACCGCAACCCATCCTAAAGCCGCAATACTCTCGCTAATAGCCGACAGATGATTGAAGAATGGCGAACCACGATTCTTCTCACGATATTCCTGGATAGCTTGAATTTGCTTCGAAGTGGGCCCCAAGAGCGACACTTGTTCAGTCTGATTCGTGGGCGCCGGTCGACTCGCAGCTGTTTTCACGAACTGCAGTTGAATTCTAGAAAAAAATAACAATAATTGTAAATTTTGACAATTAAAATTATTAAAAACATCAAAGAAGGAAACTCGACTCACTGAAATGCCTGGTCCACGAGTTTACCGTGCGTGGCGACATCGCCACCGATTTTTTGACTAAGCTGCAGGTACTGTTGAACCGGCCCAGCAATGATATCCTCATATCCGGCGACGGACATGCTGTCGCTGATTGTTTGCTGTGTAAGATTGTGAGATGGTGTCACCGGTGGGGTCGACGTCGACGTAGGCGTCGCCGGTGGTGTCGACGGCACTGGATCACTCAGTGACGTTGAATTTCCTCCAATAAAATTAGAAGAGGGCTTCTTGGGCGACGGCGTCTTCGTCTGGACAGCGGTCTCCTGCGTTTCAGCGACCTTCGTCGGTACCTTCTCAAGACGCCTTGTTACGTTCTCCAATCGAGTAACCAACTCCTCAAGCTGCTCCTCTTTGTCGTCTGGCTCGCAACCTTTGCAGCAAAAGGATACTCGTTAATATATCTTTATCCCTTTGAAAAATCTCTTTTTAAAGCATTATTAATTTATAGCACGATAAGTTCAAACGAAATTTACATACACAAACTCAATTCGAGTTTGCATAGACGTTTAAAGATTTACTTGAAATTTTTATAAGATTCTGTGCGGACACGAGCAACGCTAAAAGAATTTTCATTTATTCGATAAAAGAAAATTTCCAGAACGCCAATTAATTCTATTTCTTCTGCGTTTGCAATATTGTACGAAGAAAATTTGAAGATTTCAGAAATAACAGCAACAATTAATAATGAAAAATATACTTTATCCCACTTTTCGAGTAACAATTTCCGCTACATAAATTGAGCATTCGCCAGGAATATATTATTGGGATATTTAAATCGTTCGATATTGCAAATAAAAGCACAGAACCGAAAATTACGAGTTTCGTGACTTAAGTGACATGAAGAAAAAAGGAATCGAGCAACAGTACAAGAAGAAGGACAAACACTAGGAAAACTTGGATTAGTTCGTGAAACCCCGACGGGTTACGGAGTTATAAATAGATATAGAAACCGCACACAAATAGTTGTGTCAAAATCCACAGCCACTAGGTCAGTATTATGTTGCAAGCAGCGCATAGTAGAATTGATACATAGTCGTGTAATTTTAACGGATATAAAATTCTTTAAATATCCGACCTACAGTATAGTATAAAAATACTTGAGATCGATTACCATGCTTGATCCAAACATTTACTTAAAGGTAAGTATTAATATGTATGACGTATACGATATATGTATATATATACTTATATTCACATACACGAAAGGAGGAACACAGACAATCGATTAAAACGTAAATATTCAACAAAAACTGAAGCCCGTAATTTCAAGGTATTAGATGAGACTAAAATTAAAAAAATATACAAATATGATATATGTATATTCGAACCTAAGAATCAACTGGTAAGTAAAAAAGCGCTTATTGGACATGCGGCGTCGTTGAATTCTTAAGGAATTTTCCAGGTTAATAAGTACATACTGAGTCGAATAGGAAGAATGACTTATGTTAGTAATTTCAATGTTTCTATAATGTAGACGTAAATGGAGATAGCCAACAGAAGCTGTGATATCGCTAGAGACAGTGAAAAATATTTTTATTTACGAGATCACGATCTTCAACTCAATCGAAAAATACCTTTGCGCTACGCGAGGTATAATATTAGGAATCTAAAATTTCTCAAAAAATCGATAATTAGATATTTAAATATTTATCAATATATACAGGGATCCCGAATTCACGAATCTCCGGTACCTGTGAATTCACGAACGCGACTGAGTTTTCCAGAAACTGAGCAAGACACTCGGATGATACGCAACGCCAGAATATGCTAGACTATTATTAGATAACTGGCAAAAACTGTTACGTTACCGTTAACGCAAAAGCGCGTAGGCGTGTTCCATGAAATTCGCACACGTAATAATAATAATAACCGTTACGAACCAACATGCGGTTACGATTACCCCTCTCAAATAACAATGTCGACCATTCAATCGTGTTATATACTTTTATTCACGCAATTGAGATTTTTTATTCGATCAAAAAAGTACCCGATTTAATCACCGAATTTTCAAAAAAAAAGTTAATTCTTGAACATATTCAAATTTGAATATAGGACAATAACATTAACGGACATATTCCTTCCACCATTGCATGAACATTGAAGACGCGTTCGTCACGTGTGGATGTGCCATTACGTTAAGATGAATTTGATCCACGAGTCACAGAGATCATGCAGATAGTAAAACAATGATCGATATAAGGTAGATAAAGGTGTACGTAGATAGTAATCCCTAACCCGTGTGCACTGTAGGTCCCAGAGGGTCGAATCTCACTCTGTGCTCCTGCGTATTGCGTGTTGCCTCAAGTAAATCCGAGAAAAATCGGTGCCGCCTTAAGGCGAGTTCATCGCGCGCGACCGGGGTCGCCGGTGGTTCCTGCATCCCGCCGCATCCACCCTCGTTTACGTTCTCGACGTCCTCGGAATCGTCCTCTTGCGACAGCCACCGCGGAATTGGCGCCACTGTTTGTGTTTTATATATTACCAAATTACGTGGAAGTTTATAACGTGTGGTTAAGTTACATTTTATTTTATCTGTGTCAGACATTTTTGAATCATGCTCAGTTATTGTTTGATTTTTCTTGTTTTTTTCGATCGATATAATTCTCACGAGAAGAATTTCCCAGTGATAATGATACTTAGTTATAATAATGATAAATTGGCGTGGAGAATAAAAAATTTGAAAATGGGATTTTGCATCTCGTGAGTTTAGCAGATTTAGAATTACGACTTGCGCATGCGCGAAAATGAGACTTGCTAGACGTCCATTCATGTTTCACGTGGATTGAATTAGTTACGCATTTACTCTCCGGAGTAAAAGAAGATGGCAGCACAATCGATTTAATATCCCCCCCCCCCGCCCCGTCATTGTTCCTCGAGAAGGGTAACTTCCTTGATTCGTATATAAGGATATGAATTAGACCCACTGTAAAATTTAATGGATAGGAACGTTCAATTTGATAACGCGAATAAGGAATTGAGTCGCAGGCTTAATATTACGGCCAATTAAAGGCTATACCGATAACGAAATTCTCGCCGAGAAATGTAATACAGTGAAACGGACTGAAAGATGCAATCAGCACTGTTCATTTAATTATTCCTATAAAAGTTTTTTGACCTCGCCCAATCATGAACTTTCGATTAGGCTTCAATTGATATACGGTTAGCGAATGTTTAATCGGAGGAAGTAAGCCGAATTTGCCGTTTCGAATCATTAACAATAGCGACGACACGTTAGGCATAGTAACTTCCGGTTTCGATAGCTGTGCTGAATTTTACGAATTTCAAAACGGGAGAAATGCGAATTTTTTCATCGAGAATACTCTGCACGAAAATCACATAATTCTGTATACGTCGTCGATCTGCTAAACTCAAATCGAACATCAATTTCCTCTTACACAACAGTATCCAAATTTGGGTGTATAAAAATTTCATAAAATCCAAATTTAACTGAAACAGCCTATCCATCCATCATGAAAGCCTTTTATATACCTGGTGATTTTTTTTTGTCATTATCAATCTCGATGTATGGCGGACCAGCTTCGAAAACAGAATCATCGCCCTCCTCGTCAGGTCCGTCGTCGATCGTCCTTTCAATGTAGGCGGACGCGCCATACAAAAATGATTTAGTAGGACTCGCGCGTTCAACATTAATATGCGTTAGGCCATCTTGATGCGTAACTTTCGTGTCCGATGCGGTAGAATCAATTGTTGGGATGAAAATCCGTTCTTCGATTTTCTCATCTGCATCAACTACCTTAGTGCCGTCATTATCGACTGACATCAATTTCTCTTCGGATTTTTGTAAATCGCCATTCAACTTTTCCGCCGCGCCATTTTCGTCAGCTCGATCTTTTCCCACATTTTCAACATTAACATTTTGTGCGTCCCTCGAGTCGTCGAGCGTCGGGACGCCCTTCGTCTTTTCCTTTTTCGATTTCTTGTTACACACACAGCACTTGAACATCCTGAACGACTTGAATGTTCAGCGCGATCAACAGTCCAAATAGTATTTCAACTTGACGATTATATCGTATCACGATCCTTTATTTTGATTAAACCAATCTGCGAGACTCGCAGAAATAATTCTTACTGCCGATAAATTCTAAAAACAAAATGACAACTAGTATAACGAGTCACAGGTAACAATAGAATATTTAGAAACAATTTCGTAATCCAAAACGTATAGCGTTTCTTTACAACAGTTTCTAACTTGTGGTTAGTTCCAACCAATATTACGATAAAACAATGATATCTATATCATCCAAGATCATCGTATAACAGTAAAAAATATCACGAATAATTGTATCTCAAAATATACAAATACTTCGTTGAAAACGCATCGTCCTTGTACTGTACATCACTCGACCACTGGATCTTATCTTTTGTAATCACAATCCAGAAATTTTAATTAACGAATATCGCGAATACGTCCGTAAAGGAAACAAAACCAAAATCCAATTTGCACTCGAAGACCCAGTTGTAACTGTCACTTTCACAATCGTCAATAGCAATTTCGCGGCGAATCCACACCTATTATGGCTCTTCCCTTTCCTCTCAATGGATTCACGCAATAACACATGCACAGCAAAGCAGCTGTAACGAAGTAAGGTAAATCAGATTGATATGGAATACAAGATAAGCGCACTTGTCGCGCGAACTGCTTCCTTTTTTTTTCAATGTTATCTTCCTTATTGAATGTGCTATCCGCTTGGCAGCCAATACGAAAGAGCCGAGCGAAGGGTCTTCCCACGAGAGAATCGAAAATCCAATTCGTTGACCGGACGTAACTGCTACGTCCGCACTAGGAGGCTCCCAGGTCGACCTGGAGGGAGGATCCTGCGTCTGCGTCTGCGTTCACTTGCCTATCCCATTCGCTTCTGATGTTGCTGATGCCCGGCGCTTCTCCGGCTTCCAGAACCCAAAACATTCTTCGGCTACGAGAGCTTATATTAGTAGCGTTTTCTCCTCCCTCCGCATAACGTTTCGTCCTTATTCGAGTATTTCCGGCATACGGTGACGTCATATATGTATATAAGTTGTCAACAAGACACACCTAGTGCATCTTTCGTAGTACGATCAGAGAACCTAACTCCTTACGTTGCTGATGTTAATGATTTCCTTCACTCGGACAAGTTCACCGTCCTCAGTCATTTTCAGTTTTGGATACACAACAGCTTGCGCGTGGCCTGTTTGAAATACGAATAAATAACATGCTGATTGATGTGCACTTTTTCTTCACGGAATAAAAAAATAGAGGATCTCGTTTTTTCAAGGGAGGTAAATTTATTTTTTTTACAGATAGTTGCTATCTTGGCAAATATTCGCAGGAAAGTATTTAGTATTGAATTTTGATAACGACGAAAAATTATTGTGCCCAGAACAGGAGTATGATAGTTGATAGCAATGATGACACTGAGACAAGTAATTCAATCGCGTAACTTGGATACAGGTATACGTAAACTATGGTAACTGATAGGAGAACATTCTAAATAGAAATGCTTCGGGCCACTTGATAAACTGATCTCTACAAAGGGATATCCCATTATAGTTGAATATCCTTGAGGTTTATTTAAGTAGGCAAAGACGAACTTTAGACCCCTCTATCGCCCACCATAAACCCCACTCTCTGCCAATAGCAATGAAGCGGCAAGCTACTTCCAGGAATGTCATTCACATCACCGGCAAAAATGTTAAATTTAGAGAGAATCGACGCAATTAATTAAATAGTAAAAGTACAGCGAACAACTATTATTAACAGGTTATATTAAGTTGTAAGTATATGCTCGAACTATGTGCGCAATCTTTTTTTTTAAGGTAAAAATACTATCTTGTTACTCGCGTCGTGCTTTTGACATAATTTTAAGTTTTAACCACGCGACACGTTCACTGCGCATCGCGACTTCACAAAATATTCGAAGGTGTGATACTGTGGTTTCGACCGCCCACCAGGTGCTGCCACTACGGACAATGACGGCCAAGACCCGAAGTAAAAGCCCAGCCACCTTCCTGCTAGTCGTTTCTTCCTCGTTCCACCCTCTTGTATTATTTTCCTCGGGATTTAAAAGTGCGCCGGGCCGTGTCACGTGGTTGGCCAAAACACAACAGCTCGCGCGACAGTTTTACGACTGTAGTCACGAGACAATTTATGTCTCGTTGTGTAATTGTAACGCCTAGCGGCAAAAGCTTGTACTACAGAAATTTTTACCCCTTTTAATTTTTTATTCTCGCTATTTATACCCTTACGATCGTTCATTTTAATGACTCTTGAAGATGATCTTGTTTTATTAAGAGATATCCAATGATATCATCTGCCCTTGTATGCACGACGACGTGACATTTTATGGGTGACGTAGATCAAGATAAATCGATATCGCGTATCACTGTTCATGAGTTAAAATAGGAAGGCGTCATTCTTGATAAAAAAAGTTCATGAAAAAAAAAGATTTCGAATTTCAACGCCCTTTCAACAAGCCACAAGTACATTTACAGTATAGGGAATAACCGTCAAAGGTAATTAAGCAATTAAAAAAACACAAATGTGTACAAATATTCGAATTCCACGTGAAATTGAATGATCACGTATATACGCATATAATTGATTCCAGAGCTAATTAGATTAATAAATAACTAATGCTTGTCAAAGAAAGTCAGACGAGACGTCGTTTAATAATTTATACATAATTCAGGTAAGTTAAACAGAGCGTACGTAAAAATTCACATTTCCCGCGCTTAATTAAAAGAACGGAATTCGTGTTGCGCAGGCATTAGTTACATTAATGACGTTACGATGACAAACGATAGAATCATCGATGAGTTGTCTAACATTAACTACTCGTCTAAGGTTCCATCTGGTTCCATTAAACGGTACTAAAAAAAAAGGATAGATTCTTATTTATTAAAATTGGAAATTCTTATAAATGTTGATTTATACATAAGTATATACATATTCTTCATTCTCGCTACTGCAGGACAAGCACGCCGAAACCAATTTTCGAGATATTATACCGTAAACTGCAAAGCCAAGACAGCATAAATCAATACGGCACACATTCAACGTATATTATACCGTTACCGCAAAAGTCAGCCAAGTTTTACAGTTACACGTGCTCGACAACAAAATATACTTCCATTGCGATAAAACGAAAAGATTAAAAATATATTTCAAGCACAAAAAATAATAGATACTTTGAACGAAGAGAAGGTGTGACATTTACTTTCGGCTTTACGTTATGCTACCTTTACGTTCATTTAATAAATCAATTGAACATTCATGACTGTACACAATTTATATTATACTTTCAGCAAATTCAATTCATTATCATGGGATATTACGTAGTAATGCGTAAATAATTCTTCTATATGTGAAATTAAATGGATAGCAGTCACGGTAGCGTATACTGATGTAGCCTAACCTGACCTCAAATATAATCTGAAACATAACCTCAAAAGCTCGCACAGGTATACCGAGAAATTACGTAAAACATGTTATCAGTAACACTGATAAATATATAATGAGTAACTCACGATTTTTCCATAGTGACAGCAAATTTTTATAAGTTTCTGGAAACCTCTGATTTTCATCCTGATTCTGATTCACGTGCGACATCTTTAAGGGATTCAGGAATCCGTGACACTGATAAATACACAAGCTTACGAACAATGGATCGTTAATTAAACAATGTTTGTCGAATTGCTTTGTTGCTAAATGGAAAAGAAGAATAAAACCGGCAAACAACCTTACAGCACGACACACCAGTAATGACTAATATAATGATAACCGGCTGACTTCATCAGTTCTCATCATCACTTTTTAATCCTACCACCGTGTGTGGCGCAGTGCCGTATCTATTAAGATTCTTCCTATGGAATTAAAAGACTTTCATTAACAATAATTGGTCAAGAGTTATCCTACTAGAATTCGATTGTACATCGACTGGCTTAATTTAGTTATTTATTGTATTCCTGGATGAAAACGTGTTATCAACAGTATAGTGAATTTGTATTGTCATCCATTATAAATTTGTACAGTGATGAAACGCTGCACTTGATCTTGGTGGCAATAACAATGGAACAACTATAAAAGTTTTTAATAAATCACTGCGAATAAAAATATAACAAGTTGGCTACTAGCTTTCTACAATTTAGAAATGTGCGACCATTTTTAATCCTCTTAGTTAAAAAATTAAAAGGAAATTGCGCGTTTATCTAGCTACCCTCATCAACATGCTCGAATCTTAACTAATTAAATGTAACGCTCGTGTCATAGTTCACTACAAATTTTTATTAATAATTCCACATTTCATAAACATTGCCAAAAGTTATATATAAATAACTATCAACATGACAATTACTAAAAAATGTATTATTATACAAGTCATTCGACGCTTTATATATATATCACAGAAATAAAAACTACCATAGAACAATGCTTAATAGAAGTCACTAAAAAGTAAATAAAATACTGCATAGAATTAGGAAATGTCATTTAATCTTATCTCGATTTCATATCCGACATTGGAGGCTCGGAAGTCCATTTTTACCGTTCACGTTTAAACACGAGATTATAACTCATTTTAGATCGGTTTATGTCGTTCGTAACTAGTTACAAGCGTTAAATCGCTGCCTTTAACTATATGTAAATTCGCATAAATTTAAACAATAAAATTGAGGCTAAATTGTCTTCAGTGTATCACATTGCGAAGTATTTTCAAAATTGTATTCATCTTTTCTCCTTTTTCTACTCTATCACCTCATTTACGTTCCGTTTATGGACTTGACTACATACATGTATACACACAAGGCGCGGATAAAATAAGGCCAACAAGTCATCAAGAATGGAGTAATCAGATTTTCAGAAAATCCTACTGTAGAGCAATATAAAGCGAAGGGAATCCGTATACGAGAATATGACCTTGCACCAAGCGATTTGACAGTTTCTGACAGATGTCTCCATGTGTCGTACGGCTGAGATGAGTCACAACAGCAAGACACAGTGGGGGATTTGTTTGACCAACGCGAAATAACCAAAAAATGCACATTAAAAAATTCATATTTCTGACACCAATAACAGATCAAAAGTAATGTTCAATTAATCACTAACGAGAATAAATGAAGTACACCTTATGACTAATATTTTAATTATTTACACATATTAACTGCAAATAGCGAGCCAATGTTTTCAGACTGCATTATACGATGGCCTAGCGGCTGTGGTGCGTGCTTTAATTTATTATTCCGCGTAAATACACGGTTTTACTTACCACGTTTGATATTAAATTGTCAGCAAGTTGAACTCCGATTGATCGGGAACGCCGGATATCACGTCAAAATCGTGCAACACTTGTGAAAAGGGTTTAATCGCGAATGACACGAACCAAATTCCAGGACGATACTAGCGCACACACGATACTGGGGCGTCTGCCGGAGACCGGAAGTACTTGGCTGTCATGAAAGTCGGTAAATACACTGCACATGCGCCTGTACTTTTGATAAAATCTCTGTTTTGTTAGAAAATATTCATTTGCATTTCATATTTTATTCTGAAATTATGATCATTTTTTTAGCGTGTCGTTGATAATCATTCAAGTGATAAATGAAGCGAAATGGTATCCTTGTAGTTATGGATGCATTCTTGAAATTGTAACCTACACGTTAAATCGTGCTCCCGTTATTTTTTTATTGTCACCTCGGGTTTGTTCCTGTGTTTTGAACTCATATTGATTTAACGGTAGTTTTTTTTGTGAACTTCAATGAACTATAAGGGTCGTTAAATGCACGCTACATTAATCTTAGCGCCATTTTAAATAATTCCTAATTTGCCGCACAGATTATCTGTCATTATCTTCATGCTATCTGTTATGCTTTAATCGTGAAGAAAAAGATTATATTCTAACTCGTATAGAGTTATATAATCCGAATTATCATAATTTTCGATCCTAATCTCGTAAACGTTTCTCTGTACTCCGGGTAAATAAATCATTTTATATGTTACTTGGGACAAATTAATGTTAATCAGTTACTGGGTTGACTTCTTACTGATTTGTGTCACGTGAAAGTATCTCCAAGTGAAAAGAGAATTAAATGGGAATAAATGCAAATTGTAATAATAAGTTAATAACAAAAAGAAAATAAAACACTCTGTGGTTAATTATTGACTAGGTATCACTAATATTTTAAAGTTAAGACAAAGCCGTAATTGTTTAAAGAATTAACATTAAATCTAACCTAAATTCACAGTGTCATTATAAAAGCAAAATGACCTCCAAATTTGCCTTTCTTGAATCAATGGACATACTAAACACAATACCACAGTATCATACACTATTGACAGTACTTTTGGTACTATGGTTAGTATGGTTAATTGCCAAAAGAAGATATAGTAATCACCGCACGGTACTCTCTGATGATGAAGTTCAGCGTAAGGTAGCTGAATGGCAACCTGAACCACTTGTGCCAAAAACAGAGAAAGATCATCCATCGCTTACTCCAAAACATATCACTTCTCGTGTTGGCAAGAGGATAGTTGTTAATGGCAAGGACTGTCTCAATTTGGGTACACATAACTATCTTGGTTTTTTGGAGAATAAAGAGATTCAAGAAAAAGCTATTGCTACAATTAAGAAATATGGAGTTGGATCATGTGGACCTCGTGGTTTCTATGGTACTGTAGATGTTCACTTAGAGCTAGAAGAACGTCTTGCCAAATTTATGGAAATGGAAGAAGCTGTTGTATATTCTTATGGATTTAGTACAACAGCATCAGCTATCTCTGCATACTGTAAACGAAATGATTTAGTATTTGCTGATGAAAAAGTAAACTTTGCTATCCAAAAGGGTCTTGATGCCTCAAGATCCAACATCAAATATTTCCATCACAATGATGTCCAGGACCTGGAGAGTCTATTATTAAAACAAGCTGAATTGGATACAAAAAATCCTAAGAAAGCTACAAGAAGAAGACGTTTCTTGATTGTTGAAGGAATTTATACAAATACTGGCCAAATCTGTCCTCTGCCTGAACTAGTTGCACTCTGTAGAAAATATAAACTGAGAATCTTTGTGGACGAGTCTATATCGTTTGGCACTCTCGGAACCTGTGGTAAAGGAGTTACTGAACATTTTGGTGTACCCAGACATGAAGTGGATATGATAATTGGTATGTGGAGATCTCAGATAATTAATTTAATACTACTAGAATAATTTTATCTTTATATTTTGAGTTTATATTGCTATTTAAAATTTCAGGTTCTCTGGAAGGGACTATTGGATCAATTGGTGGTTTCTGTGTGGGTTCGTCATTTGTGATCGAGCATCAGCGGCTATCAGGACTTGGTTATTGTTTCTCAGCATCATTACCCCCACTTCTGACCTCTGCAGCCATCACATCTTTAGACATAATGGAGCGTGATCCACAGATTTTCATGACCCTTAAAGAAATCTGTGTAAATGCAGATCAGGGCCTTAGAGAAATAGAATATTTTGAGGTTGCAAGCTTTCCAGAATCTCCTGTCAAACACTTATATTTAAAAAATGCATTAGGACCTGCTGAAGAACAAAAAGTGCTTACAAGCATATCAAATAAATGTATAGAGAACAATGTGGCAATAATTGTTCCAGCATACCTCCCAGTAGAAAGAGATTTACCACGGCCAAGTTTGAGGATCTGTGTATCTATTCTTTTGAACAAAACAGACATTGATTTCGCTTTAAAAACGTTGGAAACATCTACAAAAGAAGTCCTCTTTCAATAACAAATATAGCATCAAAGCAATTGACAATTTAATATAAGTATATATCAATTTTTGCTGACAGTATCAATATTTTGTACATTCTTTAAATTATCTCGCTTCTGTTTTATGTTGTAATATATGAATTACTATGCAAACATGTATAATAGAAAGATAAATAAATTCGTTTTAAAACTTGGTTTTGATCAGTATAAGCTAGTTCTATTCATTTAATAACAATATATTAGTCATCAGATGTAATATGCGTGGTTTAGATCTGTGTTTAGTATTTATACTTTTAATATGATACTAATTGTACTTTTAAAAATCCCATTGAGCAGAAGAAATACGCACAGTTTCTGAATCTTTACGTTCTTACATAAGGTATAATCAAAACTTCATTAGCCCAATTTCTGACCTACATAATATTTGTTTAATTTAGTACAAATCCTGAAAATAGTTATAATATTTTACTACTACGCCAATGGCTTATTTTAATTCCTACCATATTGGAATCGCTCTTTCTCAGGAGGAAATGGCTAAGAACAGCAATGTTGATAATGAAAAAACTTATGTACATTGGGAATGAAATATCGCTTATTATTCAATTATGTATATATTCATTTATTACTGAAATTTCTCATGTTATGTGCATACATACACTGTACATTTTACCAATGAAAAGCCGGTTTTGAGGAAAGAATATTGAATAGCGTAGTATACATTTACTAATATCAAGTGCATTGCGCATGCGCGAAAGGCGTGCATTCACTCGGAAATATCCGCTTTCTCTTCCATTGCGCCCATTTATCTCGCCGAGGTAGGTTGTGTTTCATTTTGTTAATTTGATTATATTTATCTAAATATACATTTTGTATTAAAATAATAACCCTAAGAAGTGCTTAGGGGTAGTCGTTATTATAGTAAAATAATAAACTCTAAAATAGTCATGTATTTATAGAAAATTCATAAAATAGATGTGCCAGGTTAACACGCCATGTGGCGTGATCAATTCAATATTCTAAAGTACTTATTTTAGAACATGCATATGAAATACATTGGAAATTATTGTTTTAACGTCAAAACATTTTATGCGATTTTCGAATAGTACAATTCAAAATTTTTCTCTGAAGGGTGTCAATATACATGAAAGAGTTTATAGTAATTCTACCAATCTGTGCTTCAGAATATAGCCCGTATTCAGAACTCGCTTTTAGTGGTAATAGCGTGCTTTAAAATTTTTTCTTTTTGACTTTTAACTATAAGCGACTCTGTTAGTGACTTTAAGAGCGAGTTGTAAGAGCTTATGTGTTGAGTAACATTTGATATTCAAACATGTAATATTTTTCATTACATATATTGCAGTAAATACTTTGTTTTATTACAGTCCTTAAATCTCCGCAAGGTATCCCTACACACATTTCAAGATGGGTAGGGAGGACAAGGCATCCTGGAAGTCAAGCTACTTCAGCAAACTGATTGTAAGTATCGATACTTAATTAAAAAAACTAGTTAAATATTTCATCTTACATGACATCCAATATAACATAGTTAATTTGTTTATAGCAACTTTTGGATGATTATCCCAAATGCTTCATTGTGGGCGCGGACAATGTCGGCTCAAAGCAGATGCAGCAGATTCGTATGTCATTGCGTGGCACTGCCGTAGTATTGATGGGTAAGAACACCATGATGCGCAAGGCAATTCGTGGTCACATCGAACGTAACGGAGCTTTGGAGAAGCTGTTACCACACATTCGTGGCAATGTTGGCTTTGTCTTCACGCGTGGTGATCTGGTTGAGGTCAGAGACAAGCTCCTGGAGAACAAAGTTCGGGCCCCAGCCAGAGCTGGAGCTATTGCTCCGTTGAGCGTCATCATTCCAGCCCAGAACACCGGATTAGGACCCGACAAGACTTCTTTCTTCCAGGCTCTAAGCATCCCTACCAGGATCTCGAAGGGTACTATTGAAATTGTCGTACGTATGCTACCTAAACTTAATATTATTATAAAAAATTAATATGAACAAATGCAACAGTGTCTATGATCTTTCAATTACTATTCCAGAACGATGTGCACATCTTGAAGCCTGGTGAAAAAGTCGGCGCTTCTGAAGCAACGCTTCTTAACATGTTGAACATCTCGCCATTTTCGTACGGTCTGGTTGTCGAGCAGGTCTACGATTCTGGTACCATCTTCGCTCCAGAAATTCTGGATATCAAGCCTGAAGATCTTCGTGCGAAGTTCCTGGCTGGAGTTGCCAATCTCGCTTCAGTGTCGCTCGCCATTGGCTACCCAACTCTTGCCAGTGCTCCTCACAGCATCGCCAACGGTTTCAAGAATCTTCTTGCCATCGCTGCTACAACCGAGATCGAATTCCCAGAGGCCACCACCATCAAGGAGTTCATCAAGGTAATATTTAAGAAACATCCTTTAAGATTCATACACATTTGTTTAAACTTTCATAATGATGAAAACTTAACGCGTCTGAAGGATTCGATCAACGTGTCTGAGCTAGAAATAGCTGAACCCACAGATACGTCGGTTTCGCAGTTGAAAAATTGCGTAATAACGCAGTCTGACAAACACCTATATGAATAACTACTGTATCTTTACTCTGTGACTATTCGCTAACATAAAGTTTAATTGATTTTTGCAGGATCCAAGCAAGTTCGCAGCTGCCGTCGCCGTTGCAGCCCCAGCTGCAAACGCCGCTGCTGCTGCACCGGCTGACGAGAAAAAAGAGGAAAAGAAGGAAGAATCGGAATCCGAGGATGACGATATGGGATTCGGTCTTTTCGATTAAGATCTATATGAAATACGTATCCCAATCCTTTTTTATGGATGTTGATACACCCGAAGAATGCTCTGACTGTATAATTTCTGCTGCCTGTTTTGTACCGGCGTCCGAATAAAGTCGAGAGAAAACGAAAATCCACGAGTTACTTTTTAATGATCCAAAAACTCTCCAAATAAAGATTACTTTAGGATAGTTACAACGGTTGGCGGAATCTCGCGTAATTAGATGGTAAGATGAGCATTAGGAGTAGGGTTGGCAATATTGAACTCTTTAGATGGTATATCAGTTCATAAGCGTAACGATTACAACAATGTATTCGTAATTGTTTAACACTAGGTTTACGGGCATTTCTTGTATACCTATCTCTACGTACACGCGTCACTGACGCACGAAGGAAATCAGACATTTTTTTTAAACATTAAAAAGCAGCATAACTATATATTATTAACCTATAAATTAAGCTGTGAAATATAGAATTATATAAAGTTTATAACATTCAACATTTTTTCAGAAGTAAATACGAAAGACATAAACAGTAACCGTGTCACTCACTTCAGATTTGAAATATCGGGTTCGAAGTATCGTCGCTGCATCATTTGTTTTTGACATTTACTTTTTTACAGAAGAAACTTTTTTATCACTTTTATATTTATTACTGCAGTAATGCTTTCATGAGTGAAGCTAATTGACTAGCATTAATGCTCACTTTACGATCGCGTCAAATTGAGGCGCATCCGTAGAAAATGGTATACGACAAAGAGAATTTGAAAATGAGAAAGCTTTGAAGAAAATAAATTTCGACATATATTTGTCTCGTTAAATGGATAAAAGTCAGTATGAGTGGTAGAAAGAAAATGGTTTTCGTAATTTTCCTCGTGAAATTTGAAATACGTCAAAACGACGCGCCCTGTAAGTCTAGTGTTGAGGAGTATCAGGCTAATCATCCTTTGCTTCTAGCTTACTTGTGATAAAGCAAGCTCAATCTGCACAGTGTAATATGTATACTCCTAAGCTCGAGCGGAAAGTTATCGACTGATGTAAGTGGCATGAGGAGTAATTGATTCGTGGGAAGGAGCGAGAGTTCGATATCGCCTTTAGATTTAAAATTCGCCGAGCGTTCCCTTGTGACTGAGTAATTATTAGGAGGAGACTGGCGAAAAGGGAAGGAAAAGGATTAAAAAGGAGAAAGGAAGACTTGGTAAGGAAAAAGGAAGACGTGATACTTGAAAGGAAGGCGAAAACTACTGTAGGATTATGATATAAAACCAACTTCCGTATATTGTTACAGGATACGTCTTTTCTCTACAGTCGTCAGGTTCGAAGTGTTCTTACAATTTTTGTCTCAAATTCTAATTCGCACCCCGATGTGGGTGGTGCCGTTCGGATGGCCAGTTGCGAGGGTACGTTCTTCCGAGGCACCTGCGTTTGCCAATCAGGAGTGTTCATACGGCCCTATATGAGCTTCCCATATCCCAGGGAGGAAGGTCAGTGTAGTAGGTGGGCCCAGGAATAAGGGCCAATCTGATCATGGGATCTTCAGCGTGCAGAACGACTCGCTGGCGCCGATTTTTCGCCAGATGAGAAGTAAGTTTTAGGGCTTCTGTTCGTTGATCCTTTAGGTGAACTGGACATTCCTGGATGAATGCTTTACTGCAATCCTTTCCAGACGTGTGTGGATGCAGCTTTATAGGAATTTCTCCTGCAGGATCGTCATCTAACTTTCTATGGCATGCGATGTGCCTGAAAGGTCTCATTCCTTGACATTTTCCCGTTTTGTTTCCCTATTCTCGGGTGGTTTCCATTTCATTCGCGGAATCGGCATTATCTATTTACTTGTATCTGGTTTAAATTCGCGTTTATTATTAGTACTACTTCGAATATTCAGGTAGCGCCGAGGTATCCTCACGTTACACAACAGTGGCTTACCACCGTGCACAGTTTAAACAGAGTTAACCAACCACTTATAGGAGTTGAATGGAATTGACCAATGAGGCCTCTAAACTTTGTGTAAACTCTGCGCGGTGGAAACTAATTGTAAGCCACTTACAATAAGACCCATTTTCTTCAATGCGGTTCAATGCATAAACTCCGTTTATCTTCAAATTACAAGTTTCTAATCTGCAGATAGCAGAGTTAAACTGAGCTTATGCATTGCATGTTAGATCTTCGCTCGTCTAGTCTGTATGGCTCACGTTTGATCGTTCACGATTCACTCAATACTCTCACTACTTTCCAATGGATCAGAACTGTCTCCCTATCACACAGGCGCTCAGGTGCTGTTATTGTTCCCGTATCTTCGAGAACATTCTCAAGGCACGTCATTTAAATGACGTTATCAATCCGTTCCTATCAACTTATTAATTATTAATCGTATACATGACCTCTTCAATAGCATGCTTGTAATAGAAATCTATTGTGCTATCTTGTAACAGAAAAAGAGAGAAGCACCTTACAAGCTATTGTAATGTTATTCGGATCAGTGTCGGTGGGGGAGGTGGGGGGGTCGATTCGACCCAAGCTGAAATTTCAAATGTTCCCTATTTTGAAACCAAGCAAGGAGGGGGTCTTTATATAATATGATAATTCGGCAAAACTTATATTACATTTTATCGTGAACTAGAAGCCTTAAGGCAGTATGGTAGAATTATGCTAGAAAATTGACCATACATTTTTTTAATGAATAATCAAAAGAGCTCAATCAGCTGCGTCTTCTGGTTCAAAACAGAACTTGTTTACCGTCAAGTTAAAGAGATATAAGAAAAATGGTTGTATTTAGTCATATGTCCTTAATTTCCGCAAAAGTTATCAAGTTAACCTATGCATTAGAATATATTTCTAGATAGCTTGATATCTGAGGCGGTTATTGTAAAAGAATGAACATAATTTACCGCATGCGTATTGAGAAATTACTGTCAAATGAAACACATGTGGCGACTGTCTCTCTCTTTCGTGTGTTCTTTTCCCAATCCGTAAACGCTGGAAGAAAAATGACTGCAGACGTGGATATTCAGCAACCATTATGATTTATTTATAAAAATAATTATTATTTCCTAGTATTAAATTCACATTCTCAATATATTTCTCTATTTTTTAAATAAAATTTAACAAATTATGTAAAGCTATTGATTTGACTTCAGCCTTCGTTCCTTCTTTCCTTTCCTTATGGCTGACTCATCCAATGAGGAGATGTGCCAGTTTGACTTCAGCGAAACTCTACCATAGTACCTTAAGCATGAAGCATGTATACCTGGCACTTGGCCCTCGATGAGAGCATAAAGTCCAAAGCATCAAAAAGAAGAAGCATGACACATGATTTTCTTCAAATTTTTAGGAAGACATTTTCCGGTCTTTTTAAGCATAAGGTCGATTCGAGCCTTCCTCTCCCCCACCCTGAACCGTTGCAAAAAGGACCTACATTGATCAGATTATTATATTATTATAGTCAATGATTGAAATCGCTATGCAAAACCGGTACATACCTAAATTTAAATAATATTTACATGATTAATGGTACCGAGGATTTGAGTGACTTGGCAGATTCAATGACGACTAATATAGAAAACGAGTTTATGCCTCTCCGAATGAACATATTGTGCAACTAGTATTTATCATACCCATTTCTAAGAATCATGACTCTAAAGATTGGCCTGGGCTCGTTCACGAAGTTACATATTGTGACGAAGAAGGCTAGACAACCGTATACAAACATTCTACTTGAATATTATCATATCACAGATCTCTTATTAGTACACATTGATGGCAAAAATATTCGTGAATCATTAATATACGATATATCTATAGGTGAAAAAGATTAGATTACATTAAATGCTATAGTGTGTGACCCAGAAGTTACAATATTTATATTAATCTGTAATCGGTTTTGAATTGAGACGCATTTTATGACCTTCATTGCGGCCTGGTGACATCATTGTCAATACGTCGTTCCTCTTTCAATATGGAAATGAGATCCTCGTACTCAGAATTTGCTCTTGTATTAAATTCAATGGACAAAATTTAGAGACAGATAAACATCGGGTTACAAAATGTCAGATATTTTCTTCGCATATATACTGTCCCTGCAGTATGTTTTTATAAGTGTAGTAATATTTCTAACAATGGACAAGTTCTTTGCACCCGCCATCTTAGCCTTTCATAGAATTGCAACACCTAGCACATTCCAAATGTTCTTATCTGTCTTGCTTCTGACTTTATTCTCGGTTAAGTAATCACAACAGGCTGAGACATAACATTCACTGTATATTACGTTCATACGAAATCCTTATTTACGAATGAATATTTATTTCGTATCTCTTCCTTTTAAAAACCAACATTCATCGTGTCTACAGGACATTTTAATAAAAATACATGGTGTCTTGAAAGTTCGTAATTTTTCTTTCTGTATGGTAAAAAGAAAGTTTATCGCTCAGATAAGATTGCTCTAGTCCATATGAGCTAACCATAGATATGATTCCGCTTGTATCCTTGACACATCACAAATGTACCACAAACATCTGTTGGACATTTACGGATCCCTATAAGAAGTACAAAGTAACAGTTACGTGGAAATAGAATAGTTACGTATATCAGATGTCTCGTGATATTAAATCCTTGGAGTAGAAGCCGATATGTTACTTAGTATTTGCTAGAATCTTTGAAATCCTATTACACATCCTATAGAGATTAATCATTTTTGCTACTTGATGCAGAGAATAATTGTAACGTGTATTATTGTTAAAACGATAAAATATCGAATTTTTTAAGATTTTTCTTATTTTTATACCTCAAGTAAACATCTGAAGTGATATTACAACAAAAACGGTTAGCAGTGTCTTGTATAAGAAACATATACCTCTAGTACAAAACTAATGCATTGTTCAAGGTAGAGCATAGTAGACAGCAAGAAGGCCATTATTCCTGACGTTTCACCTGAATTTCAATAAGATTTTCTTGTGGTCAGTTTCGAAATTGTTAAAAGTAAAGCAATAGCACATATCAATATGATGATATAACTTTGAAGTTTGTCTGTGTATTATATCAAAGAGATAATTTAAATTGCTTTTAATTACTGGCGGCGACCTTGACAACAAAGTATGTTAATTTACATACCATCTTAAACTAGACACAATCGCTTTTAATTCCATGAATTAACTTCAATTAGAAAGTTTAATGGAAATTAGACGCTCAACGAATAACTGCGGAGGTGTAATTAAAAAATGTAATTTGATTCCAATGCGTGAGAATGAAATTAAACCGGTATAAATTTGAATTCCCGGGAAACAGGCATGGGTATTGTTTAAAATAATGGATTGTATATTAATTATTTTAATATATTCATTTGACATAACTAGCCACATATAATACAAAGTGTCAATGAAATGTTCGCAGAATGTCTATACGTCTATAGGATGTCCGAGTGACGTCATAAGGATGTTGGTGATACGGGAGTATCCAAGAAACGTATATTAGGTGCATGTCGACAATGTGAAAATTTTCTGCTCCGAGGATGGCAAGAAAGATAGATAATTAGCCAGCAAACACATAGCATGCGAATATTGTCAATGTTAAAATCCTTGAATTTTGATGGACATTTTGATATTGATGTCGTGGAACCGTCACTTTGTGTTTGCTTGGGTATAATAGAAGTTCATAAAAATGTCTTACTATACGGGAAAGTACTGCAAGTATAAAACCAAAGCAAAGTCAATTTTAGAGTGATTGTGTATTATTTTTAATTTGATTAAACGTACGTGATAACACATTCGTCCAGTTTCAGGCGTGTATCATCCAATGTAATGATCGTAGTTGGTATGTTAACATTATCTTTCACGTAATCAGATACAAATATTTTTTAGATCAACCCATCGATTCGATACAAGCTTTACTTATCATTATAACGATTTTACAACTTCAGGAAATAGGCCAGGCAACCCGATCATATTCCAGATATTATAAAGCAACGGTTAAGACGATATCGGCAATGTTATAATTTGTCATTCAAGGACATGATAGTTTAAAATTACCTGGTCACTGATAAATTGTAGCACCGTTACTACTTTGCGTTCACTGGGGTAGATTTCATACAGCAAAATAATTTTATAGGTGTTAGTAAGAGGTCTGGCGGATATTATAAGTCATATAAATATCCTAGTAACGTTTGTAACGTTTTTGCGTTATATATACTATTCATAGAATTATTAGTCATTGTTTTATAATATTAGGTAAGCCTGACATCAAACGCCAATTTTGAGAGACAATCGTAAATCACATTCCTTAGATTCAATCACGTATTATCGACCTGTCAAAACATAAAGCTGGACAGATTAACGATATTGCTTTGATACTCTAATATAAGAGTAAGTCTGCTAGGAAAATATTCAATAGAAGTTAATTGCTTGTATTATCGGCAATTCCTTTATGATTTTGAAAATGAATATTTGTGTTCTCAGGTTTGATTTGTTAAAAGTTGAAATATTTATTTTCAGATAATTGAATATTACCTTAAAATAATATATTTCAATTTAGAAGCAAATGATGAAGAAATGAGCACGTAATTCACTCTGATTGTGTTCTGTCCTTTATAATTTACAATTGTGGGTAGGCTGTATCTCTTTTATCTCATTGCAATACATTCGTATTTAGCAGCGCGAAAGCTGTTCAGTCAATAGCTCGTGAGTTGCCGTACTGGTCGGATCGTACGTATTCGACTCGACTCGACTCTAGTCTGATCGCATTGGTCTAGCTTTGCGTGAGTAAGACGTACGGGTGTCATCGAGCTTAACGTTCTCAGATTTGGAAGTTCTTGAACGTGATGGGCCTGCTCTCAGAAGGCAGTCCCCTCAGTTGGGAAGAAACGAAAAAATTATCGGACCACGTGCGAAAACACGGAGTCATTCAATTTATTAACCTCTACAAGAGACTTCGTGATCGACAGGGTGATGTGCTTAAATGGGGTGATGAGGTATGATTTAATATGTTTTCTTTTGTTTTGTATTTTTTATCTTTGATGTATTGAAACAGTTTTCTATTTCTAAGCGCTGTTCTATGGACATATGAATTTTAAACTTGATCGTATAACTGACTCTGTGACCGTTTAGAGTAGTGTCAACTAAGAGTTATCAGATAATTTTGTTTCTATGCATTTCTTTGGCTTCAAAGTTTCTGGGTTATATATTTTCTTTGAATGATATTGTTATTTCTTTTAGGTGGAATATATTCTTGTCAAATTTGATGATGATAAGAAGACAGCGAAGGTCAGCTTGAGAGCAGAGGAAATTTTAGGTGTACTCAATGCAAAAGAACATGAAAATCCAACGTAAGATATTTTAATCCATGTTTTACAGGTTGAGAATGTGTTGTATGTATAATTATTTACTTTAAAGTGGTGTCAAGTCACTTTGGAGACCAGAATATGGTGCATACATGATTGAAGGAACACCAGGAAAACCTTATGGTGGACTACTTGCTCATTTCAATGTTGTAGAAGCAAACATGAAATATAGAAGGCAAGAAGCCATGGAACTTCTTCATCCAGGAGAAGCACTCATGTCAATAACTAATTTTCCTAGGTACATTGTTGTTTTTCTGATAAGTCTTAATATAAGTAAACTTGACATGTCGTCAATGGAAATAAATATTATTATGAAAACAATTTTATAGATTGGGAGCTTCGGACTTTACCGATCCACCTGCTAAACCAACACCAAACTCTGGTGCTTCGAGAAGCTTATTTTTTCCGGATGAAGCTATTTACCCAGGACATCCACGTTTTAAAACATTGACCAGAAATATAAGGCAGCGCAGAGGAGAAAAAGTAGCTATAAACATTCCTAGTAAGTACGTGTAAAACATCACATTCTCTACAGAATAGTATTCTAATTAAATGCATCAAAAAGCAATAAATAATAAATTGTATATAATGGTGAACTTCTCATTACAGTTTACAAGGATGAAAATGTCCCACGGCCATTTAAAGAAGATTTATTTGCACTTGGCGATGATGGTTCCAGTACAAAAGCAGCAAAGGAAGATCACGTTTACATGGATGCAATGGGTTTTGGTATGGGTTGTTGCTGCTTGCAACTGACATTTCAAGCTTGTAATATACAGGAAGCAAGAACACTATATGATCAATTGACACCTCTGTGTCCAATTATGGTAAGCCCATGACTGTCTTTTGAATAATTTTAATAAATCTTAAAACTTTAAACCGGAATATCCGTTACAACATTCTTAATCCAGGATCTTTTTATTTCTCTTTCAACAGCTAGCTTTGACAGCAGCTAGTCCGTTTTTTCGTGGCTACGTGACGGATGTAGACTGTCGCTGGAACGTAATATCGTGTTCAGTCGATTGTCGCACTGAAGAGGAACGTGGTTTAAAGCCCCTGAAGGAAAATAAGTTTCGAATCAATAAATCTCGATACGATTCTATTGATTCTTACCTGAGTGAACAAGGTGACAAGTACAATGACGTGCCATTGATTTATGACAAAGAGATATACAAACAGTTGTTGGATAATGGAATCGACCGGCTCCTCGCCCAACACGTCGCGCATTTGTTCATCAGAGATTCGGTGTCTTTATTTTCTGAAAAAATTCATCAAAATGATTTGGAAGATACTGATCACTTTGAGGTGAGAAATCACTTTGAAATTTGTATTTTGATTTCTATGAGTTTTTATAACAATTTTTCCTCACAACTTGGTGCACCATCACTGTTTTAGAACATCCAATCAACCAATTGGCAAACAATGCGTTTCAAACCGCCACCGCCAAATTCATCGATTGGTTGGCGTGTCGAGTTCCGACCTTGTGAAGTTCAAATTACAGATTTCGAAAACGCTGCCATCGTCTGTTTTGTCGTTTTGGTCACCAGAGTCATACTCAGCTATAAATTGAATCTTCTCATACCAATCAGCAAGGTAGATGAGAACATGGCAAAAGCCCAGAAGAGAGACGCTCTAAAAGTTGAAAAATTCTGGTTTCGCAATGACATCACATCCGATGCGAAACAAGGTGATGGTGGTGAACCTGAATACACGGAATTCACTGTCAACGAAATTATCAACGGGAAGGTACATATAGAAAAGAATACGAAAAGTTCTTTCCTCAACAAAAAAAAAAAAATTATAATAATTGGAATCTTAGGATGGCGTATTTCCTGGCCTGATACCGTTAGTCAATTCGTACTTAGCCAGCATGGATGTTGATGCAGATACTCATTGCACTGTACAACGATATTTGAAGTTGATTCAGCGACGAGCAGCTGGAGAATTATTAACGACCGCTGCCTGGTTGAGGAAAGAAGTGACCACTCATCCAGAATACAAGTAAGTTTTTAATTGATTGTTAAATTATATATTCATTGTCATAGCGTTATTGTCGTCGAATTTACCTCATTTGAACCTTAGTGAAAAATGTGATTACTCTTTTAACGATATAGTCGGTTTACGAGTTCCATATGTTTTTATGACAGATCGAAAACAATGAAGCCTTTAGTAAGGTACACGTTTGTATTTTTATAATTTAGCATATATTTACCTCATTTTGAGGAAAATCACGTGTAATTCGCTAAGAATTGCATTGCTTGCGAACTGTCAAAACAACCCATTGAAGTCGCGGATCAACTGTAGCTACGCCAAAGGTTGCGTTATCAAACTCTCTTTGGCAAAGTGTTAGAACTTATAAAAATATTTTCAGATAATCTGACATTTATTAAGTATCTCTTATAAATTAATTTATTTCGTAAAAAATCTAGAAAGGACTCAGTAATCACTCAGAGAATCAATTACGATCTCTTGAAGAAGATTCATAACATCGAAATCGGGGAGCAATCCTGTCCTGATCTATTGGGACCATGCACTACGTCTAAGACGACAGAGAAGATACCAGCAGCTGTCGCCAAAGCAGAAAAATGCTTAACACCTGATTGTTGATAAATGATAATTCCGCCAGAGGCGCTTTAGTTCAATTGTCTATTCTTACCATTACTATGGTCACCGTTATTGATTACTCGACTTAATTTAATTATTTAACCGACTACCTTAATTACCGTATATTCTTTTTGAGTGCAAGGGTTACTTATCATTGGGTTGCACTTATTGGTCACATCGATTATGTAGAATTTAATGTGGAGTTTAATATGCAGCATTGCGCGTCGCAGGCACGTGTAAACATACAGATTTCATTACATTGCATCTAGATTCCGCCATTCTTATGTCACTACGAAGATCACAATTCAGTTTCCAATTTTCTAATTGGTAGAGAATTAGAAAAAGAATGTGATGTAATATTTGATGCAAAAAGACTATTCTACTGTAATTTGTCTTCGTTATTCGCTTTCAATGGATATTAAATCGGAATCACTTGTTGTCGTATTATTTGATGTTTTCGTACGGGGAATATTATTTATTATTATAATATAGATTATCCTAATGCGATAGCTGGTATTTCAAGCAAATTATGAGGTAATAGGAAACATGTACTTCATATTTTATTTATATTTGTTTCGCACATATTTTACTATATGGCATTTAAGAAATTTTCGAACAAATTTTGATATTGTGCGACAACTAGAGGTTGTGTTACAACTATACATTGTACTGCCCGAGAACAATTTTTCGATTCTACCTAATATGATTTTGTATTGGAATCCTAGAAGTTCAAAATAATGTGATAACGTTATATGGAACAAAACTTAAGTTTCCTTTTTCACCTACTTTACGTTACGTATTCGGCAAATTTATTAGGATGCTTTAACTATAAAACTATACAACAATTGAATATTAATAATTTTGTTAAACTATCGTTACTGGTTAGAAAATGATCGTCATTTGTTGAAATTTTCTAACTGAGAATACACCATGTAAATTTTATGCCAATATTGAAGATAGTATTTAGGTCACCAGAATTCTCGAATTGAATTATTTCATTATTATTTTAGTATGCAATGTTACAGATATAATGAGCAAGTATTATTTCGCATATGTTAAATTGTAATGTCCGAACTACAATTACTTCGAATGTTGTCCCTTTTATTTGGTGCGACGTAACGTAAAAAGAAACCTAGTCATTCCACACGCAATTGGCAATAGATAGAAACGATTAACGTCATTTCCCGAGAGAGGATGAGTGAGAACAGAACCATTGTGCAAACTGTGACTCCCTCGAAATTGGTTATTGTACTTTCTAGTGCCTGGTACGCACAGGGCGTTTGAAATGGATCGCGCGATAAAGGATATATGTATATTTCCCGCGGAAGAGAACAATCTTCGACCTAATCTATCCTAACGTGATTTAATTCTCAGACGCCTTGTCGTACTCTTTTATATATATGATTGTTATGTTTACGAATATTATTTTGTATTTAGATATAGAACACATGAGAACTTAAGAAATAATCCCAATAAACGTAAATATTTATAAACGCATTAGACGATGTTTGTATTTTAGTGCGTCATAGTAGATAATTATTCTTATCCTTAGAAAATGATAATTCAATCTGGTGTGTACTGAAGAAGTGGGGTATGTGAAGGGTTTCGTGTAACTTAATGTATTTGCATGCATTAATGAAATGCATAATTTAGAGCAATCAGTTTATTGAATTAATTTTTTACAGTACGCTTTTTAGCCGATTATGCTTCAAATGTACAGTTTTCTACAAACACATGCATATGACTATACTGGTGCATGGCTAGGAATGTCTTTTAATTTATAGAATTATATGTAATCATTATTTATCAATACGCATTCATTGTAATAGTTCATATACATATTGTAGGGTTTGGCATTACATTTTTTTTCCAAGCTGGAAATGGTTCCGGCGAATGCTTTGTAGTTGTATTTGTTTTTGGGAATAGTAGTATACACATATTACTGTGCACGTCAAAGTAATATTTGATTTTGTGTCATGGTAGTCTGTTTAATTTAATAAAAATAATTTTTTACTGTAATGGTTGTGTATCTCTGTTAGTTCTGTAAGAAATATAAGTATTCCATAATACAGCAACTGATTGTACCACTAACACCTGATAGTGTAAAGGGACTAGAGAAAAATTCACTAGTTGAACTATTGGCCATAGCTGTAACAATGAAAGTTATATGGTTTAAAAAACATTATAGTACTGAAAGTCATATTGTTTTTCTATTTACATCCTGCATTTCTAATTAAACAGAGAAGTAACATTTTTTATTACCTTATAATTACTTTTTAGTATATCGATATAATCGTTTTTCAATCTACTTTTAATATCTTCCATATTTCCTCCTTGTAAAGCACTAATGGTGCTTAATAAGATGACTATAAAACTTGGTGCGAAGAGAAGTTGATCACATGCAACTTTTTTCAAAGCCACTGTTCCACCTTTAGATCCAAAATGTCTGTCTAATATTCCATACCACGTCCTAGTAGCAGGTCCCTAAAAAATAAAATATTTAACTTTACAATAATAATAAGGTCCTATTTTGATTTTAAATACAGGAAATTACTTGTTTTGATGCATATGAAACTCACCCCGATGAAAAATCCAATACCAACAAACTGAGCTGTACGGATAAAATCTAAATTTTCAAATTTTCTACGCTCAACAACATTTTGAGCAAGTTGATCTCCTAAGCCCATCAAAGTTCCTAAACACATTTTATTTCAATAAATGAATCAATTATCAATAACCGATCAACTATACTATGTAACGTAGCACTGTGCTTCATTTATTTACCAGCTTGAATGGCTTGCATCCCAAGTGGGAATTTTCTTAACAAATTTTGATACCCTCTAAACATGACACTCATATTTCCAAAAAATAATTAATGCAAGACCAGTGGTTAACCTTATTTATATACATGGACTTAGATGAAATGTAGGTTAGACGTCTTAGTAAAATTCACATTTCATATTGATTATATGACACTAACAGTTGTTACTAAGAATACTGATAGTTTGCAAAATCTGTAATACAGATTTAGACGTTCAGTCCAAGTTTGAAACATTTAACATATTATTCAGCTATTGAAATTATATTTGTACTTATTGAACAACCCCATTCAAACACGTTACCAACGCGTCACTTTGGAAAGACTCAAGAACTGGCTATCGCCTCAAAGCGTAACATAGGTTCTGCTACTCTACCCGCTGTTAGTATAAAAAACAGATGTTTCAATGTCTCCAAAAAATTGAACGTAGAACAAACTGTTCAATACTTTTAAAAAGAAATAATTACGTGACCGATAGATATACAATAATACTAAATAGCAAATATAATTTACAATTGTGTGGTATATTTTTCTATAAAGGGTGACCAAGTCTCGAATGTTCTATTTATACAAATAAATATATTTGTTTATGACATACAATGACGTTAATTAAAATATTATAGGTATAATAGGATAGGTTTAATTATTCACAGTTTCTTATAGTTTATGTAACATGTACATGACCGAAAATATATATGTACTTGTTTAACTGTTATTCTTACTTACCTTCATTCTAAGAATTTCACCTACCACATAAGATATAACACATGTTAAGCAATAATCATCAGTGCCAACATTTGCATAGCAGAACGTCGGAAAAATCCTTGTTGTAACAAACGTTAATAAATGCAGATTACAGACAAAGATATAGAGATGAGACGAAGAAACATATAGTTATTTTAACAATAAAATGACCACAGATCAGATTATCTAACTCGATGGAGCTCCATCGATCATTTTGATCGGTGGATATACGGTTGCTATCGACGATTTTGAAAAATCAAGCCATAAACTATGGGACAGTATTTCAAGCCATATTTGTTAGCATTAATTTCCAGCGTTTACACCGTCACTCCCGATACCGTCTGCCCGTACTTTACGTCAAATTAAAAAATAAATAGGTCAAAAAGACAACAATTTGCTTACCGTTAGTCAATATATTTATTTAAAAATTGTTTTATATATTAATCATAAAAAATTTTCAAAGAATTATCATAACTCACATCAATCGATCAACTGCCGAACCGCAAAATTTTGGGAAATCGTTTCACCAATTATCAAGTCAACCGTTCAAAGAAGATATAGCTTGATAAGATAAGATAATAAAGTAGACTTTAAATAGGTAAAGATATCATACAAGAGTCATTTTATACTTTCCAGTTTCGTTAACCGTACATAGTCGTCATAATGCCACGTAAGTGTTTCGTTAATTTTTAAATATGTTTTTAATATCTTCAATTGCCACTGTTTCTCTTCCGCTTCACCACAGTCTGGCAGTTCCTCCATATTCCGAATGTTCTTGTCAGATTAGTAAGAAAAAATAAAATAATTCTCGTACAAAGAAATCTAATTGTAAGTAAAATGCAATACCGAACTCATAATTCAACGCATAATGAGGTGCTGTGTTAAAAAAAAGCGGTAGATGAAAATTGAAATCCTTGAGAAGTCAATTAAGCCGTATTTTAATTGCTGACATTTAATGGGTCACGATTTTTTTTTTCTTATGCCTCAAAGTCACTTTATACAAACGTGTCCTGATAAGAGACGTGTTATTGAAGTATTATGGCCTACTTCTTATTTCTTTAATTTCATTCGTATCTAAAATGAACATTTAAATATCAGAACGAAATTAAATAATAGCTATAAGATAATTATATTATTTTAATTGAAATTCACTACCTTCGAACTACGCATTACATAGTGCAAATCACGAGTCTGTGAAAAAAAAGCCGTACCAGCAAAGGCTTCGAAGACAACCTCGAGACTTCAATTTACACGTCAGTGTATTTGAAATATATAGTAATTATTTGGTAATTCCCTGAAAGAGAATAAAAAAATGGTTACATCATCCTCACTTCATCCATCCGGGACATATTAAAACAGAATAAGAGAACTCAGGCTATTTTTAGAACTTAATGCGCAAATGCAATTTTATTTATTAAACTTTCATATATCTATATATGGAATTACAAAAGTAGATACCAACAGCACTTTGGAATTCTTTTACGTAATAGAATTGTTAAATACGTATCCTGGTATTTATAATTGTTAAGGTCAAATTTCGAAGATTATGAATGATATAACAATGAGATAATGTAAATCCACATTTCACAAGAAATTTGCATTTAAGTGGCAAAAAATATTGATATTTACATATTCTTGCATCTCTTTGTCTTGCATATGCATATGCCAAATTTTTTGTAAGGATTGCACATAATAGGTTGACAATGATCATGAGCGTAGTTCAAAACACAATTCGAAAATTGGCAGATAAAAAATTTTGGAAAATATTGTCCTTATTTATTATGCAAATTCAATCCGATTGTTTTTCACTGTGTCTTTCTAAAATTCGATAATAGATATAGAACGGAATATTTCAAGACGATAATTTTTAATCGAAGAGATTTATATATGTTATTAATCCTTTTATCTCAAAGTATTCGACTAAGATAGTCTCGGACGGTAAAATGATGCTTTTAGAAAGTATGAATATTCTCTGTATATGCTCAGCATATACTATAATCTATTGGTCCAGATAGCGTATGATATTCTTAGAATATCCTAATTTCGTCCTCAGCATTCGATATAGGTACTCTATTTTATCAGTTCTAAATGAATGATCAATACCTTCTGAGAATATCCAAATTTCATAATCATGCTATCTAGGCTAGCATATAACATCAGAGTAAAGAAATATTTTCGTAGAGGAAACAATTTTTTATGATAAGTCAGGTGATAGAAAGGTTTCGAGAAAAAGTTGTTCATTAGTCGAAAGAGTATTTTAAGAAATAATTTCATGAAATACATCAACAATAACTGCTTGTTATTATCATTAAACATTTTCTTGGTTCATCCCAATAGCTCATAGATGGGTCGTTCCAAGTCCACATCGTTCATTTCCTGACGCGGCTGTACGCGGTGGTCGTGACCAAGATGGCAGTCCAATATTCGTTGGCAGAGCATTTCACGAAGGAGACATGATACCTGCCAAAGTTATTCCAGATAAATATGTCGCTTATGTCGCCCATAACGGAGAAGAGCATGCGAAAGACGATTACGAGGTAAAGTTTGAGTATTTCATTTTAAACTAGCAAAACTGCATTATACTTTTTTCAATGATTATTTCATACGAGTAAATAATCCATGCAGAATGTACAAAGACAATTAGGAATTGTTGAAGAGAATTAATTTTTCCTTTCCTATACAACAATTTCCAACAGTTAATTCATGTTACAGATTTTATGTTACGGCGATTTCGCCTGGGAATTCTCAAGTAATGGTTCAATTCCACCAGGCGCTTTAGTCGCTGGACAAACAAGTGAGGGTGAACCATTATTCGTAGGACGAGTACTTCATAATGGTTCACAAACAGTTGGCAAGGTATAATATAAAGTATAATAGAACAATTAATGTTATGGATTAACAGATTTGTGCATAATTTTATTTAAATTCAATATCATAATTTATTTGCAGATCCAAGCCAGTCATGGATGTCTTTATATTCCATTCGACGGCGAGGAACTCTCGTTCACGGACTACGAGGTGCTTGTCACTCATTGAACCCTCATTTTATAAAAATATTTCATAAACTATGGTGATCGCTCTGCTAGTTTAATAGTCTTTCAATGGTCTCCAGGAATTAATGGTCATTTAAATTATAATAACCCAGATAGACAAAAAAGCGTTAGTAAAGAGAGGGCAGTAAGTGTGAGATGAAATATCGATATTTATAAAAAAAAAAGTCGCCGAAGATCCATTTTCATATTTAAATTTTATTTGGATATTTATTTCAATTCTTGATACATCAACACTTTTTCCCCGTACTATTTTTCTTAAAAGATTGTTTAAGTCATTCATTGTTCTTGATGATTATGCAAATGTAACAATGAATATTCTACTACATAGATTTGTAACACTGCATAAAACATGAATTAAATTACATTATGTTGCAAATGTTCAGTACTGTTAATTGTACCTACTGCTAATCGCTTTTAATGATAAATAATTCTAATTAAATTAACATTCATTATCTCAATCTATTGCTTTTACGTATACTTATATACTTACATAAATACTGAGCCGTTATTCGTCTTATTATCTGATAGAAGTTTTAATGCAAAAAGTACTAATGGCGAAGTTTTCCTAACATTGTGTGCTTTTGTGATGACATGGGTATGAAAGTAGATCGTTGGTAGCCTCAGTATTTTTTTTATATTGAGTGATGATATAAAAAATGTATTAGAATTGACTAAAGCATTATCACGGATATACCTATATATATGAGTAATGTATAAATAGTACGTCAGTGTTATTAACAAGTTCTAAAAACCAGTCGATATGTAATCGTGATTATCAAGAGATTTGTAAAGCCACATCATAAAAACATATATAGACATATTTTTAACGATAACTCAACTTTATTTCGGTGAAATGATAAGAGTGAAAAAGATTCCGTTATATTAAGTTAATCGTATTGCTATACGTTAGCCAATGCACTTGAGTGATTAAACATAACAAAATAAAAACGACTTTTACCTTATAATAGCGATTTAAAAACCATGATTCTCGACATATTATAAGAGTAACATAAATTGAATTTCTTAACTGCTATCGATATTTTGTAATTATTTGACTCCGGTGGTAGTTACTGGGTAAAAAAGATTTGGCAGTACCGTCGATTCGGTCGAGCCGTTGCGTATCTACGATGTTATGTTGTTTGGAAAAGAAAAAGTATAATCGAGTAACGTGAATTTTCTATTTGAACCTGAATCGATATTTCGAGGATACATTCATTCCGGACGACTAGTAGACGTACAGGTTCTCGCAAGTGAATTGTGGTACAAAGCTTGTAATTTATCTCTATCTCGTCGTTTCGTCACCGGCGAACGAAAGTACAAATCTAGAAATCTATGAGTATAAATCTAGAAATATTCCAAAATATCTTCAAGGAAGGCAGCTGTGATGCAGTAAGCTTGCTAGTTGGTGAAGATGCTCGTGACTATCCCCGTGTCACAAAAAATAAAAAAAGAATTGGAAAACATTATTCTTGAGCTCCAACGATTGTCTGACTAACATGTAGAATACATTGAATTTAAACATTTATAATTATATAAAAATCTGTACATCTATTGATAGCACGCAATATACTGGTCAATGAAATGTAATAACCCAGTCAGCACATGACTGGGTTATTATGACTGTGAGTGATTACTTTAGGATAACCTCGGGATGTCCCGTTTCGAATACACATTTATGAATCCTGGCATAAGCCATTAAGAACATCCTTAGGATGTCCTCAGGATCGATAGGATGTCCTGCAAAAATGATATGTTCATTTTCATATATGTTTTAGATTATATTTACGAAATATACATAAATAAATGTATATAAAATTCGGAATATATCTGAATATATATCTGAATATTCTGAATATATATATATATTTCGACCATTAACTAAATCAGTCGATGTCATTGGACTGAATTTAATAACCGCGTCGTGGTTCAATTACGGAATATACATCAAATTAGAATCAGCATATATGTAGTATGACACCGTAACCAGATGGTGGGACCAATCTGATAGAGAATTGCGCGCCCAATACATACTGGAACTCGTCCTAGATTCGGAGTCTACAGGAAACCTCACCCTGCATACTTACCGTCTTCTAACTCAACTTGGAGTTTGTGTGTGACACATTCTTAATATACAGCTCGACATGTAAAAGAAATACTTCTCTAGGGTAGGTATAAAAACCTCTCGTAAGGATCCCATGAAATGCCTAAACATGTCCAGTGGGTTTTCCCCAGGACATCCGGAGGATCATGAACACAGGACATTTGCACCTCCTCAGGATATCTAGAGGAAGGCACGAGACCTTATCAGGACGTCCTTAGGACTTTCGGCATATTCATTTAAGATATCCATGGAATTTGGTTAGGACGTCCTTGTGCTGTCTGGGAATAATGAATTATGAAAACATTTTACGCTTAGAAATAAAAAAATAAACAAGAAATTCTGACTGAAAGTTCTCGAATTAAGGTTATGATAGACGTGAATCTATGTACTTTTAGGCTATAATCGTCTGGAATGTTGTAATCGTGAAATAATCAATAAATTCAACGACTGACGATGATTGCAAGAATTGCAACCTCTGCGCACAAGCGAGATACACAATTAAGAAAGCATCCGATCTCAGCGAACACGACTAGAGCCTGCTATAGCTTGTAGCTGATACGCGGTGTTGCCGTATGTTCTTCCCGTTCATTGCAGCCAGCAAAAATCATGCAGCAAAGGTGTCTGTTATTTCTTTTATTCTCTTTAGATCAACATTCTCTTTTTTTAACACGTTAAAATTCGCAATCTGTTTCTGCATACAAATCATATTTTTCTTTCGCTGTAAAGTGGAATTTCACGCATTGAATTGTGTGCTTGAAATAACGACGAGCGGACTTTTAATAAGGCGGATAGTCCTACCCAGAATTTCGAGAGATAAAAAAACCATGCCCCAAGTATTGATTAAAAAAAATCAAATTCTAAAGTTTTTAATGTTAAATTCATATCAACGAGACGATTACTTTAAAGAATTAGTAATCATTGCTAATTTAAAAATAATCTAATGTGATAATTACATTTTCGGAACGATGACGCAGTTTGCGAGATTCCATTTGTGAAAACATGAAATACTCCCATGCAATTGGTATTATGACACAGTTTAAATATGTCGACACCGATAACGATAACGAGCAAAATGATAAGCTGATATAGAGTTACGGTTAAAAGCTTATCTCATAACAGGTATAAGTTCTTGGTGTGAAACGAATTGGTTAATAGACGTTATAACTATGGCAGGTGAGTGTCAAACAATTGATTTTAACCAATACTTTAATTTTGTTTCACTAAAATTTTATAAATCATTTTTTCATTGGAGATTCCTACAATTTCTTCTGAATGATTATATTCCGCTGTTCTTGTTTTCCTGAAAATTCACTTTCGAATAAGGAATTCAAAAATTTATTTCATCATTTTGCGATTTTATCAAAATGGCGAACACCTGAATTCTCAAATTAGTAATTTTTTTTTTAAGAATCTGGCTTATTTTGCATTAAGGTAGTTCATTCCCAGTACTTAGTCAAATAACAGTACATCATCAGATCATTGAAAATAAAGATATTGCAAGATCCCAATAACTTTAACAATCTAAAATATAATTTTACACCCACGAATTAATCATATTCAATCATTTACTAAATTGAAAAATATCATGACCAGCAATGTGGTTGGACTAGATTTTTTCGTTCAAATCGCCATTTTCACTACATACGTAAAACAAAATCCATATGCCATGGGATCCATTACTTATTTAGGGTGGTCCTGTCGATTCATGCTACTCAACTGATCAACTATCGAATCAATTCCATAAATCGATTAAAACAAACCAAACTTTCTACGAAATTGTTCATATTAAGTATAGAAATTTGTTTTTAAGTGTTTATCTTTGTGAAATTAACTAATTTGTACAAATATATTTAAAAATCATACTCTCATTTGACTTTTATTTATTTGTCTGTTGGGTCTCTCCCGATGAATTTTTAATTTAATTTGCAATTACTCTTTGAAACACCCGGTAGGGTCACTTTTTTATGGTATTTATCGAATCCTGAAGAATTCACGAACTCGTAGTATACCATTTTTTGCTTCAAAGTTCACTTTAAATAGGTTAGTTTCTCATCTCTCAAGTTGAAATTCAATCTCTGTAACCTTTGAGTCCATATATAAAGTTTCATTTTTAATATTACTTTTCTTAACATTTTTGTCAGCGAGAGACCTTCAAATTTTGCAATTGAGTTCAGAGTTGTTTAATTTATAACCTATAAAAGTTTCAGACGTAAAAATGCATGTAGGTGTAGTTTCGATAGGACCTCCTTAACTTCAGATATCAGAGCAAAATATTCGGTGAGCGCTTCTTTTCGAGGTACCTAAAAAATCTGGAAACTTCAGAGAATATTTTAGGACACTGGTTATGTATACATCTAATCGCGAAGTTTATACATATATTATCCATTGACAGCGCGGCTGTGGCGATTTTCCCATAACAGACTACGTTATAGCTCTTGACTCTTTTTATTAGTTTTTTTCTCGTAAAGTGTTCTTAACCTCACCTACTTTTTCGTACATTAACCCCTTATTACTGTAGATTCAACATATATCTAATTAAGGTACCAATCTAATACCCATTCTCATGAAAGGACTACCTTAAATGTTTCTATAAGGTAGTTGATCCATTGATGGACACTGTTTCAGTCGAAGAAACCCTTACACAGATACGATGTATGTAAGAGAGACGAAAATATGATTTCTTAAGTCTATGGTTGTTAAAGATTTATTAAAATCTGGAGCACTAATTATAAGTGAAGTGTTTCTTAACCCTTCTTCTTTGCCCTTTGGTGGTTTTATTTTTCCGTGGAGTATCAAATGCCAGACTAAGTGGTGTTAAAATCCTTGTTTTTGAAAAGGCATTACGTATACTCAAGTAATAACAATCATTAAAAGCGATTAAAGTAAAATTATGATAAAAATCATAGTGGAAAATTTTTAATTATTTTATGCAACAAAATGTAATAATATTTAAGTGTTAATTTTTTCTATTTGATTATTTACATAGAATTCAAGTGGGTACATGGAAGATCATACATACCGGATACGGCAGTACGAGGTGGAACTGACATTGACGGTTGTGAAATTTTTGTTGGCCGAGCACATCATGAGGGTGAAATGATTCCAGCCAAGGTCATCCCCTCTAAGGACGTTGCATATGTCTGCTGGGGTGGCGACGAGCATGCAAAACACGACTATGAGGTAATACAACTGAAAGTGACAAAAAATAAAAAAGAATAAATTACATTTACTTCGCAAAGCGTCATAAAACTATTTAACTTTATGAATTTTTTGGTTCTCAGATTTTATGCCAAAAAGTATTTCGTTGGATACCTTCCAACGGCGGTCATATTCCTGAGCATGCAGTAATCACTGGCAGCACATCCGATGGAGAACCCCTCTACATAGGTCGGACGTTTCACGAAGGAAGTCTCACTGTTGGCAAGGTACTACGTAATTTTTATTTTAAAAAATAGATCATCGTGAACGGCAATTGATATGAAAATTTTTTTATTTAATCTATTTCTAAGAAACTCTGCGACATCGTTTTCAGTATAAAAGGTGGATTCTTAATGTTTGTCTGATTGTTACATACTGATAAATGGATTATCTTAACTTAAGATTATCTTAAAAATACACGAAAAAAAATCATTATATTATTATCACACAGAAAGAGAATTCATGTGAATATGATTTATAGTTCACTGTCAATTTTTTACCAAAGCAAATATTGAGAATTAGGCTATTTTTCTGATCATAATAATTTTTACGTGTACAGATACTGATTACACATAACCTATAACTCGTGACGTGAAACGATATACATAATTCGTGTCGTACGTTATGTCAGTACAGAACCGAGATATTTAACAATAAGAATAAAAAAACGTACAACACGAACTGAAACCTATAAAGAAATGCTGTCTTGTGAAAGATATAGCATTTTTTAACCTAATAACTTTCACATATTGTCTCCAAGTCAGGAATACATTGGACGTAGAGTCTCTAAGTTAATTATTTTTGAGAAACAGTGATTTCAAGTAGTGCTCGAACGTAATATATCCCGCGTTACTATTCATAAGTTAAAAATATGTGTGAAGTTAAATACCATGGAACGTGAGGAGTGAAGTTTGTAAAGGGAAAGGATTGGCTGATTGCGTCCTCGACCGAGAAATGTTTCTATCAATCCTCTTTATCTCTATACACTTATAAAACATACCACACGTACCCGTTACGTAACGAAGGACTACTAGAAAGCTGCTATGACTTTCTATGCGGCAAAACAAACTGACACGTATTTTTTAACGCGTGTGGTTGTCATTCTGGTTGCAGGTACAATCGAGCCACGGCTGCCTCTACATTCCATTCGATGGTAAAGAAGTGTCATACAACGAATACGAAATTTTGATCCTTGACTAAGAATAAAAATAACACAATTCTAAATGATAAATGTATTAATAAAATTTGTAACGAAAAATACATAACCACTGAAATTTATATGAAAATTCATTACCCTTATTATTGCGTTAACAAAGAACCACAAATTTATGTAAATTATGTGAACAGTTGCGATCGCAGGTTTATAAACAAGTAAGACTTATTAATTTATACAAGGTTTTTCAGTTATTCCATTACGATCAATTAACTATATGTCGTATCACTCCGTTGAATCGAAATGAAAAAGCCACTTGTTACAGGCACAAAGAATGCGCGAATGTCCGTAATTATTTGTATATCTATGTAAAGGTGTACATGGTTATAGGTATTCGATGCGGTAACGCTGTACCAACGTAAATTACAGATTTAATGAGGAGTGTACAAAGAACCCTCTATTACGCAATCCACTCTGTGGATAACAGCGACAATTATTTGTAACGGAAAAGAATTTCGCGAAAAATCAATTCGACGCGAGGATGATACTCGTCGAAAAGTATCATTGAGACATAACGGAAATCTGCGGCTAATGACTTGAACGAGTTTGTAGGTTAGGAAATTAGTTAAAAAAGAAACATTGATTTGTATAGAGAATAAATTTGTATGCGAAATGTATATTCATATACATATACTATATGGATGTATGATGTTAGCCTGTAGGGAGGAAGGTATTTTTTTTCTTTTGCCTTTTTTGTTTACCTAATATATTTATTCGGCAAATTCTAGGGAAATCGGATCAACTTTGTGAAAGTTTACTAAGTATTTTAATTTGAAACGGAATGAACAAAAACAAAATTAGGCAGCTGATCCCATGGTAATTTCACAGGTTAAGAAGTACTTTATTCTAATTGGACATTGTTTCCTAACTGAAGGTTATTTCTGAACCATGTCAATTGGATTCAGACTTTTTTGTTGTTAAAGGACTAACAAGGAGTACCAACATCATTGATATTATTAAATACAAAGAAAAAGAATTGCCCTGAAGCTTTCCATTTTTATAACTTTATTAGACATTGATTATCTAAAACAATAATACACACAGGTACAAGAAACAATCATTAATAATTGCAGTGTAATAGGTGCAAATTACATTGTTTTTGTAGGGCAAAAATGAATGAGCACTTTTACTTTCCTATTTTTTTTTATTTCTTATCTATTCTTTTAAATAGTCAATGACTTGAACAAATTCGATACGAATGATCATTTAGAATATTTTCAGCCGAAAAGAAAATTTAATGATTACTTTTTTTTCGTTTATTCTAAGGCAACAAAGTGCGTGACTCGTTCTCGTTAAAGCCGAAAATTTGTCATATGCATTCTTGCAGGATATCGTTTAAAGGTATACACATGAGAGTCTGAAAAAAATACATTTTTTTAATCACTCATTATTTACGCATCCTATTAATTAAAGGTGATTACCAGAAACAGGTTTTTAATTATATTCGTATGTATGACACGTAACCGGATGGGATGCGCCCAGTAGTACGATATGCCTAAATTAACCATATCCAAAAACCTATTACAATAATTGTATTATATACGAACAAAAATTGAAAACAAATATAATCATTGTATTGTGCACTGGAGAATTCGACTTATAACACAAACTGCTTATATTTTGGGTTCAGATTTTTTTTCGTTTTCGTCAGTACACAAATTCGCGAATGGATTTTTATGGTTGAACGATGATCTATACAAATGATTATTCATCTGACAGAAAGGTTTTCATATTTTTTCGAATATTTTTTTAGTAAAAAAAAAGTCAGTCTTGCTGATATTTTTCTGGGAGACGATGAATATGCATGATCTTTTTTTAGTGTTATTCGTGGCATTGAGAAGGCAGATTCTTTATCTCTTAAATGTACAGAAAGTACGTTGATCAATTGTAGCATTGACATCTATTTATAGTCGACAATTTAAGAGAGGTTGCTTGGTAATTTGTAGTTAGATTTAAAAGAGATTTTAACGATCGGCAATGAATCGCTGTTCTCAATAATCCATTCCCAGTGGAAAAACGTTAATTCATCTTATAATTCGCATAGAAATCAGATAAACAGAAAGTCATCGTAGAACACGTAATGTAATTGAGGAAAAAAAGTTTTGGTTAGCGTCCCTTGAGACAACAAAAAGAACTCGTTAATTTTTTCTTTGCAAAATTATCAAATAACTTTGTTTTCGTCCAAACAATATTGCCAACTTTACAGTCACAATGCCATCCGGCGATAACTTCAGTACTACCAACCGCGTCCTGCATTATGTCGAAACCTCAAAACAACTTGACGAGTACATTGTCATACTGACGATGATTTTACAAGCATTACTCACTTAAGCGCATCATACCTTTCGAGCGGGGGCCAGTTTAAAGCAGTGATAGATAGCGAGATGGTCGGCCATTTTTATTACGTCATGAAGAGCAAGGGGAAATATAGAAAAAATGATAGTATTTTTAATGAATTTGATTGTCCTTAACCAACTGAATATACCGATAGAACGAATTGTACGAGTCGATTGTACTTTTAAAAATTCTGTTTTTAATCATCTGAAACATCTTCTTTAGTCAAATTATTAATTATACAATTATTTTGTGATGCATGTAATACCTTTCCATGTGCAAAAAATCGTTAAAAGTTTATCCAACACACACACACACACACATATATATATATATATCCAGGAAGATGAAAAATAATAATTAGTAAATAATTTCAGTTGTATAAATCTTACATTCAAAAATTTCAAGAATTATTCGAATATTATACTAAGGATATATATAAATGTCATGGCTGCCATTGCATGTCAAGTTCATCCAGTCTAGTACTTTCAAGGTTCAACTATTCCTTAATGATGATATATACATGAACATAACCTTAATCAGTTTTGTGGGTCAAGTTAACCCATACATTTTTATAAAGTGAACCTGAATTAATGCAAAAACACGTATGCAGAATTCTCTTAAATTTTGCATTGTGGATATAGCCGTTAATGCTTAGGCGGCATATGTAACTTAATTGAAAAACAGAAAGTTGCATTGTGAAAGTATGCGCAAGGGGAGTGAAATAAAGAAGAAAATAAATAATCCAATTTATTTTAATAATCGTACAATGTGATAGTTGGTAATTGCCTGTGTCGATATCATTCGATTCTTGTTCGTCACTTACAGAATAAAAAGAAATCGAATTACGCTGCCAGCCACGACATGGCTAAGTATCAAATATTCCCAGGCACTTTGAGCGTACCTTGACGGATGGTTTTGGATAATCGGTTGATAGCAACGATAGTGAAAAAAATAATCGTCATCAGCGAGTCCTCGTTCCTCAATTCCTCTATTGTCTCTAACTTCTTCCTAATGCATGATAACGGGACTATTAGTCCCAATGGGATAGTGTACAGTTTGCTTAGAGGCCAAATGAGATAATCATTGCCCACCCATATCTTTATCTTATTATTTGTGTGTAAGGATATAAGGCAACCGTCATTCCCAATATTAACAGTGGAATATCGGAATTGGTATTCTACGATTGAAAGAAAGTGTCGTCTATCCTCCGAAGCCATCTTTGTTTGTCCTGAATGGCACTCAAAGACAGATTATTCTTACAATAATACTCGTTGTCGCAAATGAGTGTATCGCTAAAACAATTGCAAAGGTCATCAATCAGTACCTATCTGTAATGAGATGATATTCGAATGATTTATTGAAAAAATGTTGTTACCATAGTAATATTACGCAATAGAGAATTTCATGTCAAAGAACTTTCAGAAATATTTTAACTGGCGGTTTCAACTGTAGAGACAATATAAATAAAATAAATCTAGTAATTGAACCCACCTTGAAGAAACAGCCCCTAATTAAAACCTGAAAATTTATAAAACTGATCATAACAATAACAACAATATCAGAGATACTGGTCGACGTAGAAAGATCAGCTGAATCCACTAGGCAATGTACATACGAATTACATAGGTCACTAACAAATGCAAGGATAGTGTCGTGACTATGGTAGAAGAAGAACGCCTGGTACATACGTAGGTAGTGACCTAAGGTGGGGAGGTAGAGGTGGAAGATCTAGTAGAAAGGAGCGGAGAAATAGTAGAATCTAGAGAGTAGTGGTCGTAGTAGGGATGATGTTGGTGGAAATAATGATGATAATATTGGTAGTGATGGTGACGATGGTGGTGGTGTATAATGGTACAGTACTGGAGGGGGTGGCAGAATTCGAAGGAGCCAATGGTGGGAGGTACAGATGTACCACAAAGCATAACACGAAACTGTTGAGTTGAAGTCAGACTCTCGCGGACGAGTATATTGTGCATACCCAGGGTGCAGTTACCGGCAGTGTCAATTGGTTCATCAGATGCTTGACACGCCGAAGAAGATCTTGAGATTTTAAATAGAGTATCCGTACACAGTGAGTAAGTGTCTTGCACGTGGTACGCTGAAGACGGTCACCAGGTACCTAGTAGAGCAACTGCAGGGATCAACCGTATGAAGTCGTACTTAGGCAGGAGTTGATCGTTGAGAATCCGTCGTGTCCAGGTAGCGTCAAATCGAGCCAGGATGACTGACTCGATAGCGACAACACCTGGTGTCATGGAAGGAAATGAGAAAAAGAGTCCAGGTGATTGCAATCAGACACCTTCGACCGAGGTCGGTGACGGCGGCGTCATCAGCTGGAAGTCAATGAGCGCCAGGCAGAAGTGGACCTTCCTGACTAGCAACATCACCGTGGAACCTATGGTAGCCTGTTATATCATGCCTAGCGTCCTCGCGTCCTTGGCTACTCAAAATCTGAACCTGGAGAAGGCGTGCCGCGTCAACTTGGCTTACTCCGACGAAGTGTGCAGTGCTTTGACGGCGAGGAACACGACCGGCTTTGAAGAAGAAGAGACAGCGGTACAACAACTGGTAGCAGGAATGCAGACCTGGAAGACCGCGCTCCAGAGTGCCCTGCCTACGATTCTGATCCTCTTCATGGGCGCCTGGAGCGATCGCACAGGATTGAGAAAACCTTGTATGCTTCTACCCATCGTCGGCGAGTTCCTAACTAGCATAAGTCTTATAGCGTGCACCTACTGGTTCTATGAACTTCCTATGGAAGCCGCAGGCGTATCAGAAGCGCTTTGGCCTGCACTCACTGGAGGATGGTTTACGATGTTTATGGCCATTTTCAGTTACATAGGGGATATCACTACTGTGGAATCCAGAACCCTCAGGATTGGCGCTGTTAATGTCTTCCTGTCAATTGGAGTTCCAATTGGAATGGCCCTATCTGGAATTCTTTACTTGAAACTTGGCTTCTATGGGGTTTTTGCCATATCGACCGTGTGCTACGTACTCAGTTTCATTTACGGACTTGTCGTTATCAAGGAACCGCCTCGACCACCTGTGCAACAGGTTGACAAACAGGAACAAAGAAAAATGTCTCCCTGTGCTTCCGTTCTTGACTTTTTTTCACTGAGACACATTTCCGAAACTTTTCGTGTTGCGTTCAAAAAAGGTGAAAGAAATCGACAGAAGCGCGTTTTAGTGCTCATGGTCATCGTCATGGTCGTCATTGGTCCCTTGTATGGTGAGTGATTTTTATTTTAATCTCTTTAATATATTTAGATTACTCTAAAGATCACTGGTGACACAACGTTGCTTCTCGGTTACGCAATTTTATATAGTTTCCAATATTATTATTCCTATGCGAATTTTTAGTTACAACAAAAATTTTCGAATTATCCTTTATGTCATATATTTCTCCTACTGATGTGACAATAAATTATTACAAGATTTATTTAATCGAGCTCACACGGATACACAGCTCATCCCTTAAAAATTTAACTCTAGTCTCAAAAATACTTATGCTAGTTTATTTGAATATTAATCAATTCTTTTTTTTTGTATTTGCATATTAAATCGTCATCGATTTGTATTTTTGTTTTGTTATCAAGGACCAACATACAGAAATGCAATTTAACAAAATAAAATTTATCTTTATTTTTGTTTACCGAACAATTGCACCACATTTATGAAATTCCTATACCCCTACGTCAAATAATTTACAAACGATTGATTCGTTGACAAGGAAAGGTCAAGCAATACCATACAAATCAAACACGTCGATAAGGGTAAATAATAATAACAATACTAAAATCCGAGATTACAGTGTTGCGACAACCAAACTTCAAATCCGTTTGGCAATTTCGGTCTAACTGTTTTTTTAGGTTTCGTTACATAAGACCAGTGTTACCTCGACCGTAGTACCCACTTAATTAATTATGACATTCTAATATCACAACGTTCGATCGCTCCTGTTAAACATTCTGCGACTTCGTTTAAAAGTCTATTCGAATAAGCTGTTTTTTATTGTCATGTATGACTAACAAGTGTCTGCTACGGTTTGTAATATCTGTTATCGTTATTAATACAACCACAATAAACATTGGATCCGTAGGCAGTCAATTTAGTTAATGAAACTATAAATAAGTACAAAAATAAAATTGAGGACACGTATAACAGTTGACGCACGTGTCTTAACGAAAGCAGGAATAATTACTGGAAAACATTTGTTTACACATAAATTAGTTACTTTAAAATTAAAAAAAAGTACCGTATATATTTTTTAGAAATTTTGCACGTGACACCATTTTTTTAATTTTAGCCTTGACAAAAATTACCTGACACTCTATTCAATACTGTCACTCTCGTGCAGAATTGCAGCTCAATTGTGTATATCACGAATTCAATCGTTCACGCATTGTTTGACGTTCAATCACGAACATACATGTAACAATGGCAGGTTTAGATAATGCGGTATGATTTATCACTGACGTTCATATACAAAATACAAGGAGGGAATGCTGTTGGAAATAGTAATTATGTTTGAGTTTTTAAATAAAAAAAACTTATTTAATAAACTTATTTAATATTTTGTCGAAATGTTTACTCCTGATTGAAAATAGCGATGACTAGACGACTATCAAAACAACACCACGTGGTCAGAATCTTAATCGATTTTGACAGGTGTATTGAGTATTCTGTAAATGAAAATAGAAAATATTGGAAAATTATTTATCGTAGAGAACCATGTATAAACATCAAGCGACAATGACGGCGAATATCGTAAAACGTAAATATTATATTTTCACTTGCAGCATTGCTTACTCGACGTTCCTTATATTGGACGGTTCACGTTGTTCCGTGAGATAGGTGACATACAGTTATGCATAATATTTAAATTCTTAAGAAAGTTCCATTCCCTTATGCAAACCGTGATGTCATATATTGACATATATGTATATGTTTACCTGCAGGTATACAAAAGAATTTACTTCGCATCTACCAGTGCATTGTTGCACTGGTACGGTATGGGTTTGAATTTGAGATGGGAAAAATGGAAGAAACAAATGAACATAATTACCATTCGTCGATAATTCTTTGATTATCATTTTCAACACTCATATGTTCCAAAATGATTTTTTAATATATTCTACTGGCAGACTCGGTGTCATTTTGACAATGACACGGCTACATCATACGCAACAACATATGCACAGAACATAATGGCGCTTCTATACAGATTTATTCAAGACAAATGCACCACCTGAAGTTAGCCTGTCTATGTGATTTCTATGGTAAACCACCCTTATAATAAATAACCGCATACATAAATTTGGAGTCGGGCTATGTTGGAGACGATTTCACTTACGTATTGGCTACTTTCAAGACACATGGCTGTTTTGAGGACCATAAAACGGTGAGAATCGCCTCAAAATAGCCAATACGTAAGTGAAATCGTCTCGAAGATAGTTGAACGCCAAATTTGCGCACACAGGACAACAAGTAAATAGTTCCCATAATATCTATAGGTTGAGGGGGGGGGGGGGGAATTTTAATTAAAAGGGAAAGTATCGAGAGAAAATGAAGTAAAATAAATCAATAATGGTCTGATAAAAAAGAAATGAGAAATTTAATCGATGGATACTGTATACGATAGATAATATACTATTGTTATTATCAAATTGCAAATATCCAGTGAAAGTTCCTAGCACTGCAGTATGTCGGCAGGAAGAGTATTTATATATGACACATGTGAAAATCACAGCTACACATCGTCCGTTCAGTATGTATAATATGCAAATGTACAGTTGGCGTTAGCGATTGGTTACCGTTAACTTTAATGCCGGCATTGATGTCATTTCAGATCTTTGACCACGCATTGTAGATCACCTTTGCGAAACGTTGTTAAAGAAAGGCAAGATTTTCAATTGGCAATCGATCTAGTAATACTAGACTGGGATCAGTCCAATAACCTGTAGTGCTGTAAGGAGGTATTATCTGTACATAGGTATTATCAAAATCAAATTGATTTATTAAAAATTTGCCGTATTTGAATATTAGAAATAAAAAATTTCTAAATTACATATTTTTATCGAATTACCTATACGTAGTAAAACGTATATGGCTTTGTTTTGAATTACATCACGAGTCGTTGTGAAAAATGGCTAAAGCGAAGGAGAGCGCAGCTGTAATTATGTATCATTAACTTAAGCGTATAATAATGATGATATCTATAATTGGGACAGCTATTTGCAATTTTGCGAAAACTTACGTTTTATGAAGGAAAATTGACGCCGTTTCGTTAGGAAGTTCTGTAAGTTCACGCAATTGCACTAATCTCGGTACCAATGCCAGTACAGTTATTAAACGAAAAGGTCTTGTTCCTTGAAAATAATGAATATTTTGAAGATTGCGATCATAAAAGGAAAAGACAATAGAGCCGGTGATAGTTGGTAGTGGTTTAATAATAGTTGGTACAGTAGTTAACTTTATTCGCAGACAAGGTCGAAAATATATTATGAAGCGTCTGAAGAAGAGCTTAACGTTCTCTAAAACGTAATGCGAAACGGAAATACTTGTTAGTGGCGCCGCCAAGTGTCTTCGTGCTTCTCTGAAAAACTAATGCGTTAAGTCTTTAAGATTCACCTACGCTAGAAATTGTGACATCAGCGACTTTACGCAATACATCTCCATGTATCCTAGTGAATCAGGAGCATATACATATCACGTGGAGAAAAATAAAATTTCAGTTTCGAGCATGAAAAGCTCGAAATCTGAGTATTGAATCCCTGAATTATATGACGGTGAAGATTGGGGTAATAATTCATGTATTTACGAACATTAATAGTCTTAATATACTAATGCATGAATTAGTATATTTTTGTGTCGTGTTTTGATAGGATATGATATTCCATGGTACACAGCGAAATTCCATTTTTCTCAATTCATTGATTACATCGAAAGAAAGTAATACCATTTTTTAGGTCATTACATTGTTTTCATTTTTTAGTACTTGGTCAATATAATTAGCAGTATCGTGAAAAACGTTTATGCAAAAAAATTAACTGCAATTCTTATTCTGATTAGCTGTTATAGTTTGTTCGGGTAATTATTTCAATAAGAGTTTTCTATTTCATATATGGATTACTGCATATGACGATATAACAATAGTCACGAGTATATATTTTTAACCTGGAAGTAGGCGTGTGGGGTGTCCGAAATATCCCAAGCTCTTCATATGAGGAAAAAAATCGAAAGATCATTCCCGGGTTAATTAGTATAATATTTTTAGTTATACAACAACATGTCGTGTCTACAGGGTCGTTTGTTCAGGATAAATTGAATGCAGGTGGTTCTGTATTTTTGGTAAAAAAAAAAAGCGAAAAATTGTTTGAGTGACGACGATTTCCATAAATTATAACGACAAAGGATTTTCCAGCAGATTTGTTTTTCATTTTTTTTTCAACGTCTGCATCAACGATCTTTATCGTAATAGAACACTTTTAAACGTTCTTGCTTAATTCTTAGCTTCTTGTTCATTTTAAATTTCTGAACAAAGTGTATGGTTACTTTTCCCCATTGAATTATCTGTGGACGCAGTATAATAACTGGGGGAATCCCTTAAGGCTACCTTGAGACTGACTACACTCGCTTCCAAAAGCAAGATTCGTAAATAGGACTTGCAGACAATTTAACGTCTGCAATAAGAACAAAGCAAAAGATAATTTGATAAAGACCCATGGCGCGGCGGAAACGATTAAACGGAGACACTAATAAAGAAAACGAACCTGTTGTGTAACTAGTTACGCTTACTCTTGCATAACGTGACGTAATGTTCATGTGCACACGTTCACGAAAACTTATTTTGCCGCCAAATATAACTCCCATTTTCGATTTCTTTATCGCCGCGTATGCTCGAAATGTGTTCGCAAAATGCACGAGCAATTAATATCTGACAGTTCGCACATTTTTTTACCATAATAAAAATCAGTAGCGTGCAATTTGAAATTATGTAGTGTAGAAATTCCTTTGACATTTTTTATGTCCAGATAAATTCTAGTCAGAATTCAAACAGGATTACCCGAAATAACGTAATTCTAGTAAAGACCTAAGTAGATTTTATTCAGGATTTTCTTTTTCAAGTATTTTTATGAGACAACTAAGCAGCATCCTTATCAATGATTCTGTGCTCGGTTTTAGAACTAGTGGCGCCACCAGCTACTTATATTCATAGTTAGCGCTTAAGACGAAGCACAGTCTGAAGACTGTATATATGTATATTATATAGTAAAGGACGTCTTAAGACCCTGCTTAAAAGGAAAGCCCTGAATATCGGCCTAAGACACCCTGAACCAATTCCTATTAGAATTGTCATAGATTCCTCTCCTGGGATATCCATACAAAATCGTAAGCAGCATTCTCACCAAATCACTCTTATTAAATCAGTGACGGGTTTCGGAAATAATGGCGCCACCGACATGTTCTATATTACAATAGTGTGGAAGAAAAACGAATTATACGGAATCTTGGAATTTTGTAGAAACACAAGAGATTTTGACTAAGAACAAAAATGACATTTTCTATTATAACCAACTAGAAAATGTTACATTTCATTATTGGGATAAGATCATGGTCCTAAATAGTTTCCGAAAAGTGGACAGCAATGCTATTCGTTTTTTAACTGGATACACATCAAGATTTCTGTAAGGGGTTATGAACTTTGATCATCTACGTTCGGCGTACTGTGCACACGTATTCGATAATCTAACCTAACCTAACTCGTAGTTACCGGCTTGCTTCTGGGTTCACCTTCACTCATAATTGAGTTTAATGAGCGGCGAATGGGAGGTCGACGTAATTTCAATGCAAAAGTTTCTAAATTACAACTGCGGAAAATCACGGCTGACGATTTTAGACCTTAGAAAGTGTGCCATTATTTGTACACTATCAAAAATGTCGCGCAGACTCTTTGGACCACGATATAATCATAATTCAAACGGCACACTTTCGAATTTTATACATCCTTTCAGATATCAATCAGAACAAAACTAACCGATACTCGTGTGGTCATTGACGTAGCACTTGCTAACGATACCAATCGATCTGATACAACGACCTATACAGCATTAAATATTCAGATACGTTTTAGAAACATTGCGCAATCGTAACAAGCAGATCGATATCTTTTAGCAACGTTTGTAAAACGCATCTAAATGTTTGGTTTTCTATGGGAAGCTGTCATGACCATATATGCCGCGACTAAGTAGTCGTAATACACCATTTTCGTTTAAACTTGTTTTGATGGCGTAACCTGACATTATATTTTCTATTAACGTAGAATGGAAAATTTCTTGAAGTACAGACTTTTCTTTTATAATAATCTTTTAATGAAATCCTATGATAAGCTCCTATTATAAAATTACATAGGATAGTTCAGTAATGCTTCGACCTGTAATACATCTTCGTATATGTATATCTCTGTATAATATATAATCATATTTCACTATATCAATCTCTGGTTGTAGCATAAATGAGACTTAATGCTTAAGTTAAATTTTTTTTTCATTAACCAGCCTCGTCATACTTTCACAGTCATTATATATAGCCGAAGGAGTAGAAACGAGAAATTTGTTCAACAAATGAAAAATTAGTCGAACCTAATCAGGTAATTTTCTGTAATAATAATGACAAATATGTTTAGTTATGTAAGGTATATATTTACTTTGTATACGAAATTAATGAGCATGGTAAATATGGATTGTCGAAAAACTGACCGGTTAATGTATATAAATTAAAACGGCTTATCAACTTCATTATATATTTGATTGTATTTTATTTCAGGTGAAATGGCAGTAATGTACCTCTTCACTCGATATAGATTCAATTGGAACGAGGTGAAGTTCAGCATGTTTTCCACCTACGGCATGGTGACTAATCTTATCGGTAAGTAGGTACAAGAGCGACAAAGGTCAGATTTCTAAAATCACAAACCTTATCCAATCCCGGTAATACTGTCACGTGCTCAAACGAGCGACAAATCAATAACATATTTGATTTTAGTAAATCGGACCAATTAACTAAAGACCCAGCAATTATTAATTAATCACGAAAATACAATATACAAATTAAGTTTTATCTTTAAGTTAAAGTTTTCATTAAATTGTTAAAATTTTGAAAAAAATGTTTTTTTCAGTCACAATCTACTTATTCAAAATTTTGGAATCGTCGCGTTGTCATGCATGCTCTTTGAATACCGGCACAGAAATCATCCATCGCGTAAAGTTCTCACTCGTACCTTTTTTTCATTATAGATACACATTACAAAATTATCTGAACACAGCTTTTGTACCTATAAAACACTTTCACGAATTCATCATTGTTACGTAACGCGTAAAACATTCAGATTCGTTTCAGGTCATTATTAATAAATAAAAAAGATTATTGTTTCGTGATGATTTTCATTTATCGTCGTTATTCACAGAAAACGCGGAACAATAGTGACCTCTGTCTTCTGAGAGAAGCAACTAAAAAGTTACGTACGAAATACACTACCACCTCGAATTTTCGTATGTTGGAAATATGTAATAAGTTATAAGCCGTTCAAATAATTCTTTCGTTATGACAGTATTTCAAACGAAGAACCATTTATTTAACACAATTATTACCTGTTATACATCCTGTGACACAGTACAACGATCTTACGTGTCAGTGTAGTCTGCTAGGCTATGCGCCTATGATTATTTCGCAGTGGCGCAGAACTCGCAAATACTCGGCAATTCATGTTACTCACCGGAAGGCTCGTCCGTCGCGTAGGCACATTTATTATGACTTAGAGGCCACAGACTTTGCGTCCTTCGTTTCCCATTAACATAATCTCATCACATGCATACATAGTATTTTAAACCGGCCTACTTTAATTATAGATAGTACTGAGCCATTGACGTGTAGTACATGGATATCGAATGTCAAGATCGATTTGCAACCTGTAACAAGATAAAAGACGGTTTATTTTCTTATTCTCTGATACAATTTTATTTTTTAAAAATCTCTTTTTTATCAAATTTTTTCATGCATTTCTATTAATAATAATATATGCCATGCAATGAAATTGGAACTGATGTATGCAATGTACCGGAAGTACGTCGTTTACATTAAAATATTTGTCAGAACAGAGAATTAAGTATTTATTATTCTTATTTTATATCTTTGGATATAATCAAAAATTCTGTATCAATACTGTCAACCATTGTCGTTACTCTAACAAGCATACGAATAAAATTAGCTACGAACCTTTTTGCGTTTTAGTTATATAAATTATTTTTATTTATTATTTTTTGTTGTATATAACGGCTCAGTGTCCAGACCTTTTGATTGAATGAATAAATAGTTCGTCTTATTAAACCGTTAAATTGCCTGGAGGCTTATCTCATAAAAAAAATGTTGAGGTTATGCTCTGAGGAATATAATTTTAAAAAATAAAAGTGTGCGCGTGACGATGGAAATGAATTAACTCAAATATATTTGTTTGCTGATTTAAGAATTACGAATCTCCTAGAGACACGTTAAAAATATTACAAATGCAAAATTTCTAAAATGTCTAATGTATTTTGTTTACTTTTTGTTCTGCTGCTTTCTTGTGTCGTAATCGAAGGTCAAGGTTTTTAGTTATTCCTCGCATACTAAGTAGTCACGTACTTAAGTAGTGTGTATAAGTACACGCTTTTTTGATCGTTAATGCAAGTCCTTGCGTGAACTGTATTTGTTATATAATTTAATCGGTAGAATGTCGTTGCTAAGCGGAATTAAAAATGACCTGTATTCGCTACGCTGTATTCGAGAATTGACCGATTTGCAAGGCTACCGTAGCCAATAGTTTGTAAACTCACTGCGGAGCACCGACACTGAGATCGCTTTGCTATTCAAAAAGGACGCGTCTGTAATAACGAGCATGGTACCCGACGTGCGCGCGCATGCGCATGCATGCATACCAATCATGAAACAATAAACTTCCTAATACAAAAAACACGAAATACCTATAACGACTACTGCACATAACAATACCGAATGAACTACGTACAGTTAGCTTAGTATGAATTTCAATGGGATTCCAATGGAAACATTAAACAAAGAAAAGAATTATGCAATTAATTCATTCTCAATGATTGTGACTATTAAGTAATCGTAAAGTGTGTACGTCTTTAGTATTTATGGTAATCAGAATGGATATTGATTTTAATAAAATTATTTGAATCTTTCGTAGGAACTATGGTGTCAGTGGGCCTCTTTAGTCACGTGCTAAAAATTGATGACGCTTTGGTGGGAGTAATGAGTTGTATGAGCAAAATTCTTGCAAGCTTCGTTTACGCATTCGCTACCACCGACTGGATGATTTACTTAGGTTCGTAAAGTGACGTAAAAGGAGTTACAAAAAAATGGAAGAAACGCAACATTACATTTTTTTCTATTTATGGTATGCGCAGCGCCATTGGTGGAGATCGTTAACGGAACGTCCTTTATCGCTATGCGCTCTATTGCTTCCAAATTGGTACCAACGGACGAGCTAGGTAAGATTATTTTCAAGCTTTTTTTTTTTCCTTCTAAAAATTCCAGAACGCGCGACAAATTTTGTACCACTATTCGCGTAGGTTTTGATTAAATTATGTTAAATGAATAAGTGATAGCTTTACGTAATGTTGCATTTTTGTTAAGAATTATCTGGTATATCCAGTTAGTAGGACGTCTGTGAAACTGGCAGTATTAATTTTTCTATTTAATTAATGCGATTTGTTTTGAAAAAAAGGACAACCGTTCTATCAATTCGCGTTGAGCTCAATTTATAAAATCGCCTAAGGAAACTTTATATCCCGATACGTATAGTGAACGATAAAGTATGAAATATTAATATCGATACGACTTATCGAGTATCGAATTTGCTAACTTGAAAGATATTCATGTACTGTACCGCGACTCGAAGCTTCATAATTACCAATTGATATAAAAACTGTCTATGGTTGACAGTATCCTCTTCTCAGTTTTTACTTTGTACGAAGGACGTGTTATTTATGTATACAAAAAAAAGACATCAGGAAGATTCAATTCGTGAAAGTTTAATTATCCTTGATCCTTCCGTTTTTTATAACGCGCTAAGCTTGAAGTTATTTATTCGCCAATGTATTACACAGAAGGAAACGAATGACTTGGTATACCTACTTGTAAGCTCGATAAAATTATTTAATTAGGTTTGACGCTAAAACTTTTTTTTCGGATTTTTTTTATTCGTATTTTAAAATTCTCATACAACCTGGTTACACGAGGTCACAGAGTAGAATTTATAGTGGACAAGAGGTCGTTCTGTATAGTATAGTACATTAATGAGTAATTTAAAAAATTATTTTCGTGATTGTTTTTTTGTTTTTATTACAGGCAAAGTTAATTCTTTGTTTGGAGTTTGCGAGTCCCTGATGCCGCTTGTTTACGGACCGATGTACAGTTCCGTTTACGGTGCCACGATGAATACGTTTCCGGGTACCTTTTTTCTATTGGGTGGCTGTTTAACGATACCAGCAGTGATCGCCTTCCTGTAAGTCAAGTCTAGTAATTACGTAAACAGGACAATTATTCGAATTGACAATGTTTAGCTATAGTTTGTACATGGGTGAACTTTCTTATGTGTTAGTGTTAATGGCATGTTTTGATTAAATCAGCATGTCCGAGTAATAGCATTGTTTAAATTACGTAAGGTTGGATGATATAATCGCGGTTTGACATGCATCTCTGAATCAGCAATTTTTACTATATCGTGATTTGTAACATTAAGGTAATTGATTGAAGCAAAATTAATGATAGACAAAAAATCATTTTTTATTTTCATAACAGTCACTTGATTTATGACAACCATTTTGAAGGAATACTTGAAGGACGAGTTGTCGTCTTAACGAAATTACTAATAATTATTACATTTATATTTGCTCTTGAAAAAATGTTATATTGATAAGGAACAGGTTGTTGTTTATAAATTGATTATTTTTAATTTTTTTCTTTCATTCTTGTTCTTTTGCCTTTAATCAGGTGGTTATACACGGAGCACAGGAAAGACCGAGCAATGGCGGAATTAGAGATGAAGGCGAAGCAAGAGGCAGAGAAGTCCGAGAAAATAACGAAAACGACCAAGTTTGAGAATGCGGATGATAATAAAAAGCAAATGGAAGTGAATCGATTAAACAGCTTTGAAAATTCGGCGTTCGAGTCGGAACGTTTGTGACGCAAATAACGAGCATTTTAACTGCTGCAGGAAGCAAGCACGCGTGTTTGTAGATAGAATTACAGACAGTAAAGTAATGTGCATTCGTGCGAGTTGCTGTACGTGTAAAAGTGTAAAGTCGAATGAAATATTTAATGAGAAGAGAAAAAATGTGGACGTCAATGTTAACTCGGGAATGCTCGCGAGATTATATTCCCTGTTTAAATAGCATTGAGTTAGGGTGACGGAGATTATCCCGCGCGAGTAATGCTGAGTTAAACGAAATGTCTGTGATTTTCATTTTTTGAGGAAGCTGTACCACGTGGCATCAATTATATAATAAGACAACCCCATACATAAAACAAGTTTTTATTATTAAAAAAACTTAACTGTGAACATTTGCGATTATCGATCCCTGCGAATGTGTTTTATTGTTATATGATTCCATTTATTGGAAATTTTTATAAAGAAAATTTTTAAAAAAGCTGCAGACGGCAAGGGTCAAATCTGACCACCGAGCATCACGAATATGCATGTAGTGTGTAAATATACGTGTGCGTGTAAATAATGTTGTGCATTGTGCGTTTTCTTTGAAAAATTTTTTAATCGCCTAGGAAGAGTTTTTCAACCTGTGGGATGAGCTAATGACGATTCGCATTGTTGAATGCATCCTTGTATAAAAGATCGTACTTAAGTAAGTTACTGCAGATAAAAAAAAGTATTTTTGGATTTAGATATTAGTATTACGAATCTCTTTTTATTATCTATGTTAAGCTGGATATTATAGGTGGACCATAGTGACGGCTTGCCAAATTTGCGATTAATTTGGCAACTGAATTAGTAATTGTCAATATTATCTTCAAACAAATGTCTTAAGTGAAATAACTTAAAACTTAAATTATAAAGTTTACGGTACTAATGTAGAAGTAAAGTAAAATATACAGCACGAAGCTGATTATCGAAAACCCCATAGTAAGTTAATGGTTTACTTTAAAGCGATGAATAAACATTTTTTATGTGGAAAATAACGTGAATTTTTGGTATTTCCAATCAGTTCGAAAAACGAGTGGTCTTTGAACTCTTTTTTTGAGCTATTCGTACATGATGTAATATCTTTTAGTTATAACTTCCATATTCGCATCTTCGGATTCGTGAACTCATCTATGCACTATCTGATTAAAGGAGTAGTCGAACTGTATGCTTAATTATAACAATTGTACCTATATATAGTTGGATTACACATTATTGTGATATAGGGACGTAGTTTTTTCTATTTAAGAGGACAATAAATTAAATTCTACAGTAACAATATAATAATTTATTAATTGTCCAATTTTTTTTTCATCGTAACACTATTAACTGTGTAAACTCTAATGCATTTTGAGATATTTTTTAAACCCAAAACCCAACAATGTATATATTATATATAATTAAAGTTTTGTAACTTACAATTAATAACGTGCGTCCATAATGCACGATCCCAGGGTACATACATGCGGAGTCCAAGAACATACACATACACAGCTCTAGAGACCAAAAACACATAGAATATATACGTCGTAGTTCACGGTTTAACCGTAGTCTATCACAGAGTGCGCCACAAGACTGAAGTGACAACCGTGACAGCTGCCGATAACGAAACAAGCTGAGCCATTATCCCAGATTGAAGAGGTAAATAGCCTGAGAGAGAAACGGAATTTAACCCATTGAAAAAATGTATACAGATTATATGCCACATATCAGATCGGCGAGGCTCAAAATTTACGGGCATGTCTAGTCTATTTATATTATGCCAAAGAAATAAAATTGATTTTAAAAACTGCTCCGTTGTTAGTTTCTATGTAATAGTACATATATCAATTACAAGTAGCGCCACTAGACACAGAAAGGACTCCTAAAAGCAAACGAAACTGGTTCTACTTTATCGACAGAGCCAACATTAGCTTCTGAAATATTTTAATCACCATGTTTTCTCTGTTCTCTCAATGATCAATGGTTAATCTTCGGTAAAGCAGAACGTACACATGAATACGTCACACAACACTGTCAGAGCGTGTCAGGTACAAGTGGCGTGATACTCTGGAATTTGGATCGATCGAACTTTGAACAAGTAGTTACAGTGAACGCGCGAAGCACGCCGGATATCTGATAAGGTAAATAGATATGTCGTCTGTTTCTCTTGATGTTTCTGTGGATCGGCAGATTGATGTATCTACTAGTTCGCGAGGGACTTTGACTAATATCGTAACTTAACGCCTTTTTTGTTCTCTCTTCACTTTTCTCATTCAGTTTAGCTCTCTCGTGAAGCGTGAAGGAGAAAATCAACGCGAAGAGTGCTTTGCAGTTTTTTATTTTCTTTACAAAAGGACGCATCGGGAGGAGATACAATTTCGAGGTCAGTCTAATGATTGATTTTATTTCAGGACTTGGTCCTTTTACTATGTCATTGACAATGAATATCGGCTGTCGAACGTTACGATCTTGGTTTACGATAACAAGTCTCGATTAGGTTAACTGTCACTTAATCCTTTGATTATCCTGGGTAATGTTTGCTGGCTCCTTTCTTTGAGACAATAGGACCACTGAATACACTGAATACAGTATAATTCCTTGTTTATTGGAATCACAATTATTCATTAGTTTGGAAATGAATTCTATTTGAAAATTCAAAAATCAGCACCTGTTTGATTTTTGAGTCATCATCGTTTGATTTATCATGTTGGTTAAATATCGTTTCTTGGAATTACAGCGACTCACTCTTTCCAGTGTACAATCTTGTCAGAATTACGTGTCTCTTTTGTAAAATAATTCAGAACGTCAATAATTCAATTGTGTATTCGTACAATTGTGTATAACGTATAATTTTATGTTACGTCGTATCGTTGTAAGCGAAGCTATTAATTCCAAAAGGCAAGTAGTATGCATGTATTCATTTCTTTTAAGAAGATGTAATCTTGCTTCCCCTCTGACGTATATTTTCTTAAGCAAATTCGCATTGCAATAGTACTGGCAGTAAGATACGTATATTATCGCATGTACTTGAACGAATTTACTAATTGGTCAATGTTTTTTTCCTATATCTGTCCTAAGAATTTGAATTTCCACAATCAAAAATATGACGACATAGATGAATACGTTATGTAATTCTATTGAAACTTATGCGTATTCCGCAAGATCTGACAAGGAAAAGAATAAATTTAGTATTTAAATATGTGTAAATTACATAATAAACATGGCCGTAAGAATTCAATCATTTTTCAATATGTCTAACGGGAACTGGGTTTCAATAAATCCCCATACAACTCAACGTTCAAATCTTAACTAACGATGACGACTATATCAGATTTTCGATAAAGATTGTAACTAAGTTTTCCGCACGTCCCAGAGACCCAAGATTCAAATATTATCGGCGGAATAATCTATGGTATACTCCGAATGATCTTCGTGTATCCCAGTGTGTCGTTCCAGGCTTAAATTACACAGTTTTGTCGTTTTTCAAAAAGCAGTATTCAATGAATTAAGTTTTTAAAGTATTGCTTATCGTTGTAAATAGAAATTGCCAATAGCAGGTAGGTTCAAAAGTTCGTTAGACTCGCGCGATTGGTATTTCAAATGTCACGTGTTACTCTCATTACATATTCTCCTATATTTATCAGTTATTTTTACAAACCAAAAATACGTAATGCTGAGGTAAACCAAACTATTTATTATTTCGAGATCCACATATATGTATATTCCAATTTCCTAGAAAACCAAGAAAATTTGTTTTTTTTTCTCTTTCTTTAACCGCATTGCCAAAAATGCATCCAGTACAATAACAAATTCATTTATTTACTACGTCGGTACTGACGTTTCGTGACGTCCTTTTCGGTTTTCGTTTGGTTTCTTGTTTTGTTCCTCGTTCCGTTTTATTACCGTTATTTTTCAGCGGAACGAATGCGTGTATATAATTGACACTTTTCATGACCCCAGTAACCTTCGGCTCGCTGGCATCCGGGCACTAAAATGCTTTACGTGTCCGAGGACATCCGTTGAATCTATTCTTTTTACTTTTTGTGAAGCAATGAAGTTTTCTTCCAAGTCATGTCACGATAATCAAGTTTAATAAAATAAACAGAATGCCTTGACTGCGTTTAGTGGAATCGTGAGTAATCTTTATGACTAATGTGGCTCTAGATAGTATAGTAATCGGGTCACAGAAACAAATTTTTTAGTCAGAGCGCAACCTAACAATTTTTTTAATAATATAAAAAGCAAATAACAAATTAAAATACAAAAAATACACATGCTAAAAAAGACCGATGCACCTAAACCCTATAACTCTTTGCAGTCATAATACTTCTTGGCTTGGATATTCTGTTGTGAATATCCCGGACTTCGAACGTAAACAGTTTAAAAAGGTCTGCTTTTTCTTTAATAAATTATTATATTAGAGAGACCGCATTCGGATCCTGGTTCAATTATCATATACTTTCTCAAATTTTACAGTTCCAAAAAGTTGACGAAATATGCATTCCTAGATGTTCAAAAGCATTCTAATCAGTGGAATTTCTGGTTTCGGCTGAAATTTCATTTTTGGTTCTGTTACGGATGTATGTATTCCTAAAATAGTGAGAGTTACTTGAAACCATTGGTGGGAAAGTTAAGATATTTCGAAATTGGGAAAGTTTTCAAGTAATAAACATTTGTTCGTACTTTATATATAAGCTAATTCGGTATGTTATATGTCATACTAGACTAAAGTATATGCTTATCATATAATTTAATTATCTTTGCATATTTATATAAATTTTTAGAGTGATTTCCCACAAAAGGAGTCTATTTCCACGACCTGAAACTCGAATTGTATAACACATTATGCTATCATAATAAATATATATTTTTTCTTGTGTATATCGGGTGTAAAGTCCGTAGGCTGGGTCTAATAAGGAAGGTACTTCAGGTGTCGCCCTCGGATTTCGTTCGTTTTGAAATATGTTATTTTCCATAAAAATTTCAGAGATAGGGGAGAGTGGGCCCCCATACCGACCGATCGATTTTTGACACCTTTATGGCCTTTATCATTTGGGGGGGTCGGTATCGAACCACTCTCCCCTACGTGTTTTTTATCCTCGGAAAAACGGTTTTAGAAGGTGAAATCAATCCCCAAAGTTGAGCTCCTAGGGGGCGATTTTCGCAGTTTCGCACGAAAACTGCATTTTGTTTGGTTCTGGTGGGGTGAACGCATTAAAATTTATAGGGGTTGGAAAATGCGAAATTTTTATAACAAACAAATTATCGATTCGATTTGATGAAACCAATTACATTTGAACGTACTATAAAAAAGTAGGAGATACATGTTTTTGCGTTTTTCAAAAAAAACTTCGTTTAAGGGGGTAATCACCCTCAATGCCTGTGCAACCAATTTCTCATTAACGCGGCACTATCGTTCTTCAATTTGCCTTCCCATTTATTAGAAAGATCTTTTTAAGCGTTAATTAAAAAGCTTAGTCATATCAATTTTAGTGGATTCCCCCACCAAAACCGACCAAGATGCATTTTTTATTATTCATTATGAGGATTATCCTCCAATTGGTCCCATTTAAATATCTCGACTGGAAATATGCGAAACTGGGAAAACCGCCTTTGAGGAGTCCAACTTTGGGGGTTAATTTCACTGCCTAAAACCGTTTTTCCGCAGACAAAAAACATGTGTTTCTTAGATTTTCATGGAAAATAACATATATAAAAACAAACGAAATCGGATATTCGGATTATAATCGGAAATCGGAAAGAATACCTCAGGTATTCTCCTCGTAAGTTAGTTACAGCGTCATCCATCCGCGTGGTGCGGCGATCGCGCATTGGAGATACCGAACTAACGTATAATTTCCATGATAATTGTGTAAGGATATACTGTCTAAAGGCCAATTTTATCAACGACATTTCAGTGCGGAATTGCATAAAACGTACTTTCAGAAAAAACACATTTTTAATGTTTCGTCCCAGGACAGTAAGATGGCGCCACCGACTACGCCAACTACGTTTTAACTACGCGACACAAATTTTTCCTTATCTATTCAGGGTTAAAGACAATTCTTCATTTCACATAATAAATATTTTTCACGCTCCATTATTGATCGAATCTAATAACACAAATGTAAAAATAGATCGTTATCATCAAACAAGGATTACTAGCTTCGGGAAATTTCGAATAGAAATACGCCCGCGGCTCCCCCATTATAGGCGAAAGTAACAGTTATTTTTAGTTTCACTGTTAACCGTTAATGCGCAAGTGCTACGTATCTCTCGGTTGATTATCAAAATAACTAATGTTTCGAAATGGCAGATAATCTTATCAGCTACTCAGCTTACAAAATGTAACACCATATCAACCGAAATATCTTGGTGCACATATTACTTCCGATTATTCTTCGGATTTGTACGTCGAAGTAAGAAAAAATAAAAAAGGATGAACCAGGATACGTGGACTATAATGAATAATTAATTTTTTATCAATTAGTTAAGCATATCAAAATTTGTTTTGTCAATTAATTGAATGTCAGTAATTAATTTTTTTCAAAACTCTTGCAGATTTTTATTATAATTTTTGAGGATACTGTTACCTATATATACATATATATAATCTTTATCCAGTTATAATTACCGATAGCGTACAAATATTCAAAACATATTAAATTTACATTAGCAAAGCTTACACCAGTAGGACCCAGCAGTATAATTAAGCAAAAGTCACGGTAATAATACAACTATGTATAATAGTTAAATAAAAGAATAAATTCTTTAGCCTCTTGTCGCTGCCACTTAGTGTACATGAGAAATGTCCTTAATGATTTCATTATATTTATTATTCATTAATTCATGAGCGAATGATCGAATGCATAAGAATCGAGATTTCCAATTTTTTAATTCATAACTTCCTCCTTCGTTATACATTGTTATTCAGAGCTATTATGCCATCCGAAGCTGATGCTTTTACTTGATTCCATTAATTCCTATGGTAAAACCATCTTCAGCCGGTAAAATAGTTCTTAATTTAGACTATATATTCTAGATTACTGGTGCAAATATTTTATGGCTACGTTCAAAATGAACGTAAACGTACCGAGAAAGAAATATCTGATTAATGAAATTTTACAACTCTTGTTAGATTTATCATCAATTGCCCAATCAGCTGTGATTACTTTCACAGATGTGTTTCTGCTGAGAATTAATATTGTGTGTATCAATATTGTATTTTTTTGTATTGGTCATTGGGAATAAAAATGAATTGATAGCAATGGGGGGTATAGTAGAATATTTAGTTTTATTCAACTCACCAGGAGGCTTTCTGTACACTCTTAATATCTCTAGGAGATTGAAAGGTAATCTCATAGGCCAAGACAAAATTCATCATTTTAAGACTAAGATCTCTCTGTTCTTTCTCCGTATAATTATTTATGTTTACGTCTACTCTCTACGTAGAGTAGATTTTGAACTTATGATATTGAAAATTACTTCCTAATATTAAACTCTAAATAATCCAACAGTTTAGTTAGGGGCGACAATTCAAATATGGCAATTCAAACCTTATCTCTCTATTCAACTGTATTCAATTCTGTACATGAAGAAATACTAGTGCGAACTGTAATAGTTACTATGAAAATTATTCATAATTTATTATTTAATTATTATTCAATTCATGTATCATTGACGGGAAATTGTAACGAAAATACGTGTATATATTTTTTAATTATGAAAAATTTTTTTATAAAATGGTCAATACCTGTGACGGGATATTTGAATTCTTGTTCTTGTTTTTGTGTTACAGGAATGCGGCTGCAATGGATATACGTCATTTTTGGTATGGTCGTCTGTGCATCGGCCTTGTCCGAAGAGCAAATTGGCGCATTTATAGAAATAACTGAACTTAACTACGAAGATGAATGTTTCAAGACAGCACAGTCTGAATGGGAATTCATTAACGAACCTACTAATCAGACCTTTGATAAATGGGTAAGTTAGATTTGCAAAAGAAAAAACTCATTATACTATTTGAGCGAATTACTTTAAAATGAATTTAGCATACCCTTACTTGACATATATTACTAGAAAGTGGGTAAATGCTAAATTATGTGACTGACTCGAAAAATAGATCGGTAGTTTTATCTTGTCCATGTCATTATCTGTGAATTTTATCAATACGATTGAAGATTGCAGTATCTGTGTCATTAAATCTAGTTGAATTGTATTTAATAATCAATTTGCTCTTAGTAATTAGGGCGTTGTCCATTAATTGTAATCGTTAAGAGATTGAATTTTTATCATTGTCTTTGTTTTTTCACCACCCGGTATATTTTCTTTGCGTTATTTGACCAACCATCAGACAAGTGTATTGTATACACTTGTTTTTATACATTATATATCAGTTAGCTCTAGTAAGGTACAAGTAAGGTATCATTGACGTCGTCTTATCGTTTTAGGGTTAAAAGATGCGCATTAGTATGCTGAAGGTTATAAAAATGATTTAGATTCACTTGCGTCATGGGATATCCATCTTAAATTGTTTTTCGCCGTACGCAATGTATGCACGAAGAAAAGAGAACAGAAATGGTTACTAGTCTGGTTACCAGTGAGTCCCAGCAGTGAATCCTACGTTGGAGCAAAATATTTGTCACGGACTAGCCCAGTAAGGATTAGCTCCGGTAACAGTAATGGTTTCTGTCTTTTAATAATCGGTAGAATTCCACGCTGTTTGTTACTCATTGTCTATGCTATCTGGGACTGGCTGCTAACCAAATTAGTAACTGTTTTTCCTTTTTTTTCCGGTACAGGTTTATGCGCTTCGTGGGCATGAATGGCATTTGACATATTACATTTTTTTACGCGCTTTGTGTGCAATAATATACGTAATTTGCATGCGAAATGAAGAACCTTTTTGCACGAATAAATTTTCATATACTTAATACTGCGTTTTTGTGCAAATTATTTGACGGAATTATTTATCGGTCTGTTTCTCTTTTTTTTTTTTAAGGCGAGTGCGCAGTACAATTATAGCATATTCAAGAAAAAGGAACGGGATCTACTTTTGAATAAAACTAACAATGTTGAACTTTCGTCGACGTTGTCGTATAAGCGTGACGCAGCAACCAAGCTAGGAGATGCACTGCTGGAAGAAGAAAATTGGAAACAGGTATAGTGTCTATGTATAATATGCATATGTGTCTGTTTTCTTTGAGCTATTTGTATCTGTATAATATATGTTTTTTACGCATTGCAGTTCGTAACGTTTGCTGGTCAAGCTGAAGTATTACGGGCATCGGCGAAGTACACTGAAAAAACGAAGAAGTTATCACAGCAAGGTATAGTCAACGTATAAAACGAATTGGAAATATTTTAAGACGTATTTTATTTAAATATTAAATTGAAGTTCAGATATATTAGTGAATGATCCACGTTTTTTTTAAATTTTAATCACTTCATTTTTCCAGATGTGGAACGTTTGTTGTCGAAAAGCAGAGACGTCGATGAGAAACGCGTCGCCTGGGCGTCTTGGCATCAAGAGTTGGCACCTCTATTGCCAAACTTTTCGCAGCAGATTCAGTTGATTCACGAAGCAGCCAAAGTGAATGGTTTGTATACAAGTAGATAAAATCTCTAGATTTTCTACCGACTGTGTATAATAAAAGAAAGAAATAGATAATGAAGGGCGATACCATTGTATTTTTAGGGGAGAAAAACGTTTCGCATTATTGGGAATTGTTATCTGATTATCCGAATGGATATGAGAAGCTAGAGTACACATGGAACGAAATTTCTAATCTTCACAAAAAAATTAGAAATTTTGTTCATACTCGTCTGGTCAAAAAATACAAAATCGTCAGTGAAAACGAAACCATTCCAGCTTATTTACTTGGTATGTAACAACATAAAAAAATACCATGTTATATGAATTTTATAAAAGATGTTATTTTCCTGCTTCTGAAGGTTCCTTGCAAGGCAACGATTGGATCGCGATAGCTGGTGATGTGATGCCCAATTCTAATTTGACTTTTGAAATTAGGAAAAATCTTTGGAAAAAGGTAAAGAAATTTTCTTTTGGTTAGGCATTACAATTTCTCATACATGGTTTCTATCCAAATGAACCTTGAATGTATTAACGGGCATATTTTAAATAGTCGCCTCATGTGTGTAATGACTCTACTCGCATTGTATGCCTAAACACGATCGTGCCTTGACACAATTAAATTTGCTCCTTTTTATCGAGATGAACGTTAATACTTTTTTATTTAGAACCTCATGGGACCTTCCTTGTACAAGACAGCTTCAACGCTAGGAAAGATTACGTTGAATACAGGGTTGGGTGCTGAATTTTTTAAAAACAGCCAATTCGATAAAAAGTGCCCCGCCAAACTGATAAATTTCTGCAAAGATGATGAAATGGGGTGGGTTTCCATAATTATTCAGTTATCCATAATTCTTCATCATTTGCTCTATCTAATAATTTAATATGTGATTCAGGGTTTCTACGTGTTTCGATGCATCCTTGAGCAACTATTTGACTGCGCATAAAATGGTCGCTAAGGTTGTAGTCAATCATCTAATGGCCGAAAGCGCACCCATGCTAAACATTGCCAATCGATATTCCGGTAATAATTAACAATGACAATTTATTATGATTCAGGGGTTCATTTGGCTAATCCAAAAATCATTAATGCTCTTTGTTACTGCTAATTAGCTTTGGAAGAAGGAATTGCGGAATTGTTCGCTATATTATCGGTAAGTCCAGCAAGACTCCGCTCACTGGATTTGGTAGCCAGTTCCAATGATACAGAACAACTGGAAATAGAATCTCTAATGATCACAGCACTTGACGTTCTTCCTCGTCTTGCTTATTACATGAGTGCAGATTTATGGAGGATAAACGCTCTTCGAAATGGAATCACCGATTCGAAGGATTTAATAGCTTCTTGGTGGAAATACAGGTAACTAGTATGATTCATCCATACATCTCGACATGCTTGATATTATATTCTTTTCGTGACCTTACATATAAGTATAATGTAGTTTGTTTGTTATGTTTAAAACAGTATTAACATTTTTTCATTTCAGATTGGAGTACGAAGGCGTCTTTGGAAGCGCTGCCTCAGATATACCTACTTTCTTGGCTGACAGTTATATTACAGGAAACAAGCCTTATCTGTCGTGAGTAGAATAAGTCGATATTAGCGAGAATGATTGGCTCTGCAAACAAGAATGTACTATATGATTAACTACATTTTGTTAATACTCATAGGAAATTCGTTGGAACGATACTCGCGTTTCAGTTTTACGAATACCTCATGTCATCGACCGAAGTTCGTTATGATTCCATCAAAAGTTATCCTGCTAATCAGATGTTAGTGTAAGTGTCCCGAGGAATACATTTCTTTACAAAGTATAAAAGCAAATATGTATGCTTGAAGCCATTTATGCTTTTGTACTTCACAAATATTATATTAGTTTTAGTATCAATTCTTTTTCGAGTTACCCAGGACAATATTATTTTTTTTCTGTTTTCTAATATATGAAATTTTTATCCAGAAAAATGTTCCAAGACGGTGGCGCCGACGATTGGACCAGAGTCATAAGCGAGTACTTAAAAATAGAAGAGGTTGATTCCAACTCATTACTCTCCTACTTCTCTCGTTTGGAGGATTATATTGATGAGAGGAAAAACGAAGACGAAAAAAAATACGGAAGTACAGACTTACAAGAAGCTGAGCTTGAACAGCTGGAAGAATACCATCGGGTTCAATTTAGATCGCCAAGTACAACGACGACGACGACAACAACAACAACAACAACAACAACAACAGCAGCAGCGCCATCTGTAAAAGAATTAGATTCAAAATACTCTCAAGGTGAGTTCACGGGGTCTAAAAGCTCACCGAGCAATCATTATAATCTCCTAATAATCCATTCAATATCCAAGCAGGCACTTCAGAAGCCAAAGATACGTCCTCGTCTATAAAAGTTAATAAAAATGTTCCTGAGATGTCAAACGTCAACGAACTGGAATCGGAAGCAGACACGAAGAATAAGCCTAAGATCAATACAAGTAAAGCTGTGTGGGCGGTTCTTGCAGTCCTCGTAGCCACTGTGGCGATCTGTTTGATTGCAATTTTTGGCAGAAGACGGTGCCATAAGACACCGAAGAATAGAAGTTACGTTTAATTTTTATGTGCTAATCGAACTGGGTGTTTATTTATTGTTACTTTGTTTCTCTGCTAATCGCCACGATGAGCAAGAAATGCAGACAATTACATGAGACTCAATTTGAGCCACGCATCTTATTGGTTGCTTGCGCCAAAATGACTGTTCGAGGTTTCCAATTCAGTGAATCGTATTGGATGCTCGTATTTAAATAAGGGTTACACATTCTCCCGATCTGCTTTATCAAAAAGCTCGAATGCATTGGGGAATCTCTGTTACACATATATGATTTTTCCCATACCAATTGTCCATTAAAGTAGTGGTAGTTGCGTTCTCATGTTTGAGAATGAACTGTAATAATTGAATGAAAGTTTATTAACAGCCTTATAAATTAAATATAATTTAAGAAAAGAACATGATCATTACTTTACAGAGTGATGTCTTTTCATAATTTTTTTCTGTATAAAGCATTTATGCTTGGAATTGCGCACAGTGCAAACGGAAGTACATGCACATGATTAATTGTTCGTTAGTGGCATTATGTATTCTTAGTCACCTCATACAAATTATTTACACTTCATCATTCGATGCAATGATTGAGTAATTTTATTTGTGCATTTTGTTCCTTTGCGAGGAATGCAAAAAGGCCAATATTTTGAAAAATATTTATAGGCAAAGGAAAGTAAGGGTACTAAAACATTGCTCACAGAAAGCTACTAATAAATAAACGTGATGAATTTTGTAATCTGTTGGACAGTGTATTGCTCAAAATTGCACACGAGATACATTAGTGCAGTATCGCATTTTCTTGTTGGCAGTTGCAACAAAAATGACAAACATTACAGATCGCATTAAGGAAAAGTGTATTTTTATGCGTGTTAAGTATTTTTGTAAATATTATAATGATAAAGAGTGGAATTATCAAGTTTAAAGATACGTACTTGCTCACGGTCTAGTATATCGAAAATATTTTTTTAACGTATTAAATTGTAACCCCTTAGAAGCTATATTACATAAACACACGATCCATTACTATGTATAGTGTCGCTTTCGAAAGATTTATATTTTTTATAAGAGTATTTATTTTGTACCTGTCAAAAGAAAAAACAGAATAGAAAATAAAATTGTCTAGAGGTACAAATGTTAAAAGTTCACACCAATGAAAATTTTTGCCATTTTTATTTAAATTTGTTTCATCAGTCGGGATAGGATTCCATCATTTTATCCTGTAAAAATCCTAAACACGATTCTTTTTTCACAATTTTAAATATCACCCTCGATGCTTCGACCTCTCTTTCATCGGCACTGAGAATTACCAAAATAGAATGTCTTCCCTCCTACAACTGTTATTCCTACCACGTGAAAATGCCACGACAAAGAAAATCTCTGATCATAAATAAAGCATAAAATTAACTATGGAGCCTATCAAGTAATATCCTGAATAACGTTTCCAAAATAATCAACAAATAAATTTCAAAAGCAAACAAAATACCTTATGTGCACTACACATTGATGATACGTTTTTTCAAATTGAATAATTTAGACCAAGTAATATAAGCTCCGAGACTTATTACTTTAAAATTGAGAAGAATAGCTCGATTCAAAAACTAGCAACGCAGGAAACATCCGCAGAAATACAAGCTTTCTCATTTTCAACGCCTCACACCGTTACACCACGTTTATTATAAGAAACATAAGAAACAATTTTCGTTAGTCAAGAACAAAAATATGGTAAATTTTCCTCCGTCGACCCAAGCGATCAGTTACTTTTCGACAAATGAAGTGTGTACTGCACTTTGTGTTTATTAACTCTAAGTAATCGGTAGAGAATAAAACCTCTTGAAATTACTATTGAGTAAAAATTTAACGGATTTCGTCCAGTGTAAAAGAGGGAAAAGAAAATCGATAATCCCGGAAGTGCGTAAGAAGCGATAAGAAAAAAAAAATGTGATGTGCCGAGTGACGTAATACCATTTCTACATTATACACCTACTCCCGCAGGAGGGTTCAGAAAATCAATATTATAAGACCCTGCCGACACAAACCAATTGGAAAGCTCCGTTGTACATTTCGAAAATAATCGCTGTACAGGTTCAATGAAATTTTTACTTTTGAATCTTCAGACATAATGTACTTTCTTTTAACTAAAGCTGTATAACACCAAAAAGTACTTTGACCAAAACAGGAGAGTGGGTTTGACAGTCACGGCAAAGAATGACAGAAAAAGGGAAATACTCAACAAAATCTAAACGGCATATATTTTACCAGTACATCCATCATAAATGCATAAGCACACGTACTGGAAGCAGAAAAGGTAGGCCGAAACGTGTATCGTCGAGGACACGCGTACACGTTTGTCAGTTGAAAGCAGAGCGGAAAATCAATATGTGCTTGGACTCTTAAAATGCACTCCGCGCTTCTACCCCAAGATACTAACGCCATTTCTCTTATAGCATTTCGCAAGGCTACAAGATCGGAGAGACATGTTCCACGTACCCGTCCGTAGGTTGCGTGAAAATAATTCTTTAATGAAATTCACAGAATCTTGCACAACCCATGAATTTATGATTATTATGATTGTTGAACGCACGAGAGAACGAAAAATAGGAAGAATCGAGTGAAAACTTAAAGGAAATTCGTGGAATTGCATACAAGGTTCATCAGCCCTAATGACGAAGGACAGGAAGTGGCCTTTGTATACAATGGCGCATGCGCACTTAGCGAATAAGAATAATTCAATGACCGTCAACAACCCTTTGACAATTTTCTATAAAGGGGTTGTACCTGACAAGAGATAGCGATAGTCAGGACTCGTAAGGGTACTTGAAAACTTATCTAAAAAGAAGTGACTTTAACCCTTACGAAATCGTCCCCTTCCCGTAGCATGACGCTAAGAGTGTCGGGGGCGATGAAGCATGCGCGCTACTTTAATGTCAGAAGTGTCCAGGAGGCGCTTCCATAGGGGTTGTTGCAGCAGTAGGGAGGGGCCTCTCGTTGTGTGACTCAGGATGCATCCCTGAAGGCGCACTAGCAAATTTCTTAGGACGTCGCGGCGCCGGGCGCGCCCCTATGTATTACTTTAATAGACGTTTCTATATGTAGTTCCTAAATCGTAGTTATGACGTGATCGTGCAATTAATCAAGTGGGTGTTCCATGGATTAATCGCGTAGACATCTGCAGAATGAACGTGAGTTACTGTACTGAAAAGTAGCTTTAAAATTATTGACTAGCTTTGGATAAGTGAGGTAAGGGAGAATACTATAATGTCAGATGATAGTTTTGTAAATACAAAAAAAATTACCACGAGGGAGAAAATTTATCTATTTTTGTACCTGTATGATTGAACTGAACCGTAATGACTAATTCTAAGAACAACATGAATCACTCAGAGATTATATACCTCTAACTAGGTAGACTTGAAATCCCAAAATGATGTAACAGTATTTTCGTCCTAAATAGCAATCTGTCAAAGATACCTCTAAATATCAATGTCTCTGTGTTTCAAAAAAAAAAACATAGACCTGCGAACTTTAGAGATATTCAGTATTTCCTAATGTTTAATTGATACAGTCGAACAATCATATGTAACGTTAGATTCTTAGATAGATGTTCACAAAATTATTAAGATTTGCAAAATATATTTTGCAGCATTGACCTACTTAGCATTTATGTATTTTAATAGCTAATCAGCAATTTATTGCCAAAATGTTTCGTGTCACAACTGGTATAAAAATGCATATACGAATTTTGTATACAATATCAATAATTTACGAAACTCGCTATAGCGCATTGAACATCAACCCTCCACGATATGGATTTGAATTTGAATATCGTAGAACGTTGGAATGGAACGGTTGATAGAAAGTGTCTATCGTTGGATTGAGGTAGGATAAAATCTGAAAAAAAGAAACAGTAGAAAACCTTTTCAAGAGATAAAAATAAAACATTGTTTTTTAAAACAGTCGACAATGTGTACGCGTTTTTCTGTGTCATCGTAAATTAACGTGACGAAGTTAGATAAATTAAACTGGGCGTTATGAAATGTGGGGTCGGTTTGTATTTAGGTAGCTAAATACTGTAGTACAAAATAGATCCACAAATTTTCGTAGCAGGGAACGTAGTCGGCTATTGAGAAATTTGAAAAGTTTGTCATTCTCTGAATGGGGAAATAATCAAAACGCAAAGGAATTGGAAATTTTCATCAAAAATATTACAATAATTACTGCGGTTGCGTTTGGCTTAGAAACAAACAATGGAAACACCAAATAAAAAACTTCAGGTCAAATAAAACAGGAAATCACATCTTAGAACCTCGAGCATTCACGGATACCAACCGTCGTCCGAGAATAGTCAATTCGACGCATCTGGACACTGAAACAGAATTGCGACCAGCGTCTCTGGCAAACGCGACAACGTCTTGAGCTTCGAATGAATTAACTTGATTTAAATACGCAACTCTATATATTATTATTTATAAAATCTTCAACAAATGTCTTATATTTTATTAATATATTTACGAATCCTATACAGATTTTTCTTTTATCCAGTTGTTATCTTTTTTTAAATTCTTTTTCCCAATAGGATTTTAACCTTCTTTCTTACCACCCACATATTATCCGACTTCATATATAAATACACGGGTTGACGCACGTTAACGTAAAAGGGATGCAATTGTTATTTTAAACGCCACATCCCTCGTGTTCGACCCTTAAATACACACGAGTAAACACGTGCTGAGGAACTTACGGAAAACGTGGCAAATGCTCTGTCGGATACGAGTACCACTGACAAATAGAGAATCAGAGTATACTCTCTATATAACAAGAACTAAATTTTAATTAATGCGAATAAATTTTTTTTTAAATGAGCATAGACTAAATAGAAAATAATGTTATAGAGCAATATCCTGCAAATACATCTTACAACAGTTACATCTTAGGTGCATAAATTATGTAGGTATGTTCCGAAAAATACTGCAAGCATCGTTCTATCCCTGTTTATCGGCATGCAACTCATTGTGAGTAAGGTAACGTTTCTTATGTCGTTACACAGGAAGCAAATAGTAAAGGGGTATAAGACGCTGTGAAAGAAGTAGGACAGTGCTCTTTTTATTGAAACACTTCGCAGACGTCACGACACTTTGTTAACACAGTCTCGCACTGCTGAAAGGTTAAGGGTTAAAGAGGCTAGCTTCTAAAGGTGGTGCGCATGCGCGTCGCAATACGATCGCAAGCATGTATACGCCTGGGTATCATCCTTATAAATCCTAAAGGCATTTAAACTTTTATTTTCGAGTTTATTTCCGTCGCGAAAAGCTTTACTGTTCAATACAACAGATTTGATATCCAAGCAGAAACGGTTAAGTAATTTGATTCCTATTCAAATGATAACCTTTGTGGGAACGGTGGCGCCATCATCCAATTACTGAAAGCTTTTCTTGACTTCAACGTTCACTTGTCTCGTTGTATGTATGTACGCAGGGTATAGTTGGTCACCTAACAACCGACTCTCCCTTAAAGCTAAGACAAAAGCGTTTGATAGTCTCACAAGTGCTAGGGTTAACTACAGGGGTGTATCGTCTATATATGTTTACGTCATAAGTGCTGGCAGACGTTCGATCAGTACATTTTCTCGTTTACTTCATGTAATGACGGGCGCAGCTGACTATTATCAATACTAGTTTAATAGGTACTATGATCAAAGCATGATTATTTTCTCTGATCAGCTGTCTTATCCCGTGTTCACTTGGCGTAAGGCGTAACGTATGACGTCATCTTTTTCAGGCTTTGGCGACGGATATGGTCCGTGGCGGCGGGGAGAGGATCGGTAAGCAATTTCCACTTTATTTATTAATTAAACGTTGTTAACACATAGATAGAATAGATACCGTTTCATTTTATATTCTCTCGCATAAATTAGGACACCCCGTATAGTCTCTAATATTAGATTAGACACTTCTTGCTGCGTGGGCGCAAATTCGTGAAACTATATTTATTTTCAAGAACTTGGAAGCGCTGCCCCTTTTATCTGTTCAGTGCATCCAAGTACGAGACAGTTTATTTGTTTCTAATGTTTTAATGCTGAATTTTTTGATGCAATGATACCTATGGTTCAACCCGTGCTCGGAGAAGCACAAAATCTTAGACCTTGTGTCAGATTTGAGATTTTTCTGAAATATAATAATGTATTCTTATGTATAATGTATATTCCTGTAGAATTAAATATACAAATTTAAACGCATCTCAAAAGGTAGATTAAAATGATAGATCAGAATGTTTTCGGAAGATAGAAATCGCAGTATGTTAGATTCCGTAGCGAAAGATTTTAGCTTAGATCAGATATGAGATGCTGCACGGATGAAGATCACCGGGTGGATTGAACGAATGTGAACACTAAATACTCTTTGCCAGTGCGTGTACGCAGTTTGTATCCGTATGCGTGTATCTGTATAGGGCTGCTCTATTCTGGCTGAGCACTCGGTATTATTAATAGAGATTAAACTACGCGTCGTGTAGTGTCGTGTGCAAGCGCTCTCCCGCGCAGGGCTGGTACAGTGAACAGTCTGACTCAGAGAGTGGTGCATGAAATACACTCTTTGGTAGGAGTAAACACAAAGTTATTGTGAATCTCAAATTCGCGTGCAATTCTTTATTATCGCGATTGTACCTATCGAGTATTAATTGCTCGATAATTATCGACGGACAAGACAGAAGAGGGACCGGAAATAACGCGTTTCCGTGCGGATTCGTTTAATAAATAGACAATAATTTTGTGTGCTTCTGTGACGTAGTCCCGAACTTTAACGAGTGTTGTCGATTTTTAACGAGTGTTAAGAGAATAAAAACATGGCGTCGCATCAGATTCACGATTTATTATCGTGAACTGGTGAAGAGGTATACTTACGGAAATTTGAAAATTTGCCCAAATCTTATTTTACTTTGGTGAAACGAAAGCTGGCTGGTATATCGTTGCGGGATTTTCCTAGTTGGACGGATGATGTTTTCCTAGAAAACCATTATAGAATGGCGTAATGGGATTGGAGTAGGGTGTAAATAGGGGCGGAGTCTCGTGTTCTCGCTTCTTTAGCTTTAGACACTTTTAATTTTCTGCCGTTACAAGATCTGTTACCACTATGGTTTTAGGGTGTAGTTTGAACTCTCATTAGTGTAGAATTTGAAGATAAAACTTTGGGGGTTTTTATGCTTAAGTATTAATTAGCCAAGGTTACTGAGGAAAGATCATTTTATTGGCTCGTTTGATTGATTCGACTTCCATCAATTTCCGCCACTTGTTAAACGCTTGTTGGGTGTAACGATGTCAGTGTTATATGTGGTTTCTTGTTGAAATTATAAAAAATAGCATTCCACAAAAATATGAAACAATGACAATTTTTTGAATATCTATAATACGCTGATTTTTCACAATAGAGATTATGCGGATTTAATGCAATATTGGCAAGGTCGTATTTACTTTTGACCATTGAAACAATATTATTATGCCTTATATCGATTCGGTGATAAGCCACAAGAGTTCATTTTATTGAATTGGAATATGACAGACTATACGACGCCTTATTGGCGATAACTTCAATGTAACGCGTATTAAAATATGGTTGATAATACAATTAGATAAGAATAAAGAAAAATTATCAGAAATTCTTACGTTTGTAGGTCGTTTCAGACGTCTCATTCTTTATATCCTTCAGTTACTCCTTGCTGTAACGTTTTATTCCAATCAATGTCAATTCAATCAATCATTAACTTTCAACTTCTCAGTGTTGGATTTCATTAGGCTCGTAAAACGATCTTGAATTTATCAGCCTGCTTACAAGTATCGAATTGTCCGCGCACATACTAACCGAACTTCTTTTACTCCGCTGACAGGATAGAATTTCCTAACACAAGCACTTCTTACAACTACTTTAATCAATCCGCACCATAGAATATCCACTTTGCTTATAGATAACATACTGGAGTGGTTGACTATATTAACATAAAAAGTGTATATAGATAACTCAAGTACCAACTTTATATTATAGTATATGAACACGAGCATACGATAACCTAACATAGCGATTGACACTCGACAATGATGGCTGATATTCCAGTCTCAGGGTATTCTTGACGCTACAAACTTTAGCTTTGTTAAATTCATTTATTTTCTATTCTAGTGCAAAACATAGTGTATCACATTAACGGAAAGCTTGTAGTACAATATAACCTTAGAAGCTTTTGAAGTGAAATACGGTTAATGCGGATGCATCAGAAATGCTACAGTTAATGGTTGTGGCGAAGTCCGCTAGGTGGATTTGAAAATAAATTTAATGCTACGTAACGTATAGTGGGACGTGGTTTAACTTTGAACAGTGTAATACTCAACTAAGGTACGGCTTTAGTGTAAAAATACAGAGAAACCGGACGTTAGTATATCGTATGAAGTGAAGTGACAGAGACAACGCAGCAAGTGAATATGCTGTAATGTGAAAGAAAAGATTGTCGATATTTCTTTGACAAATGATGCTGGTGCTTTTATTGTGCGTCATCATGAAGATTGCTGAGTTTTCAGTGGGCCGCACAAATTCGGCTCTTCCGGCACCGAAGCGGCCGCCATCACCATGCTGCAACAAACGGAAGCGGCACGAGCGCCATTATAATCAGAAGGCGAATAACGTCAGATGCAAATACATCTTTCGAAAACGTAAGGTTCGACGCATACTGTCGATCACGAAGCACTGATGAAATCTTTGTTCTTTTAAATTATTATTGATAACATTGAAACATTTTTTTTGTTACTAACAACAATATTTTTAAGATCAAAATTTACTAACAGTGAGTAAAAGTTCATTTGTTGTTGTAATAAGGTAAATCTATCTTTGGAACTTTCAGATATCGTAGATAAATTAGGGAATTGGTCAAATTATTTATTGTTGTTGTAAACGCCATTCGCCAGACGAATGAGTGTTAAAAAAATGACGAAGTGATGACACAATGTTACAGGCATTTAAATCCTATGACTAATATTTCTGTTAAAGTATTTAACAGAAATGTAGGTGGGGATAATTCTTACTGCAAGACGCTACAGTTATTATCTGGAAATGCGATATGAGAGACTGGTTGTAAAATAAAATTCCTACAGTTCTCGGATGTCAACTGTAACACATATATGTGTATTTCCGGTTACTAAGCGTAACGTGTAAATCTTGCTTAGAACATGAAACTGAGTAAATGCTTATCGGAAACTTATTCATAACCGACTGGAACAAATTTTTCGTATACTTTGACGTACTTTGCATTTAATTTGCCAATAATAAAATTGCATTGCTCTGCGTCTCTTTAAACTGTACAATGTGACATCTATAAATATCTATGATTCAGAGTGCACGTTAAATTAGGAAATTGGGCGACAGTAACGACTCATCCTCCTAGCGTACATTGTACAATTAAACACACGGCAATATAAAATATTAAATATTACGTAATTTTTAAAATTTGATACGGAATTCACAATTTTCTTATCGCCCCTGATATATATGACAATGGTTTCTTGCTGAGGTAATTTGAATAGTAGAAATGTTATGAAACGTCTCTGTTTGGTTAAACAGAAGCTTTTTATAACTATTTTTACTTTGAGAACTACCCGTGTTATGTCAATGCCAGTAACGCTTTGAAAATAAAAACTGTAAACTGAAATGTTCGGTAACGCGCTATTGGTGGCATATTCCGTAAAATTTGACGTGTAAAGTTTCGTGTAAAATTAATACTCTCAGGCGATGCCGACGCTGATGCTACGGTAACTAAAATTATCCATCGTTTTGAACGCGTCTTTATGCACTGAAAGTTTTAGATCTCCACTTTGGTCAAGTTTTATTGTTGTCGGCTATAAGAAGTCCATGTTCCAGTTAAAACCGCACGCATTGCAGTGACGCTGCAGTCGCACCAAGTTGCGAGGATGCATAATATAATACTTTTTTTTGCATAATCCTATTATTCGTTACAAGCATAACTCTGTACACACGTGGGTGCTATCGGATCGTATGTTGGCAAAATCTTCACTGTGTGGGAAACGTGTGGGTGCAAAAAATTGGCAAGCAACGTGTTGCCATTTTAGCATTGAGCTATGTATGTACGTACGTGACCAAGGCCAGGTACTTATTAGATGCCTTTATTAATCAAGATTGAGTAGTACCTTGCATTTTCTGACACACAGATAAAATGACGGTTCTCCTCACTTAATCTCAACAAACTGTCATTTAAATTTATGAAATCGATCATCCGCATTTTGTTTTGTTTTGTCTTAATCTTTTATGATAAAATTTAAATTTTATATAATACTTCTGGTGTGGGTATAGCATTTGCTCTATGTATAAATATGTTTTATACAATATACTGTATTCCTTCTCTGTACTGGCGAACAGACGGAAATCTCTTGGACTAACTTCGCTGTACAGACTATGGAATGTTTATGTATACAATATAGAAACGTACATGTATATATTGAGTTCTTCATACCGCGCAAGTTTCAAGACATACCTCTAATTTTATACCGTGAGGTCGCTCTTGTAGACTTTGAGTTTTGTGCTTCTTATATTTTTTTTTTCCATCTTATTCTTTCACGTCCAGACTGCACTCATCTCCATATCATTGACAGGTTATCTTAAGGCGTACTGAAAATCGTCTGAGATATTTTTAAGTGCTCTCCATAAGCCCTTATCTACGGGGTGTTCGACAGACAGCTACTTCAAAGCACAAAAGATAGATAATCGACTTGGAAATTGTTGAAATATTTGTCTTGCATTTCTTACTTTTCAAGTATCTTACATAACTAGCACCGGACATTTTTGAGTGGGTTGTGGGAATGATTATTTAGATTCGAGTGAATGATAAAGTTTCAATTAAAGTAGACCTTCACATTTGCCAACAATAGGATTGAATGTCATATTTAAAAAAAGTTAATGTTAACTATTTTTCATAGATTTGAAAAAAGGTCGAAATATATTTATGGCTCTGGTAATCTTTTGTGATAGCCTTATGTGTGGGATATGAGTCCATGTTTCTTTGTTGCATAAATATTGAAATACGTACAAAATATTTGGATAGCCGGAATGGAATTCTATTTGTATGAACCATTTATTTTTATGCCGTGCTTGACCTCTTTTGATGGTAAAATCAATTAATTAATTCCACTCGTTCGCTTCAGTGTTTTTTCTGGTTTTATTATGCCTATTACTATTTCTTTGTTTGGTTATTGATTGATTATACAACAAAATCCAAAATCATCTGCTGACTTGAATTAAAATATTTGTGTATTAGATCTTTTAGCTAAATCAATATTAACGATAAGTGGAGCTCATAGAACTTCCATAATTGTGTATGGACGGTGAAGCCATATGTTGCTTATAAAGTTGTATGTCTCTCTGTTACATTGATATATCTCATTTGACCTAGATCTAGATTCTTAGTTATGATCGATAAAAGAAAATTAAATAATTATTATAATTCAAACAGCAGGTAATCACTCTTATCTAATGTCCATACTGTCACGGAGTGAAGATGAAAGTTCAACCATTGGTTGGAATTTTTCATATATGGTCATTAATTGGAAACATTCTCTATTTCTTCCATTAAACTTCTACATCTGAGATGAAATTTTATTCAAAGAACAATGTCGTAGCTCAAAATGATATTGTATACTCGTAATACTGCAATGCGCATGCGTAAACTATACGACCTACCATGGGCGTAGCTATAGGAAATTTCTATCAGTTGTACAGTGCGTAACGCGCCGTCACCATATGGACGCAGCGATGTGCGGTTTCGGGTAGTTTTTTTGTGCTTCACGTAAAAACTACTGTTCACGATAAGCCAATATCACATCCACAGCAATGCGATGGAAGGCTGTTCGTCCAGGTACACTAAATTTTCTTGAAAAAATCCATTAGATAATTGAAATTCAATCATCTTAATCATCACAATAATTCATACTCCATATTTGTGTATGTCGTTCGCCTGCCTTTTCTTCTATACCAAATATACACTTAGGTATTAAAATATACACTTACATAGAAGCTTCGTGAACAATTAAAAAATAAAAAAAATTTAAGTGAATTAACGTAATAATAAAGTTGTAATATATTATTCAAATAAACCGTGCCATTTATAGTTTCTTTTATAGTATAAAGATATATTCAGCATGTGAGACTGTCGATGGTGTCAACAGATCACGAGATTCGACGTAGCCAGATTGAATACAAGAGCCAATGACAGCTCTAAACTATTTACCGTTACATTTGCTCCAACAAATCTTAAGATCCAGTAGATTCTACAGCGAGTATTTAAAAATCATAGACTATTCAATTAATAAGACACACATATATCTTTGTTGCACCTACACGTGACATCCAGTTTAACTGGAAGTGTCTAATTGTAAGTGTAATTAATATGACAAAAAAAAGAATGGCGTGAATGGAGATTGAATTCCGCCGGATCCGAATTCCGAATATATAATAAGAATATAATAATTATATAAAATGAATTCACTACATAATATTCATTATATCCACTGTTAAGTGCGTATAAAGAAATATTCAGTAATTCCTAATCAGTAGTTATTACTGCTGCACCTGTATAAAATCTACACAAGACATACAGTAGATAATAAACAAATACAATATTGTTCTCAGAGCAGATTCTGCATTTTTGTTCTAGTCTGTTGTGTACTATTATGTTATGTTTGTTCGGTAACGTAAAGAGCGCGAGCGCAAGTTCTTCGAGCATCCGCCATAGCAATTCCGTGACGTCGTTAACTGACAATTCCCCTTGATCGAACCCCGTGCATTCCACACGAGGATACACGAGAATACACGAGGGCGTACGAATCTATTCGCCCTGTCTCGGCGGGTTCAGGTTTGTGTTTAATTAGTAATTCTGTTGTACTGTATTGTTACTCCAATTGTTATCCAACAGTGTTCAAACAAATGTTACAAAGGTACAGTACATAGAATATTCTACGTCCCCGTTAAGGCGATTGTTGTTCAATTGGTGATGGTTAGGTTAGGTTGGGTTTATACAGTGCTGATCGATCGGCCCTTTATCATGTGAGAAGGTTAGTAAAAACGTATCGCGCGAGTATGTTCTATTCTTTTATATCTATTTTCTTTGGATTTTTGTAATAGAAAGTGTTCGAAAATGTTTATTATGGTTGTTTGACAATGTGTCATTATTGAGCCTTGTCATGGATTTTATACCTTTATATATGTGAATAGACAGGGTTGAAGTGCTACAGCCGCAGGGGTTGCTTTTGGGTCAAGGAGAACAATTGTGGGCTTTAGATTGTTTCTGGTACCTGAGATTTAGAAAGTTATCCTAGCTTTATTTTCTTAAGGAGAAAGCATTATTCTGATTGTGTCATTGTGGTCAATTTGTGACTCATGCTTGCAAACAATACGAAATGTTTATATTGGTACCTATTGACAAATGTCAGCTGGAGTCACGTGATATGTCATTGGAATTATTTTACTTTATGGAAAAAATAGCGGGAAGCATATATCTTGAAAATATATGTACATTTTTGATATTCGTCGTCGTGATGTGATATTGAACAAGAATTGTGAGAAAATCAGATGTTAATTAAATTGACGTCGTATACATTGATTACTTATATAATGTATACATTTTGCTTAGTAATATTTTAATATTTACTTAGGGCAATTTCATCAGATGTGATTTCGAAATTTGTTTATGAATTTTTAAAAATTGTTCTGTTTCTTTTTTTCATTATCAAGAGAAATGTTCATATGTTTTCAAATATTTGTTTACCAAATTGCTCTGTTCTTTAAAGAGAAATGCAATAAATCTATGTTCAAAGCTGCTTGATTAAATGTAATACCATTTATGCTGTTAGAAAATGTTTAAGTTTTTTTATGAATATGTAATTATCAGCTATATTTTTTATTTCAAAACATTGAATTATTATTATTAATAAAACATAGATATAATTGTTAGTAAATGTTTAAGTCTTTGTCTTTGACTTGCCTTCCATTATCTTATCAATAGTTGGAAGATAGATCCCAGTTATGAATCAGTGCAATTAGAAGTTAGCGTAATCTCAGTCTTCATTATATGAATTTAAATGTAGTGTGGTAGGAACAATTAAAGGAATCGATGTAAAGCATTCTAATTGAATCATGTGTAGACCACACCTTGTAAGAATTGATGGAAAGTTTATTTATATCAAAACATCTGGCACTTACTCGAAGCCATTTTGTGTGGTATATGTAAATGCTGGTAAGCGGCTAAGAACCATTAGGAAGTACTTACATCATTATTATTTCAAATTTCATTAGCCATACATGTTTATTTTATTTGTAGTCTCACAAAAATGTGTCGTAAACTTTCAGAATCCAATAGAGATGCGTTCTCTTAATAAGCTCCAGAAAATTTTCACATTCTACAAGACTACTCCTAGATCCATAGTACATTTCTAGTTTATAAACCAGTTTACAGTATCGAGTCCAAATATAGAATAAGCTATGTCAAAGGGTTGTTGACAACAAGTTGGATCAAGACTACTGGAATCCTTACCATCTTGAGAATGTTGATAAAATTTTAATGAAATTTTACAGGAGTTAAGTTGCGAATCAAGTTACCATAAAATTGTCTGAGTTTTATAATTATGTGCTAAAGTGAAAATATGGTTCATAAAGATGGCTACATGACAACTAACAGTTATGAAATATGAAAAACTAATTTATTCAAATTCCACAATTACAGAGTGTCAACTCAGGTTGAAATAAGAGTTGTGAGGATTTATGTTTATGTTAATGAAACAAATTTTTTTATTTAAAGGTGCCGGTGGCGGATCCGTAGGAATGGAGGATCCACAGACTCCAGGATCCGATTGCAACTCCAATCCTGCTATGGATCACATATCCCAGGACCTGGTGAATTCGGATTTTGTCCAGGATAATGTTGAGTATCAGTGGGTCATTGATTACGGGTGAGTTGTGTAAATAAAAAACTTGTTAACCATAAATCTGTTCCAAAAGAAGAGGAAAAACGAATATATTTATTTCTTGTCTAGTTATAGAGATGGAGGATTACACGTACATCCCAGTGTGTTGTCCTCGCTCTCGGCGTCTTATACCCGCGATGACCTTGGTTATTACGATGACCTTGCGCGGAATTTGGACGCAAATTTGGCGGAAGTTGATATGGAAAGCTTCCGCACCGCTGACATTCACACATTGCTCACAGCGCTACCAGTCATGTGCACCGAACCAGTTCAGCATTCGGAGGTAACACAACACCACCAATTATTCTTGCGAAGATTCAAATCTTCAGCAAAAAATTGATTTAGAAAATATTAATTTCGTTCTCGTAGATTGCTCAGGATTATTTAACTAGAATTTTATTTACTTCAGTGGTACATGTTTTGATACTCTCTTAGATTCCTGTCTGTTTGACTGTCAGATAGAACTGTATATCACGTAATTACGCTCGTGACTTTAGAGAATTAGACTCTAGGCTAGTTTAATTGCACATTTAATCGATATTAAATATATTAAATGGCACTATATCAAGGTGAGAATCCTTTATGCGTCGCCAAAGTTGATCTGGCTGTACTCGAGGTCGTGTCTGTTGTCAATCGTATATTACATTTGACATAACTGACGTCACAGATTCTTCTAATACGCCAATGTCTAATTGATTTATTATATTATTCTCGCGGCAGTCTAACTATCAGAGGGAACGGTACGCCAGTATATCTGGCTCCGTCATGGAAAAGCTTGACTTTGATTCGTCGATCAGTCCTCATACAAGTAGCCAGGTATGAGTCCTTTGGCTAGTAAAAGAAAATAAAACACGCATGAGAAATTGTTATGTTTTATCTTGGAGCTTTCACAGGCATTCTTTGTTTATTTGATTTTTTGAACCTATAATTATCTAGAAGACCTACCATTATTATAATATCATATCCTTTAAGTAATATTAATACAAAGCATAAGCCACGCTCATTTTGTATGCATGAAACCGACTTATGACTAAGCATCGATTCGTTGAGTAAAAATATACTAAAACGTGCGTCAACGTTTGGCAAGTGCATCTCGCCTTCACCAATAGGAGTTCATTTTTACTGACACAGAAAATAATTTTGAAACAGATGAATCTCTCAAATGGTGTAAGAAGGTGTAGAGTGGCTCCAATACTATACGTTTTAATGTTACGATTTGGAACCTTAGAACAAGGACCTTTTGATAAGCAATCATTTGCAACATGAAATTAGCTCTGACATATATTAAATTGTTGAGCCCACAGTGAACATGAGTTTTACAGGTAACAGCTGATAGTCCCAGGTCATTGATCCTTCTTACACCCTGATCTGAATTATCCAGTGATTTAATGATACTACAATAATGATGAATTATGGTAATAAAGACAAGTAGTGCATGGCACTATTGATCATATTTTTTCAAAGGCGCATGGCTTTAAAATATCAAATGTAGGCTATTTATAATGAATGCAATTGTATTAATAATCCATTGCGTTTTATGAAGGGAGAAGACTCGGCATGCTCGACTACAGACACAATGTCGATATGCAAGTCCTCTTTGCTGTTTTCACCTGTGAAGGAGACACCTGTGCTGCCACCAGGTGGCAGCTACAGCGTCGACTCCCTGGACTGCGAGGATATGTTGCTCACGTGCCAAGCTAACAACAAAAACAATTATACTATTGCATTCGAAGGCAGTATCACCATGTATTCGGATGGCTCACAAGATTTTGAAAATCAAGGTTAGAATCTTCGCAATTTATCTTTTTTTCTATAAACAAATCAATGTTTGTCTTAATCAAGCCTTTATTAATCTCGCGTAGCAAAGGCTTTTATTATTATAGTTTACTTGTCGGGCAATGTGTAAAAACTGAATAAAGTAAGAAGTCGCTTTTTCTTTTGCAGACAAGCCAAAAATGTACGAAGTTCCAGAGTCGTACTATGATGAGCGGAAGTTCGAGCTGAGGAACATACTGGATCTATCAATGGCGCGTTCAGATTCAAAAATCTACACAACTTGGAGTAATTTGAAGCGTTCGTCTACGAACAACGCAACGATGACTCGTCATCCTTCCGGAAATAATAACACGATTCCAAATTTCTTACAAGCAACCGGAAACGTGACACACAACCTGAGCAAAAAGAGTCAGAGCTTACCGGATTTGACTAAAACGGGCGAACTCCAACATGGTGCCGTGCCGCTCAATTTTTCTGTAAGCAAATGTTACATGAATTTAACAATCGGATGTTAAGGTAGATATCGCAAAAGATTTTCTATTTATTTATTAAATGTTTTCACAGGTGGATTCGGCGGAATCTAACAACCATGGGACACATCTCCAAAGTTCCGGTTCCGCCATGAGCAGATCTATAAACGAGGAAAGTTCAGATAGTATGGGTAATACTTCGACAGGAAAAAAGTTACAGAACTTGAGTCTTGTGAGATTATTTATGAAACAAAAAAGCATGAGTGCTGAAGGAATGAGTCTGACATTGGATCAATCGGGATCAGTAAGTGATGGTGGATGGGCAACTAGCGGAAGCGGTAGTGGTACAAATACCAATACACAGATCCAACGTCACAATATTAATAATACCTGTAGTCATCAGCTTCCGGAAAATGATTTTTCTATCAATTGGGTGAAAGGTGATCATCTCGGTCATGTGAATAAAGAAAGCTTGGCAGAAGTATACGAAGAACTTCCGAAGCGTTCGGCGCCGATACTAGAATACGAAGAAGAGACCGAATCATCTGCTTCCGTCGAGGAACTCTCTGAGAGCGTGTCAGAATCTGGGCTAGACGATGAGAGTGGCCAAAATGTACCGCAGAAATCTGTAAACGCGTGGAACGGTGTGTTGGAAATAAAACGTCCAATGTCCAAGACAACGGGTATCCAAGCAATGACGGAAGTGGAAGACAATGCTGTTCAAACGTCTCTAGTTTATCCCGCACCGCCTATCGAAGAAGCAGTTCATCCGCCATTACGGGAAACCATCGTTGAGAAAAAACCCGTCTATGTTGTATATCCAAATTACACATTACCGGATTTATCTTTTCTGAATTCGAAAGATGATAAATTTGAAAACGTGGCTCTAAAGCCCCAGAGCTTCGACAGAGCTAGACCCAGTTGGAAGCATCCTGGCAAATCAAGCAGACCATTCTCATGTAATGATATCGACGCTCTAAAGCAACGTGGCTTTTCTCACGTTAAAGATTGGGAATCGTTGACGTTCCTACTCCCTACACAGTACAAAAAGATCCTCCACGATGTTCCAGAAGTCTCCAAACACATCAAGCTCGGCGAAGAAATCAGGAAACCGTTGTTCTGTTTGTCGCCACCCATGCGACACAGGACGACGCGAACCGTCGGCGAAATTGTACAACAGCAACAACAAACCAATAATGCCTCCTCCACGAGCAGCACTGCTACTCAGCCATCCTCAGGATACCGTGGTTCCTCCACAATCCTCACGGACTCTTCGACCAATCAACAAGCCGTCTCAAGCAATGCAACCAACCCTTTGTATTTGTATAGATACGATAGTATCAGTTCTGAAGCTAGCCTCGTTTGTCACGACACAACACTCCAAAGACCGTCTTGTCAGCCTAGAATTACATGTCCTGCACTACCAAAACGTTCGATCTCGCTGCCACATGGTGATTCGAATATTTCAACCAGTGGAAAAGTACCGCCGAGACCTCCGTTACCTCGAAGTATTCTCAGGAAGAATCGTGTACCTTCTAGCAAACGGTACAGCATGTTTGAAATGGGTGGTGTTGAAGAAGTTGAAGATCCACAAATACTGGAACCAAACAAGAGAATGTCTTTGCAAGAGCCATACTATATCAACAACGATATTCAATTAATGCGTTATGGTAGGATAGTCGACTCTGAGAAGGACGTTGATGAAGTGGAGGAGCGCTATTATGCAGGTAAGCACATTTGCATATTTATAATCTTTCAATATTATTATCACTATTTTACTTGTATAACTTGTAATGTTACAGAGAGATTAAGAGAAGCAGCGAGCCGCACAGAATACGAGACTGAATTTACAGAAAGCAGTGAGGATGTTAAGCAGCTTGAAGAATTCTTAAAACGGAGCGGATTTTCATCGCAAAATAGCGACGTCGACGCTGATGACGTCGATGTCAGACTCAGATCATATGTGAGGAAATTCCTTGCTCTTAAGATGAACCAGGATATCGCCAAAACGGTCGACATGATGGAGTCTCAAAGAAAGACTGTCAGCTTCGCTGTACACCAAAGAAAACAATATCTAGACAATAAGGTAATTATTTTTCAAAAGCGAACAATATGTTGCATCCACTCATTTTCATCCTGACACTAAAAATTTGCTCATCTTATTAGTTCCAGGAAAATAACGCAAGCGATGCAGTAAACGTCATGAACGACGAAAAACCAATCACAATGGAACCAAATGTGACCAGTGCTGAGCTGCGGTCAGCCGAGCTGGATGATAAGAAAGGTGCCTATAAAATACCAAGTTTAAATGTTAAGAAAATAAAAAATTATTCTTAAGTCGTTTATCTGGGCAAAGGTTCACAATAGGAGTAGAGTCTGTTACACGCAGAAATGAAACTGAATTGTAATGATTTCAGAGATGCTGCGACCTATAAGCAAGTCTGTCGAATTACTTTTGAAATACTGGCATGCGGAACCAATCCGCAACAAGGAAGGTTACAATGACAGAAATGAATGCTCGCAAATTTGTTTGAGCAATTTGTGTCCAGCACTTTATGCAATTATGTCTGATGGTTTGAGGCCCCAGTTAGAATCCACTTTTGGACCAATCACGAATAGCGTTTGGCAAGTCGTTGAAGCTTCTTCTCAACAAGGTCCACTCACCAAGACGTTGAATGAATTGGTACAGAAAATCAACGGTGTTGATTTCATAACCGAAGGAATGCTCAAATTCCATGCATTCATTTTTGGTTTATTAAAGTATGTATTATAATTTTTTCCATTTTTTTCTTGTATTTCACTGTGTATTAACAAATGACTTTCAATTTTCCAGTTTAAGGGCACTCGATGCTTGGTTTGCTTACTTGTGTACGAGGGAGTCGATACTTCGTAAACACTACAATAGTAACAGTTTATTTGTTGGTGCGCTAGCCTCCGTCAACGCTCGTGAGGTCATCGACAGTTTCATGAACATCCTACAACCATTAGCTTTGTGTCCGTTTCAACTGGATCTTCTGTATCAATATCGGCAGCTTCACAACAGTTTTGGGAATATGACTAACCATGCAATGACTGTGAGTTGTATTTCATTTATTTTTACATTTATCAATGTACAGTCTTACATTATAAACGAATCTAGAACGCCTGAAATATAGTCAATTGTTTTCTAAGTTACTCTGAAGATGATGACTCAAGTGAGCTGGAATTTGAGATTTGAAAAAAAATTGACAGTTGCAACGCAGAACAAGCGAAATATAAAATTTTAAGATTTCAAGTAATCTCTTCGTTGATGGTTTAGTGTAATAAAATGAAAAGCAATGATAATGATTGTCCTATGATCATTGCAGGCACCGACATTGAGGAACAATGAATTGCCAAAGGAACAACATCACTTTGAGAAGTCAGAATTGCGTAGCACCACTCAAAGTCCAAAGAAGCCGCGTCCACGCTCATGCGTCGCCTACAATTATGTCGAGAAACAGTTAAATACGCATAAGGCTGATCTGGAGAACGTAACCAGGAAACGATGGAGCCAACTGCCTCCTGGGTCCAAACTATTCCAGGCGATCGACAAATTGGCATCTGAAGATTCTGAAGATTATACAGATAGCCTGGAACACTCACCATTGAACAGGGGTAGACAATCTGTGCCGTCTAGAACCTTAAGTCCTGATACGAAGCACGATAACGAAGATGAGGATGCTATTCCTGGTGAACTCAAATTCAGAAGACTTCAGGAAAAATGGGAGTTGATGGGTGGTAAGGATGAAACAAAGGAACACGCTGTTGCGCCAACACCCACATCACCGAACAGAACACCTACTAGTCTTGGGAAATCCAGAATACCGCGGTTGCTTACGTCACCGATAAAACAGCAAGCAGGAAATCCAGGGCCTCGGAATACAAAGTCACCGGTCTCCTCGGGTATTCCATCTCTAAAGAAACCGACGACAATTCAAACAGCTAAGGTGATACCAAGAAAATCTGGTGATATGAGAGGCAAGGATGCCTCGAGCCGTACCAGTCGTGTTGATCAAGACACAGTTGGTGTCACCAGGATTCATTTAACGAGGCCCAGCTCTCTCCCATATAAATCTCCACACGGTGTTACAGCTAAGGACAAAAACCTAACATCGCCACACAGAAGGGCTGCGTCTACGTCTCTTCCAAGGCCGACAGCCGCAGCATCCGCAAAGAATCCACCCGCTAAAGCGCCACTTAAGTAAGTACCTAGCCAAATCTAAAATAAACTAAATTGAACCTGCATTCAAATAAATTGGTTTTATTTTTAATCAAAGGGACGTCAGAACTTTAACGCATAGGTTACCTGGTGATAATGGGCACTTGTCTTTTGTGGAAGGTGAGAAGCTCAAGGTCATCCTGGAGGTTGACGCTAAGTGGTTATTATGTGCTAAGGGCGAACGTAAAGGTCTGGTACCTCGATCGTGCGTACAACCTATTTTGACCTAACCCATTCCTCCATGCCAGCGATAGTGCAACGCATCGACGGTAGCATTGTCAAAATGGCGTATAATCATGCAAGCGCGACTGATGAACAAAGAAAAAGACAGTAAAAGACATGCTAACCGAGATGTGTCATATGATGAAGCTGGCAACAAAATGGCGTCCAGTAGGACAAAAGAAGAAGCAGTTCGAAATGAGTAAAGGAGCGTTTACGTGTACAGTGTATCAAAATGAGGAACGTAGAGTCGCTTTTTGCAGAAAATTACGTATTCGTAAGAAAATGTCAGTTAAACACACAGTTACCCATAATAAGAAACAGGCTAACCGCTCGAAGCTTCGTTTGTATTTGGGATGCGATAGTATTACCTATTATTATTATTATTATTACTACTACTACTACTACTAGTACTACTACTACTACTACTACTACCGTTATCGTTAAGTCGATTAGGGATATAACGCTAGTCATAGGCTTTGGAAACCAGAATGTATTTAATTGCATTGAACATACACCTATTTATAACCGATGATGTACATATATACAGTTATGGTGATAATGATGATGATTATGATTATGATTATTATTATTATTATTATTAATGGAGATGATAATGATGATGTTGAACGCAATGACGAGTAATAACTTATATGATATAATTATATTATTAATTGTAACTGTGATCATAGCAAATAGGCGAGCACTTTATTAGCACAGACGTGCGATGAATATGTTCTTCTCAAATTTTTTTTCGTATTATTATGACTAATTATGATTATAACTATGTTCTCGCGATTGATTATTATTACTGCTGTCCGCAGTGACGTGTGCGCAAAATGGCATTTACGTTTTCACTCTTATGTTGACGTAGAAAAATTTGAAAATCTAGCGCTTGCAATTCTCTCGCAATTACCAACATTTTTTACTTGCTTTATGTATACTGTTCATTACATGAATACGTAAAATGTAATCGAATAAAATTCATTGTAACTATTTTGCGTTACTCTTTTTTTTTTACTACTACCTGTCAAAGAATGCTTATTGGGCTAATGTCACGGTTGTGCGACGCACAAAATGCTTTATAAAGAATATTTCTTTCAGCAGCAGGAAATAAAATTAGAGAGTACTTATGTATTACGGCTGGCAGCTCTTCTCGACTCAGGTGCGAATAATTTTTCAATCTCGAGAAAAATGTATGTAATCATGAGTTTATTGACTTGTTACGATTATAACAGTTATGGTATTCACAGCTTTCACCGAGACCTGTAATGATCGTGTGCAAGAGTTCAAGCCGGCCAAAGCTTCAAAAAAAGAAGCATACGGTATGTTAAACGCGAAAGGTCTATCCCTAGTTAAGGATTCACTGCAACGAAAGACCACGGGCGTAGCATTCGACGGCATCCTTGCGAGCACCACCAAGACGTCCCAAGGGACGATATTTGATGCTATAACCTTCGCCACTACCTACCGAGCAAGCTCAGGGAGTTAAGCGTAAGAAACCGCGTTTGCCGCTGGCGGCGGATCTCGTCAGCCATTGATCCCCGCGAAATGTTCTCCGACAGACGGTGACTTTAAACTAGCACGTACTGTATAGCATCCGCACTACCCCAAGTGAAGCTAAGCCAAGAGCACAAACGCAGGCAGGACTTTACCCAGAACCAACGAAATACCCCGCATAACTTCCCCCACGTCACACAGGATCGTCTCTACCTACATGAGTGTTCAAAGGTTAACGACATGTTGGAGCGTTTTTAGCAAAGCGAACAAATTATACTAAAGACGTGGCGGAACTGGCATTCTGGTTAGATTCATTATTTTATTACCTTAAGGGGGCTCAAGGCTCGCGTCGAGAGACCCATAAGGTTCTGTTGCGGCTACAACTTGGGCCCGACCTACTAAGCAAGCTCAGCGGATGAGGCGGAAGGGCAACCCCCGACACCATGTTCCATACGTGTAGCTACTCTAACAGGGTGACTATCCTTATATGACTACTCGAATGAATATGCTCGACCAGATCAAAGGAATAGGACAAGCACAATGGAAAGTGAGAGGGAACAGAGTGAAATGAGAAAACAGAAGACAAGATAGAAATAAGGAAGTTAAAAAGTAGGTGTATAAAAGGGGTATAAAAGTAGAGAAGAAATAAGGAAAGAGGTAAATAAAAAAATAAAGCATGAAAAATAAAGAAATATGGAAGTAAAGAAGAAATGAATATAGAAATAGAAGAAGGCTGGAAATGGATATGAAGGGTCCTTCCAAGAGACTAGTAAAGGAAACCGGTTTGAGGAAGAATGAACACTCCAAGTCAGGGCACTGCCTGGAGCGCTCCCCCCATTCACCGCCTGCACCCACTGCCGAGCCCTGCGCGATGAATTTGCGCGCTCATAATTTTGGGCAACTTTTAGTACTTCTAAATATGCTTGGACAGAATTTCCGATTTCTAAGTGTTAATATTTTACTTTAATGATCTAATTAATTATTTTAATGTTCCAAACACCTAATTTATTAATAGTTCAATTTGAACGTAATTTATTTTCGATATTCTAGAAATTGAATTCAATTTTTATCTACTCTGTATATTCGGCGATATTTTGATTTAGCCTCAATTTTATATTTTGAATAAATTTTGAAAGTTAATCAAGACTCAATAACATTTAGTAAAAATTTAGGTGCTACACAGGTGTCAAGTTGGAACCGCACTTTCTCGAAAATGTGTTAAAAACGTTACAACAATAGACTTTTTCAATGGCTCTTGAGGAGTTCTATAGTTCATGATAGGTTTTAACAATAGTTCTGCTGCGTAACATCGTTAAAATACGAATTTTCCAAAAATTGAGCTGCTACACAGGTGTGGATCCCCAGCAACGCACTGTTTTTAAAATTTCTTAAAAACGTTTCAACAATTTTTCAATAGTTCTCGAGGAGTTCTATAGTTCCAAATAGGTTTTAACAAAAGTTCTGCTACGTAATTTATAAAAAAAGTGAATTTTTCGAAAAATGCGTTGCTGGAGCTCTACACCTGTGTAGAACTTCCAGTTTTGGAAATTACGTATTTTAACGATACCGAGAGAGGGACTTTGAAAAATTTTTGTAATAAAATGAAAAAAAAACGAAGAAAGAATTCTTCATGGGGGATAGAATCCATAAACGCCAGCGTTGTATCTCGATAGGCTATCGACTCATCCGCGATGCTCGTTTAATAGCAGATTAAATTTATTATAGATATTTATCTATAATATCTCAAAATGTCTCTTTGAACTTTTCTCGGTCGTTTTGACGTTTCATTTACCAACGGGTTTCGCCATTCATTTTTTTATGGAACGATGGTTATTACCCATGCGTCTACAGTGGAATCTGGAACGTCGACAGAGGCGATGATCACAAATTCCTACTCCAGGACTCGTCGCTACAATCTAGCGCCATGCTTTTGGTATCTCCTAAAACCGTAACGTTGTGCATCTCCCCGCTCATCTCATGTGTGAAACCGTAGCGTCATGCATCACCCTACTCCGGGGGGGGGGGGGAGGGGCGGCCGCAGCCCAATGGTTAGGGTAGCGGATTCACTACCGAAAGGTTCTTGGGGTTCGCGCCCAGCTCCCAGCGGCATTCACCAATGGGTTTTCATATGAAAACTTAAGTGAGTATTTATACGGATT
>JARQTI010000802.1:178382-291077 GCA_030142655.1 Trachelus tabidus | reverse complement strand
TCCCGATCAGATGGCGTTGCTACTCGTGCTAACAGTCTATAGCACGGGAGTGCCGTGTCTCCAATAAGTGGTCTGTGTCTCTGAGTAAGGTCCGTCTCGCAAGGTACATCGCCATCTAGTGTCGAACTTCCAACCTTGATTATTAGGACCAGTTACTGACACATGTAACCCCATTGGGGATACAGCCATAAGGAAAGGAAGGAAGGGATTTCCCTGCTCATCTCTGCCTAAAATCGTAGCATTGTGCATCTGCCTCATATCTGCCTACTCATCTCCGCAGCCTCTTCTGACCTAACCTAACCTAACCTACTCTAAGGTTCCGACCATCGATATTTACCTATCGCTAACGGATCAAATCTTGCTATTAATATCATTTTCTTATGTTGTATTAATTGTTGTTATAAACCGATATATCAAATACGTTATCGCGTTCATCTATCTACGTTATTATTCATGAGGTATTTCGATCACGATGGTATACAGTGATATGCGTCTACCAGGACGAAGTCCATTTCATTGACGGGTATCTCAATAATTAGTGCAATTTTAACTAGGAGCATTATCTTTTTTATAGTTAAAATTTGCAGGAACGGTCAATTCGTATATAAATTTCAAGAATTGTTAAAAAATTCCAATACTATTTGTTTTATATATATATTATATCTGTCTGTTCAGACTAAAATCACTGTGTTATAATCTTTAAAAATTGGTATAAGTTATTATTCGTTTATGTAGTTATATCCTGATAATAATAATCCAACAACCCATTGTCTTTATATTAACATGCATTTTACGATATGATCATTTTAACATGCATAAATTGACATTACCTACCCTTGCACTGTTTGCATTAATATTAGTATGCTTAGATTACTTTTTTGTTAAGTAACTTTTTGATGCCAAACAAATTGAATTGATATCATCCAGCTCGAAAGGAGTATAAATACTAATATGGTTCTTGGCATCTTTACATGTGGTTTGAATAACTTAATGTAAGTTCAACCTATTGAAAAAAATTATTATACAATACATGACTGAGATTATGTTATGTTCGTGTGCAAATATTTAAATAAATTTCATTGGGCAAATGTCATATTACAGAACAACCATGAAAGAGTCACAATATTGTGTAGTTCCACTTCATAGTCGGCCCGAGATGATAAAAAATTGCTGTATATTAATCAATTCTGAGTGGCCTAGAAGTGAAACAGCACGGTAGGGTTAGTTTGTATTAAAATAATTAAAAAAACAGGAAACTGTATATCTAATACTGTATTATTTCCAGATTACGGACATTAAACATGTCTTGTGATGAATTCCCAACTTGTCTTATACTTCTTAATGGAGACAGAGTTGTTGGGCATTGTAAAATTTCTTTAATTTCCAGTATGATTGATAGTTGTTTTATAGAATCTGGTATGTACACCATTTATGCGATTCAAATACAGTAAAATTTTATTTTGATAATACTTGCAGTTGTAATCGATTATGAAAGAAGATCACAGGGATTAGGTTCAATGTTAATGCAGGGTGCAGAAGAATATGTTGCAAAAAAGGGTATCAAAAATATTTATTTAACTACTAAGGGTCAAGAACAGTTCTACTTAAAAAATGGATATAATATTTGTGAGCCAATTAATTTATATGGGTACAGCAGTTTCATAACTTCTTCACCCATGACAAAAGAGAAAGCAAGATACATAGTATCAGCAGGTCCTCCACCACCACCTATGCCTATTAACGTGAAAAAGCCAAATTTGCCAATTGTGTCTGCAAAAACGTATATGGTAAAGAAATTGTAACGCAAATAAGCATTGTACAAATTATTATTATAGATGTAAATATTTCTGTATAATATATATATATATGTATAAACATATTTGATTTGCTTTGTGTAGTATTTTTGTACAAATCCTTCAAACTTAGTATATAGATGAGTCTTTAATATTATAAATGCTGCAGGTAACTTGTCAAAGATAATGTATATTCTTTAATTCAAAGCTATATGTTTGTTTAGTTAACTTTCTTATATGGTGTTTTTACTTGTAACGGTACAGGTTAAAATTTCTTTAAGGGCTATTGAGCAGATACATTTACAAAAAAAAAGAATCAAAAAAATTAATATTTTAAACTTTATTATTAATAACCTGTAGCTCTTTTTTTGCATTAATGTAACATTGTTCAGTAGTAAACAGTACTGTCATTTGTTTTTTCCATTTCCAAATGATTAGTAATGCATGTTGATAAGAATATGTTCAATTACTGAGGTGCAGTTGCAATGCCACACAATTTTTGATAATTATCTGGTTGTTCTAAACTTTCTACCAGAAATGCACCCAAATCATATTTGGATATAGCACGTCCAGGTGATTCATCATGCTTAACCACATATTTGGAACTTGGGGAATCTATAAAAAATTAAATACAAAAATAAAAATTTTTCATATAAATAATACAGATTCCAAGTTCTTTTCTTTTTAATGCAAACAATACCTGCGATATGAGGAGGTAAGACAGCAATCCATTTCAGACCACTCTCTTTGAGAGCATCAAGCATACGTTGATGATCAGCATTCAAGTCTTTAAATATAGGAGGTACAGCTTCAGGCTTATAAAATAAAAATGCTATAAATAAAAAAAAATATTATAGGCTGATGAAATTGAAAGAATGGGTAAAATTTGGAATTATGGGAAATAAAAGGTGATACCTGATAGGCATACTGAAATTAATTCAATCTTGTGTTCCTTCATAGCTGCAATTATGTTCTTTAAACCATCAGATAGGACTGTAGTTGGACCTTAAAATGTAATTATTATTTATATTAGCATCCTATGATATATTTTATATAACATATCAACTACTTGATACAGTTTCGCACCAAGTATACAACATGATCTCAGTCAAGTTTCTTTTAACAAATGCTACAACTTACTAAGGTTGTTTCTGGTACCAAGTACCACCACTACAGCATCTCTATCTGACACTGCTTTTGATACTTGCTCAGCATTCGTAACATCACCTACAAACACTTCTACCTTTCCTTTAAGATTTTCGGGAATCTTGGATTCATCTCTGACAAATGCACGAACATCAAGCCCTAAAGAGAATATATAAAACAGAAATAGAATGCTTGAAAACCAAAAATATTTAAATCAAGGAATTTTTCCAGACAGTGACTTGCTGAATTATAATATCAAGACGATACCGGCAACTCTGCAAAGTGTGTATAATTATAATTATTTTAATTTACCTTTCTTAAATGCATGTTCCAAAGCGCATAAGCCAGTATTTCCTGTAGATCCAAATATTACAACTTTCTTCATGATTATTTTAACGATTCTTTACTCTTTATCACAGACCTCCTTACTTGGCCGTGTTGAGACTATGAGTTCTTATTATTGTATAATCACCTACTATCAGGCTACAGTATTATTTTATAAGTAGGTGATACGCGCAAGTCACGTTTTATCACACCGTGGTTTGACCATAAACAGCTGATTGAAGTAACGTTTTCATGTATCGACTCTCCGTTAACCGGCAATGCCGGTATATTACAATTTGACTGATTATATTGATTAAATTTAATTTTGCTGCTGGTCAGCACATATCTTATTATGTTCATCGGTTAAATTCAACTAAAAAAATATAACTTAGATCATAAATCTCAAGAACAGACATGGCCGTCATCTGATGTTACACATTTCTAGAGCAAACGAATACGACTTTGATTACAGTTCGAAATAGTTACTGTGGTTGCTGTCATTTTGTACAGATGTACGCTTTTGTTTTATTGTCTGCTTAATGTCAAAAGAACAATTTATACTTCATACTGTCACTGTGAACATAAAGAATGAAAGTTGTCTCCACCAAGTTTCATGTAAGAGTGTTTAATGCATACACACCGTACTTAAAATTTTGTTAAAACGAAACGCGACAAAGGTTTTTGTTTGCTACAGTTGTGGGCAATAAATCCGATTTTTAGTTTGTTGTTTGCTACAAGGCGTGAGATAATTATGAGTAAAGACATAAAAGTAATAGAGTCAACCTCAAAAGTACGAAAGAAACGTCGTATTTCAAGGAAGCACGAAAACAATGGTATTTGATTTCATAAACACAGCTTTATTTAGATTACTTATCTATTACTGCTATTTTTTGATATTTGTATAATCCAATTTAAGTCAAGCAAAATTGTTTTTAACAACTATTTAAATTCTGTTATAATGGCTTAGTTATTTTGAACGTCATGCTATGTTCAATTGTATTTTGGTGTTTCAGAAAATACATCAACGACTATGGATGAAGCAAGGACTCAAATTCACAATGTAGCTGATGTCCTTAATTCACCGAATACTGTGTATTCGCAAGCAGGACATAGTACACCAATTCGAAATAGTGACAATTCCCACTTAGAAGAATCATCAGATTTTGGCACTCCTTTGTTATTGCCTTGTACTCAAGATGGATGTAATGAGGTTGCGTGGGATTGGCATAGTCCAATAGCCAAGCCATCGGAAAACAGAACTAAGAACTATAAAGCTTTAAATGCTACACCTAAGCGAAGTAGTACAGTGGAGAAGAGACGTATTGTTAAACCCAATTCTCCATTATTTTACAATCCAAATAGACTTTTAATTAAAACACATAACACAGAAGGTATTGGGAAATTTGCTGCTGAATTAAAGGCTTTGAGGGATCAAATAAATATGGGGCAAAAAGCTGTAGATGAGCTTCCTATCTCTGAGACAAATGAGACTAGCAGTCAATTATTAATTGATATGGATACACAAGATTTGGAAGATTCGGATATAAAATTACAAGTGACAAATGAGGAAGAAAAATCAGTACTGCAAAATGAAAATGTACAAACGAATTCAAGTTATGAAGAGTTGTTTGATGATTCAATTGAGGATTGTATGGTGAGATGTAGTCAGGAAGTAGAAGAACGATTTAAGTTAGATATGAATAAAGAAACAGCTTCAAATGCTGTGGCTTTTAGTGCTACTAAAGAAAAAGAACAACCACATGCAAATAGTATGGCCCGACTAATTACCAGTGCAACGGAACAGCCAAGTACATCACAAGCAACCAGTATTAAAGAACCTATTAAAAACCGGGTAATGACGGGGATTTTAAAAGGCTCTTGTATCAATAATAATAATAATTCTGATCATTCTAGCAATACGTTATTCAATAAGAACACTATTGCTGATAAAGATGATATTTTGTTCTCACAAATTCCTGACGATTCATTTGATGACTGTTTAGTATCGTGTCTGGAAGAGGAAGAACAATTGTTGTGTCAGGCATTAGGGGATAAGAAAATTCATATTAATGCTGATGAATCTCATAATCGTTATGGAAAAGTATATAAAAATAATCATAATGTGACTCCAAAGCCTAACATAGTATCTAAACAAAGTACTTTCGTACCTAAAACAACAGTATTATCATCACGAAACACAAACAACAATAGTAACATCAGTGCCAACCCCAGCTTATATAAAACAGGGAGCAGCAGCAATCTCATGAACAGTTCTCATAGCAAATCAATCTCAAAGTTGTTGAACACGAATAATGAGGATAGAAAATTTTTCAAAATGAAAAGCTTATCTGAACCACATTTTGCTGATCAAAAGCAATTCTCTAAGGTTACTGATAAGCTGGAGTCATCATCGAATTTGAAAAAAGGACCTAGAGCTTCGTCGAATTTAAATTTAAGTTCTAATTGTTGGAACGCTGTATCTAATTCAGGTGCTGGTTCATCTACAAGTTCAAAATCTTCTGGGATAAAATTACTGAAATCTGGTGAAGCTAGCAAGTTGTCGATCATGAACGGTAACACCAACACTAACAACATCTATCCTTTTAATAGATTGGTTCCAAAAAGGGATGATGTTTATACTTTTAAAGGAGGCTCATCTAGGTTTGGATGTGATTCTAAAAAAACATTCGGCGGTTCAGAGCCAGTACTCTGTACACCCGAAGAAATAGAGCAAAAACGTTTGGAGGCGAAAATGAAATTGGAAGCTAAGAGAAGAATGCAAGCGAATGCAAAGAAAACAGAGATTCCAACAGGAGTACCGTTTAAGAGACCAGTGAAAAGGTGAGAAGACATGTTGAGTGTTGTTGCCGTTATTGTATGTATCTTTTGAATATTGTATCAGTATAATTTTGACTATCAACATGAATATAAATAAAATATTTCCGTTAAGAATAATGATGCATTCATTTTTTCCATCTGTACCACTATAACTATATATTGAACATTTTTTATCACAACATGCCTATGTTTCCTGTATATCAGTATATGACGTCTTTCTTTTTGAATGTGTCACGTGACAAAAATTCGTACTATAGCTATATGAAACTGTTGTCAGCTGTTGTATGTAGAACTGTCAATATTAGTGAAATGGAGGTTATCATGCTTTAATACTTTTACTATCGCAGATCAGTATGCAGTAATGTCTTTCTATAAATGTAAGTTTTACGTAATTATACTTGTTTTGATGTTTATATTCGTTCTTTAGTGTATTGGAGTATGTGTAATAATGCCGAAAATTTATTAACAGGAGGCATTTATAGAATATTTTTTTCATCATGACACAAGTTTGGACTTCTGCAGATAATCGGATCACCAAAAAAGTTCTTAGAAAGGGTATTTTCTCAAAGAAAGCTATTGAGCGATGTATTTGTCACATTCAAGTGGAGAAGATTGAGGTTGACGGAATACCTGTTATTAAGTTAAGTGAAGGATTCAACAGTGAAATTCTCAATGGTATTTACGATAAGGAAATTACTATTGGCAATCTGAATAGTGCTATTGATAGAGATATTGAAAGAGCAATTCAAATGATGTTTATCAATGAGCACAGTTTAGTAACGATAACTCTACCATGTAGTATCGAAGATTCATCTGAAGTTAAATATCTGAAGTTTGAGGTAACATTGACTGCCATTAAACCACATAAACCAATTTGGGAATGGACTCCTGAAGAAAAATATTTAGTGGCATTAAAATATAAAGAGAAGGGTGTCGAATTATTTAAAGCTTCACGATTCGTAGATGCCTTTTATAGATTTAGTAAAGCTTGCAAAATACTTATAACACTGGAACCTATACAAGATCTCGAGTTAAACGATACATTGGTAACAGATATAAATAATCTTAGGTTGGTTTTGTACAATAATATGGCAAATTGTCATCTACAGCGTAAAAACTTTGAGCATACTATAACACTCTGTACAAAGATTCTTTATAAAGATGAGAATAATGTTAAAGCATTATATAGGAGAGGTGTTGCCTATGGTAACTTAAGGGATCTTGAAAAGGCAGCAGCAGACATGCACAGAGTTCTTAAACTACAACCTAATAATTCTTTAGCACAGCAGCATTTGAGCACCTTTAATGAAGGCTTGCGCACAGCAAGTAAAAATTTCAATACCATGGTTCGACGAATGTTTAAGGCATAAAATTTGTACCATAGATTGAAACACATAAATTGAGAATATAAATATAGCCGATCTAAAGTGATTGAAAAATGAATATAATATACAGCATAAAATCAAGAAAATAAATGTCTAGTTTGTTAATACAAAAATACGCATTTATTTTTATCCATAATTAAGTACACCACAATTATTATTCTGATATATTCTACATCGCTAATTAGCATGATTGCCATAAACTTAATAAAAATTACAATATTGAGACTTTTTATGTCGCCAAGTTAATTAAGATTTCTTCCTATAAATATAGCTCACTGACTTAATCACTTTGTTGTAAACTTGCGAAAATACACTAAGCTGAAATTTGGGACTTACTATAATAGATTTTTTTGAAACAATTACAAGACTTCATGAATTATTGCATCATTGTCGTTCTCGATAGATGATCTACTTTGTTAAAAACCGCAGGGGTAACTTCTTGTACGTACCACTTGCCAAATTATCATATGATACTTTAAAAAATCGTAAATGATGTATCGAAACATTGAAAAATTACAGAACTATACAAGTCTTATAGATGATGTTCCGAATTTACAAAAAGAAAAAGTCTGCTCATGTAATATGAAGCCTTCGAAACATCAACTATAATAGATTTCATGAGTCTTATAATACCATCATTACATAATAAAATTTGTGATTTCAATCGCACGTTTATACAATGTGTTTAGTTATAAACATTTTCGATCTAATGTATGTCTTTCATTTAATGTAGTCGCAACCTAAAGACTAATGCTCTCACCTTGTGACACAGTTTCTTCATCGTATCAATATTTTTGTAAGTCTTAGGTGCTATGAATAGTGCGAATAAAAAGTTTTAGTTTCTACCAACGTACATCTGTTATCATCCATTAAATAGTATACAATAAATTGTGATAATCGTTATAACTTTTTTGTGGAGAAGCATGAGAAAAATTAAAAACCTAACGAAGAATACGTGGCATATATTTTTTATTATTTTTGAAGCTGTCATTGGCAATGTATTTACGTATAGCTTTCTTAGTATGTGCTACATGAATTGTTCGATATCACTCCTATGCATCATATGAACGTAAGTATTCAGGAATTTTTAATAAATAAAACTATGTGTCACATTTTTTGAAGGCTATGCATACTCTTGAATTAAAATCCCCTTTTATAGTACAGAATATTAATAGCTTTATTTTAAATAATTTACAACAGAATACACAATTATTGGGCAATCCATAATTGCCAGCGGAACCCATCACCTTAGTATCGCGTTTGGCTCTATTATAGTTGAATAAAAAACGTCTTTAGTAAATCATCGTAATCCATTAGCGTTTAGCTGCATAAGTGAATTCGGTTTCCTATTCAATTAATTAGATTCTAATGAGACCCTACACTTCTTTAAACACAGTTAAACTCTCCATACATAAGTTAAATTATATCCTTGAATTTTACCAGAAATTAAGACTGTATGCAAACTATAATTAAATCTATAATATATTATAAGTACACTAACTTGTTAATAAATCCTATTAATATTTAATTGGAAAAATTGCTAATATTGTTATTCACAGCGGCAAGATATAGTAAGGTCAATAATTAAATTCTGATGAAAAATTGAACTCAAATTTGCAGGGTGCATCGAAATGATTAATAGTATACGATAATATGGCATGACTTCACGGGATGTGCTGTTGAAGCCCACCCTGTATACAAACTTATGCAAAACCCTGAGAAGTCGTAAAACTTAGACTTCACGACATTTGCATAGCCTTATCTTTTTCTTTGTTTTTTTTTGTTATTAAAAGTAATTCAATACATAAATCAATATAGGACATTTCTGGCACAAGGATAATCTGAACTTCATCGACATGGCTAGAGTAAAAAAGTCTTGAAAACAACTTAAAAGAAAAAAAGGACAAATATAACGTATTATATAATATAATAACTGGAAACAGTTCGGCCCAAAGTTTCCTGGCGCACATAGCCGTCCGCATTCACGCGACAGATATCACGCATAATTTATTAATAAATTTCCTTCGCAAAATTACGCTAGTCGCCTAAGGAAGTGAGCAACTATCAATACAAATTTTTCAATGAGCACAGTATAAATTTATCACAAACAATTATCGGATCTCGTCTGGAAAAGCTTCTTGTAACGCACAATTTTTCTTTCCATTGTATTTCGGGCAAGAAATCATTGTACGTGTGGGCAAAAACTTTTGGATCGCACTATCATGAGAAATATTACTTATTCGTATAAGAGTTTATTTCTATAACAATATAATATGACCGTAGACACAGTAATAATAATAACCATGACTTTCAACAATCTAACACTGATTCGTAATCAGGATATACTGTACATGCATTCGCTATCATCTCAGCTCCATTATACCGTAACTACACGTGTATTCATTTGCCAAAAAAAATGATTTGTTTTAAGAATAAACACGTAAAAAAGAAGCAACTGACTCAGGAATATACTCGTGCCAAAAGTGTTTATTGATATCGGTTAGCGTACCGTTATTGCGCTATGCTTCAAGAAGACACTTTTATAAGATAGGCAAAGGCAAAGAATAAGAGAGACCGAGGATTATGGAGGGAATGACTATTATGACAGTTTAGCCTTGCCGTTGGCAGTGACAGTGGCATTCATTGTGGTGTTCGTTGCCATTTCAGCAGCTTGCGCCACCGCCACAGACACTGATTTCTCCACAAATTGCTGATACACCGGCTTCATGAACTAAACAGAAGAAAAGATACATTACTTGCGTTAAGTATTGAGGATGGAGAAAGTCCAGATCGTGCATTTCTTATTACACCAGCACGTAATACCGATACTAATCGCAATCTACATATATAGTAGACGTAGACGATTTCTAATCTTGTGTTACAATATAAACTGAACGAATTATTCGTGCTGCTTGTCATTTAGATTATTCTATGGGAAAGGTGCCTTGGAAATTTTGTACGAGGAAAATTTTTCTCTTCTTATTCGTTTCAAGATAAATTAATAATATAATTCATAACTGATTTACGTACGAATCATGCTCAAACCATCATACCTTTCTGACCCTCGATCCCATTTTAATACGCAGCGTATATTAGAGACAAAGAGACAGTGAAACAGAACGTAAAGTGCAAGGCAACAAAAAGACGGAGTGATATGAAGGAACTTACGAAACGCAATTGTACGTGGAAATAGCATCGTTAACAACTTTAAGGGTATTCAAAATCATTCGTAAAAACTTAATCTGAAAGTAAGATAAATCATAAGTAAGTAGAGGGAGAGGGAAGCGTGTGATCAGATGTAGCGATGCTTGCGCATATAAGTGTGGATAAGCGTGAAAGTGGGAACCCCGAGTAGAGTAACAAAAATGGATAGGATAAGGTATCTCATTTTTTGAATGAGGCGCGCGCATAGCCAGGCCTGTTGGAATAGAAAAAAAGATCTACATATTAGTCGGGACATAAATACTATACCATCGGAATGACATTCGCATTAAGACCTACAATATTCTTTACTTTGTCATCAGTGAACAGATATGTATTTGTGTTCTAATGAGATTAAGATGTTATAAGATATCCTCTCAAAATTCTGTACCATATGAGATTGCTATTCGACATTATTGAAATGAGAGTAGAGACCAAATCGCACGAATTCTTTAAGCAATACGATTCAATTTGTTACTTTGCTTCTCTAGTATTCGAGCCAATATGAATAAAGTGAACGTTCGACTCGGAGCAAAATATGCAAGATTTTCTCAATATAGAATATCGTGTAATGAAAGTACTTGAAGCGTATCATTGAATATGCAGTATGAAAGCCGTGGATGTTCAAGTTAAGGTGGTTTCTATGCGAGCGTATTGCCAGTACAAGATGTATAAAGATACTCACATTCTCCCATATTCCGCTAGCTAACTCGTCTATCTGTGTGCCAAGCTCTCGGAATTCTCCACTGTACCTGTAAGTGCAAAAAGAAGTGTGTTAAGAATAATCATGAGACACGTAAATGCGTCGCGCATGAGAGGATGCCAGAGTATGTACGTTCTGATGTAAATTGCATTACTGACCTAATGTATGCCCAAAGTACAAGGGTAAGTAGTCCGATACCCATAATAAGGTTGCATATATTTGAGAAGGTGTATAAACCGACAAGACCAAATATTCCTGATAGGATATACATTGTGACGGCAATGGCGAAAAACACTGCTGGTGTTCGCGCAGCCTTAAAAATATTTTTACTCTCGTTGTGCGCCTTGAACTGCAAATATGCATCGTCCATGTCCTGTTAAAAAATGTGTTGAACGATTCAGTCTGTATGATTACACAGTTATACAGTTATATATGGTGATATGATGTGGTACGTACTTTTTGTAATTTCTCTAGATACGTCTGGCTGAACGCATCGCCTCCCATTTTTCGTTTATTTTGAAATTGATAGAGCGCCTTGTCAACGCATCGATGATGTTCTGACTCCAGGTGAGCAGTCGCTAAAAACGGTTTGGCTCCACCGCAAACGCATTCCATCATCTGCATATACAGATCCTTTGCCTCGGCCACTGCGGATAAATTATTGGCTTCTGCAGTCGCCTGTGACGTGAAAGTTTATAGTAGTTACTGTATCATTATGCTAATAAAAAAAAAGTCATTGTGACGCGCATATATATGGTACAAAGTGAATATCAGTGAGAGTAGGGGAAACGAGGTACTGGATATTTACCACAAGCATGCTCTTTGGTTCCGGAAGTTCGTCTCCTTTATAAATTTTGATGTAGCTTTTAAAGTACTCCAATAACTCTTTCGCCTTTACTACTTGGCCATCAATTTTCTTTGTGACTAAATTCCGTGGAGCAAGTAGCATCGGTACAAGAGTTTCCAGTTGCTTCTTGAACTCCGCCTCAATTTCTGACAATCTACCGTCGAATTTTGGATTCGTGGCGATCTTTAACCCTGGATGTGGCATGAGGAAGCAGGATATATCCGAGAAACAAGATTTAATGTGTTTCCTAAGACTCTGCAACTCGGGATGTTGTCTGTCTGATATCTCTAATCTTCTGCTGAGAATCTTTTTGCCACCATCGGCACCGTAATCAGCCTCATAAGGATAGCTCCAGTCCCGTACGAGGAACTGTAACCTCTGGAAGGGTGTGCTGCCGGATCTTTCAAGGGCCAGTCTACCGTACTCCGTAAATAGTTGCAAATGTTGAAGATCGTCTTCTTGGATATTTTGGGATAGATTGAAAATTTGCACCGAGGACAACATTGTACTCAAAGCAAACACAGTCGCGCAGTCTCTGACAGTTGACTGACTGTCGAAAGCACCCTGCGTGTCCATGAGGATGATAGCGACCTTTTCTCCATTTGGTAAGGTGCCAGGAAAAACTTTAGACCACATTAAGATTCCCGTCGTATCTCTCTCGGATCCACCTCTCCAAGAAAAACCGCTCAGAGGCTCATCGTCGCTGCCCAACCAATTGTCGCGACTCCCCGTTTCGCCATACTGCGTTTGTTAATTTGATTTTCCATGGAGAAAGGCCGGTTACATGAAACAGAAAATTTATTTTATTTAGCGATTAATACTTTCATGTAACGTACGCATAAATGTAATGACGGTAACAAGCTGCTTCGAAATATATAAACTGTAAAGTTTTATTCCAATCAAATTAGCTGGTGATAGTAATATTTAACATTCGGCGGATATTTCCACTTCCCTTGATAGAATGTGATTTCCACACAGAATACAAAAATCCATTAAACGCAATGCACGCAGCACGTATATTTTTGATATTTTATCATTCGAACTGCGGTTCTGTTATAAAATTATATATATGGCATATTTTACAAGCTTTACACTGCACTGTGAATGGATACAGCCGACTGTATAAATTACATTTATCTGCATTCGACAAATAAGTATGCCAATGCAATGTAGGCAAATGCAATATATAAACATGTCATAACAATGGGGCAGTTAATAGTAAACAGCAATTACATACTTAAACGGCAAATCAAGTTATAAATTAAATTCAAACACGCAATTTCATTGTACCTCCTGCATTGGCGACGCTTCCCGCACGCAGAGTGTATTTGTAAATCATAAGCAAATAACAAATAAACGTTTAATTGTAATTAATCTATGAGAAGACAAAGGAAGTCCCAATACCGTTCTAATTACTAAATACGACATAAACAAAAAATTCTCTAGTAATTACTATTCGGTAATGTAATCCAAATCGTTCAAACGATTCGATTCGTTCTGTAATGTAATCTAAATCGTTCAAACGATTCCATATAACATCAGACGAGCTTTCGTATTCGCACGTGCAACAGCAGTTCTAGAACAATATCATCAATTACAAATGAATAGAACACAAAACACACCTGGCTGTTCATATATCGGAGGAAGAAATCGAGAAGGAAGCTCTTGCCCTTCCTAAAGGCTCCCGCAACAGACACCACGACGACACTGCGATCCTTAATCTCATCCTGAAGAAGAATTTCCGCGAGGGCTTCCTCGTCCAATTCAAAGGTGTGATCAGGGTGGGCAAGAACAATCTGAACAGGTCGTCCTGAGCTTCTGCTATCTCCACTGTCGTCGTCCATCGGTGGAAGCCTTTCTATCCTCTCTCGTCCTCTCAGCTGCCCTGAATCATAAGACAAAATTTTATCTATATTAACAATGCGAAACATCAGTACTTTGCGTAATACTAAAAGTTCAAGAATTAAAAAAAAGTCTAAGATGCATAAAACTGCATAAGTTTAATGTCAAGTACACAAGGTTGCGAGCGATAACGAACACTGTAATCTGTTAATACCCAATTCGACGTTGCATAAATATGAATAGGAAAATATCATAAATCACATAAAGATACGCTCAAGGAACTATCTTCGTATAGGCTCAAATTAACATTCTCATTCATAAACTTGTCAAAGCGAACGGAGCACAGTCTCATTAATAATCTTGCGCAATCTGTAACGTCACAATTAAAGATAACGTTAATCAAAACGACGTCCTTAGAACGGAAACGAATACACGTAGGCGAGCTGATATCTCTCTCACTCTAGAGCATAAAACAAGGTGATGCTGTAAGGAGCATTTCCCATTCCTCTCGTTTATTTGCCCGATAGGAGCGTGGGAAAACGCACACGCACGAGCACATGGTACACGATGCGATTCTGAATACGTAAGTGGATAAAATAAATTTTCTGAACGACGTGAATCGAAAGTGTAGGAATCTCTCAATGCCAAAGAGAAGATAGCGAGAGGTCAACGCTTTTAGAGGGCGGGACACGTGCGAAAAATCAAAAATATCACAGGATATATTTATTTCTTATGTTATACGTAACAACGAAGATCTTTGAGGAATTAGTAGCTTCTTACTCGCACACTATTTTTTGCTCTCGTACTCTACGGGGTGTGAGTGAGGTAAAAGAAAAATAATTTTTTGACAGCCGGACTTTACGCTCTCTCGAATCCATCGTGACGTTGCACGAACCTTGACCGTTGACATGAGACGTCCGAACCGACGTAAACGATGACTCCATAACTTATTACATGCAAAACACGGTAGTAAGATTTGCTTCGAAGGCAGAGTCCAATGAAAGAGAGCAAAAAAGAGAGCGAGAGAGAAAGAGAGCTAGCGAATCAGCATCGCAAAGGATCACGAAGTACGTAACACGCTGACCCGTATAAACTTGATACGCTTAAGGCACCCAAGAGAAAATGCAAGAGATGGACAAGTAAATCATAATAAGAAAACTTAAAAGGTCACGTATCTCAGGTAATTCAAGTCTGCCGCGAATTTCTGTATAATTTCAAAGAAGCTCCGTTACGTCCAAAAATGGCGCGTATGCTCGACGGGGTAGTAAAAATATTTCGTAACCGCATCGTTAGCGGAAGGAAATCGCGCGAAAAAGGAAAAAGTCAATAGAGAAGTGCATCAAGTGCACAAAATGGAAGGCCAATTAGATATCATATGTAGTGGCAAGAAGTGGCTATATATATGTATAACTATATATATAATATATTCGAATCTATATCTTAGCCAGTGAAACGCCTTGAAGGGAGCTGCCGTTAGCTATTACTTATTACGTGGAAACGCGGCCAATTATAACCGCGCAGAATGCTTCTAGTCTCATTTTCAGCGTCAAGGTGAAAGGATGAGTGAGATCCGATGCTAACTCAGGCATCAGGACGATTCGTTTTCATGAATCGTTAAGTTCCCGTGGCGGTAGCACAGCGCATTATGAATGCCATTAGTAAAGGCAACTCGTTCTAAAAGGCGTCGTTCGTAAGGGAAATCAAATTCAGTACAGTCGGATGAACAATGTCGGTCGTCAAGTTGAACGACAAAGATACGAATGGGTTTCTCGGTTCCGTCGCAGTGCGGATAGCAGCGTCAAGAAGTCTCTCTCCGGTCAGACGTCTTCGAGACTCCTTGAGTGAAATTCGTCGAGGAAAGCGCGCATCCTTTCGCACCTACCCAGAATGCAAGCAGATCCTGTCCCACAGTCCGCGTATATTTTCAATTCCTTTTGATTCTCTCGTGTCCTCTTCTTTTTCAACCAGAGTGAAAACTCGAGAGAACGACCACCGAGAGTGTACACGTTCCTATGGGCAGGGTAAGTGCGCGAAAGTTGCACGACGTCTTATGACAAGCGTCCTTTTGGATATGACTGTTTGTATTTACAGGAAAGGTATGCGCGAAAGCGCCTTAAAGATTTTCCTGTAACGCGACCAGGTATTAACGTGTTGCTGGGTGGTACAATAATGGCGGGTGGCCGTACGGGAGATAGACAAAACAAACGACGAGAAACATTTACGGAAGTAACTCACCGGCGTTCACGGCCGTCTTATTCTCCCGATGTATACGGTTCACATTCTCGTCTAGCGATGTCATCGGTGCTTTTGTGGCTGAAAGCAAATTTTTTAACGACACATTTAGCCCTGCTGCTCCTTGCACGTCGTATTTGGGCGACCCACTTTAAAAGAAAAACTGTGCTACGGCCAGCTGGTCACTGGCGGACCTGACACTCACAGCTTAAATATAGACGAGTATCGCGTAAAGATAACAGCAAGAGGATAAAAAAATTTGACTTGAGCTTCTGAAAGTAGCACAATAATCTGCACCGAGACACAACATCGATACGAATCGATACACAACGGACGCGACGTATGAATTTTTTCAGACTCGAATCTATTCACGAAACGTAACGTATAATGGAATTTTTCTATTGGAAAGCGCACCTATCTCAGATTGAAAATCATCACTGGATCCAATTCTGACGTCCGTCTTCGGCCTTCTTCTGATTTCCTTAGACTTTTCGGATCTGCCCGATTCCTCGAGTCGCTTCCGGCTCGGTCTTCGCTTTTCACTCATGCTTCTCGATTAGTTATCCACCTGATTCACATATGATTAGAATTCGCGGCCGGCGACAATCGTTCGACTGCTCGTCCGGGGAGAACTCGAAATCTGGGAGTTGCTCGGCTCGCACTTCGGTACGATAGGAGACAGCTTAGCCTCAACGCGGACTAAGCAGAGAACGCGTCGGGTCCCAGAAATACCCTGACGTTGCGTGCTCTATAGTAAACGGTGTTAAAGAGTTGGCAGCATCCCACGATCAGTGAATACTGGTGAAGCCGTCTCGGCATCGTGCATATTCCGTATCGCGATTCGACAAGCGCGAGTGCATAAGAATATCACCCGAGGCTCCATCTATGATGAACTTTATGACGAAGAAAATTAAAGGGTGCACGCAGTGCCCTCTTACGTACGTAATAAGAAAATCGCAGTACCACTTTATTTCCCTTTGACAACGCCGGATGCTTCTTGATTGCCATGAAAAATATACGACATTGAATTTCGTATAAATTCAATCTACGCTGCCGAATGGCAAGTTGTATCATTTTAAACGTCTTGTCTTTCACATTGAGATATATGTAGAACCTGAGAGTTATGGGCCCAGACAGGAGTGAGGATGGCATGTGGTCCAGGTGTACCATTTCTTGATACCGTACCAGAGAAGAAAAAGGTTGAAGAACTGTGTATGGCAGAAGTGTCCGAGTATGTACCAATAAGAGAGCAGCATTTCAAATAGCGTCTTACAGTACAAATCTTAGCGTCAATGTATTTTTACGTTTCCTGTGTTCAAACAGCTGTTTGCCTAGCCGCCCAACCGTCAAATTTCTTGGCCGAAATAGTTTGCACCGGGTTACATACTAAGTACATAGGATGATCCTCTAGTTGATCCTCGACTATAAGAATGGTAAGTTTGCGATTATTCGGACAAACGACGGTCTAGGATATGACCTCTTTGGAGAAACTGCGTCTGCGCATGCGCGTGAGCTGTGTATTCGGTGTGACAAAAGTACACGGAAAGTAAGACACATTATGAAAACAGGAGAGATTTAAGAACGTATTTACAGGAGGAGAACGTGAGTACGTTGAAGCGACTAAGATGCGTCGGGACGCTACCGATGCTTATTTGATATAATTTCTGCATATATATATTTAACATACTATCATACTATCCGTAGTAACATCGTTCTGATTGATATTTCATGCCTAATGAAATTCGAGAACTATCTGTCTTCTGCGAGCTGGTTGCTGCATCTAGTATACGAAGAGTAAACGAAGAGTAGGTATTGTTAATTCCGCGTGGGTTCTACTTCGCTCGATGAGCATCATTTATATTTTTCGCAATCGTTATAAATTCGCCAAGTATACGCTGCCGGTATATGCAGGTCGGTTATGAGTTTTCAATGGCACGTTCCACCATCTCCTTTTCCGTGACTGCTGCTCGCAAAGATCTATCCTCGTGTTCGCCAATGGTCGTTTACTAGCAGCGGATACGTGCTCGAGTCACTACGCAGATCGCTTTGAAAACGTTCCAGATCTCAAAATATTATAAAGCCATGAAATTTATCGATATCCTTGGAGCTCCAAGGAGGAGGTGAATCGTGAGCTGATAAGTGAAAATATTTATAGAGAGCTGAACGCACGGACGATGAGTTATTCGTGTCTTTTTTTGAAACCAGTCACGTCGATGCCAGAAGATAAAAAAAATCAGGACCAAAAAAAGGAAGTGATAGGGAAAGATAATGAAATCCCGACCGATCGCGTTCCGTATTAGCACGTGATTCGCTGGGCAATCGGGGCCACGATGGAAAATTAAATTATGAACCTTCCAGTATTTTTAGTTGACTGCTTGAATCGTAATTAACGACTCACGATTGATTGGTTCCAGATTCATTTGAGTGAGTAATACAAGTTTAATTAGTGAGGGAGTACCGGGTGAGTGGGTGGTCTGTATAGAACCGTTCCTGCCTGGGTTATATCCATCCATACAGGTGCATTTACAGAGAGTTGAAACTATTAGTGAGATTACAGTAGAAGGGGAAGAGAATAAAGTCAGATAAAGAGAGACGAACGGAGAGAGGGAGAGATACACAAATGTCATAATGAGGTATCCCAAGTCGTTCCAAAGCTATTGGCACGTCTCAGAATTGACATAGTGACGATTGCTTTCAAATAGCTTCCACCGACGTAGCATAATCATTATCGGAATCGTCTTGCGAGATTGTTTTCTTTTTATTCGCTTTAATCGAAATTATACTGCCGCTCTTGGGACGATTCGCGGAACTTTCATCGATTTGAGGGCTGGAGTTACGTGGTATACCACGACAGTGATAACGAGGTACGAGATAGCGTGGTACTTTTTCCAAAGACTTCGTGTAGCAAACTGAAAGACTAGATAAGCCACGAGATGAGTTCTTTGAGCATCTAAAAATTTCACATGATAAAACATGTAAGATGGATAGAGGATACTTTTTGTTTTATATAGTACAGCATGTTTATATCGTATAGCATAATTCAAGTGGGATTAAATCAGTGTCTATAGTTATTATAAGATCGCGGATAATTTTTCGTGAGATGATATTGTCAGAGAGGGGGAAGGAGGGAGGGGGAGGGAGGACGACAGGTGTTCTCATATGTCATTGATAATACGGGTAAGAAATGGATGTTCGCTGGCTAAATTTTATTGCTCGACTTTTAAAGAAGAAAATGTGAAGACGGACAAAAAATCGAATATACGAGTGTGCGCAGAGGCGATAGGCGAAGATCCGCGGAGGAATCCGCGATGTCGGGTATATCTGCGAGGATTAATGCGATCTGCTGTTTAAAAAATGTACTGAAATAATTCACAAGAGTGAGAGAGAGAGAGAGAAAGAAGGAGAAAGAGAAATAAAGAAGGAAGGGAGAAACGTAGCCATTCGCATTATTTCTGCGCTTTCCTGAAGCACGCCCCCGATGGTCCCTGTTAAATGAGCAGAACGAATATTTTTTCCTTTGATATTTTTAATTCCGGAAATTAGATTAGATTCCGAGGGGAGAATGAAATGGAATTCACAGCTCTCCGTCCCTCTCTCTTTACTCTGTCTCGTTCTCCTCCGTCGTTTCCTCTCCTGTCCTAGCCATTCCCGCTTAGGACCATACTAATTACCCTCCTGAATAAATTCTGCATCCCCCCGTGAACTTGTTCTCTTTACGTAGAAACCTTCCTCGGGCCCTTTAAAGCGACCCTCTGCGCATTTTAGTATACTTCGTATTCTGCGCATCTGTCCAGTTGGCCAGAGAAAACGAGGAAGCTGAATAATGTGTACAGGACGGGTGCTGGTTAGAAAATGAAAATTTTATAATTTTCGTTGCACCGGTTACAGCTCGAAAAACATGCGGAGGAAAAGAGTAATGCGGAGGTTCAAGTTAATTTTCTAACAGGAGTACTAATATTTTTTAAACTGTCCTTTCGATTTTCAGACGCGAACACGGTGGTACGGTTCTGGAAATCCGTATTTTAAAGAAGAATAACGAAACGCAATCTCGGCCCCCATGATTCACTCGTACGCCGTCAATACGCTTTTCGCTGCGTCGAGACAGCAGTTGGTTTATTTTCTTTTTTTCTGTTTCGCGCGCCAGGAAAAGACGTGACTTTGATTTGCGTCCTTATTGCACTTGCCTGACAGTGCCATCTGGCGGAGAAACGATTTGCATCTTGAAGACGTACTCTGGGAGTCGGTAATTTTAAAAACGTGCTCGACTTTCCGTAAATTTATTTTAAAATGTTGCGTGGCGTAACGTCGCCGCTTCTTGCGTGGGTTGCACGTGTCCATCAGACACGTAACGGCTTATGTAAAATACGTTACCGCGAGTAATTATAATCATCTCGTCTATATGTTTGTCTTCCGTACTTTTTTAAAATTTAATTTCTCTTTCCGTTAACTTTTTTGTGTTTTGCGTGAGTCTACTCTCCTCTTTGCAAGCAGGACAGCTGGATAAAAAAATTGCCTTGATTATTTTTCGTTCCTTTGATCGTATTCCGTCGGAATGAAATGTGAAAAATAATTTTCGCAGACACGCCGCTCTGAAAAGGTGGCAGACGTGAGTTTCCCTTAGAAATTATACTAGGCGACTGTGCACACAAGAGATCGAGTGTACGTATTATTAATACCGTGTCTATGTGTGAAAACGTCGCTTTGATCTGCGTCGCCCCGTTGAGAAGGTACTCGGATGGAAATATGCAATTGTGCTTAGGGCCAAATTGTATCGTGATTACACACCCGAGGCATGCTTAGAATATTTGTCGATAGTGAGGTAAAGTTACTACGTTCGATAATCCGATCTTCCTATAGCAGCGAACATGATGAAGACGTGATTTGACTTCGTAACGAATCGCCATCCGAATCCCCCACCTACGTTTTACGTTTCTCTGGACTTCATGCCTTGACTTGTATCTAACTATACATGTGGATTAAATTGTACGTGAATTATACACAACGGTTTGATGAATGCGAAAACTGATGACTGTGTATTAATCAGAATTCAAAGTTCATCGATTTCTCAATCTAGAATAATTCAAGCGTCACTACCGTTTGTAAAAACCTAACTTGACAAACTGGTGAAAGTAAAACTCGATCGCTGCTGAGTAATATTAGTGAGATTTTAAATACAATAATTTCATCCTCCTATAAAAATGTTTATTATTCTATTGATTATTATGGTAATATGCATGGAATATTAATTTATCTGTATCGTGTAAATAGAGATATTTATATGTATATGCTTTTAAGGATACGTGCTATATACAATTTTTGAAGTTAAATGAGTATTCGAACTCGTGTACATGAAAATGAAGTTTTAACGGGCATTTGTTCCATAAAGCAGTTTTAATGGATATGAGGAAACGAATGCGCAAGTACGTGATGAACTGTCGGTAACCTTCCTGAATAATCGTCGAAGCACGCACGTAAAAGCAAGGGGGAAAAAAGGTCGCACGAGAATAACGACTTGAAGTTCCCTCGCAATTTCCTCGGGCTATGTACCAAACTGTCCCGTCAGAAGGCAGCACTTGAAGACCATGCGCCAAGGCTAAGTCCACCTAACCATTGACAGAATCTCGTCTAATTCACTCGATTATAAATGCGTAACACGTAATCGACTATTTATAGTTTATTATGTCAGTGGAGTAAAAAACAAGGACCACATAACATAGAGAGATACTGCACGATCGCACCATAACCTATGCAAAGGCACGGGTTTCCTAATGATTTTCTCATATAATGCAAGATATTTAATCGTTATTCAACTCTACGATTGATTATTAGATATTATGCAATGAATTCTTTGTTCAAGTCCATATGAATGACAACGAAGCATTGGACATTGGTGGACAATGATTGTGCGAAATACAGCTGGTAATGCAGGCCTGCCGAGACACACCAGCCTTCACATTATTTTGTATTTATATTTTATAAGTTTCACACTCTACGAATAGGTATATGATACGAATGTAGACGAAATTTTTATTGAATATTCAATACGTTGTGTGGATAGCGAATGACGGTTGAGTAGACGTCAAAAAAACACAGGTGCGATGGTGCCGATACATCTGGCACTTTCGACACATGCACTCGCGTGACGCGTGGTCGGATTTATTAAATATATTCCTCGTTATGTCACTGGGTTTAGACACTTTCACAGAGCTGCACAATTGATGGATATAAAAAATATTTATGAAAACTCACCCACATACGAATCCTCGTAGTCGCCACTCTGTTTACTTTCGTTAGTGTCCGCCATGTTGCAATACGAATGACGCCACTTCCGCAACGTCGTGCGCCGGTATCACTACGCAAGTTAAAACGACTTCGTCATTTCACGTTAGATTTTTATAATTGTCGTAGTTAAATTGATGAAATGATATTTAATAATTCTATTTGAAAGAAAAGTGCAATATTATAGAATCTTTATTGTACCTATTCTATGTTCAATTCATTAATATTTTCTCATTAGAATACATTGTGATATGTTAAGCAATTTCACATTACAGTACGCTGGGTAGAGGTAAAAACATATTTTTTTATTCACACGTGATTTATTGTGATATTTATTGCGTGTTTGTGATATTTAATATATACATATTTGTTATTTTGTAGTATTTTATTAATGTTGCCTTAGGTGCTATTGAAACACTTATTTAAAGGATTGCAATATATTTTAACAGTTCAACAATTAAAAATAATTATTTATTTTAACTAACCTTTTATTATCCAATTGTTCCATTTAAATATCATAATCACGTAATTCCTAGTTAATATAAATTTGTTTTCTCTCCTATTAGATATAAATAATTTAAGAATAAAAAACACTTTACATCTTAAAATAAAGATTGTTCACTGATAATTTATAACAAAAACACAATAATATCATTATTTTTATACAAATAATGAAGTTTAACGACCAGATTAAAAAATCGGTTAAATTTAAATGGTATTTAATCGATTATAAGGGATGTAGCACAACTCATGTATCAGATAAGCAAAATTAATTTATTTCCTCATTGCTCCAACTCATATATTCGCTCTGAAAGTAACCACTAATAAATATTTTAATATGATGTGACAGTCAGTTCACAAATTTTAATTACGACTATATGCGCATCGAGAATAACATTTTTATCATGGAAATTCGTGGGGGGTTTTCGCGAGCGCGGCACTACTTTCGCCGCGCGGACGTGATTTGATCTCGGCAGTGGCGCGGTCGCAGATTTCCTATGGTGGAATGTGGATGCTGTGTGCGGTGGTTTGTTTCGTGCGCGATTTTTGATTATTTGGTGACGATTTCAGTGGGATTCTCCGGATTGCGTCGACCCAGTAAGTTGACAGTTGTTTTTCTTTGTGATACGTCCGTGAGAGGGCGCCTGTTCGCTGCCAATTACCCTGGGATACGTGTGAAATGGTTGACTACGGGCTAGTAAACAAATGTCAGAGCCAGCGAGTGAGTGAGTGAGCGAGTGTACTTAGCGAGATAGCGAGAGAGCATAAGAGAAGGAGATTCGGAGAAAACGAAACGAAATGAAACGAAAGAGTTCGACATTGTATAAACGATACAGTATTTTTATATTTCATCTCTTTTTTTACCTATAGTTTCTGTATCACTTTCACGACGTATCGTGGAGGAGGTATGTCAGTCGTTTTAAAACAAGCCAGATATACTTTCCTTGTTTGTGACATATTTAATAGTAAATATACTCCGTGCCAAGTACCATTTTTATGTACCAGCTGGAGATACACACTGTCAAAATTAAATAACTGAAAAGACAAGCAGAATAAACATTCACGCGTGTTCCTTGTGCCTAATTCCAGTGTCTCGTGTGTCTCTCGTCTCAGGTATAGTAAGAGAAACCTGGGCGAGGGTCTTTAAACGTTCAAAGGGTCCCACTTTCACGTGGCGCCTTCTCACGCGCTATGGTATTTAAATTTTAAAGGGCCCGATGTCTACCTGGTCCTCATAACGACTATAACCATAACCGATTGACATTCGTTATAAGCAGCACAGCTGGCCGGCTGTCAATCGATGCTTGTTTTTTTAATATCATTACGTTCTCGATTGTTGTAATGTGAGTCACGAGTTATCGACTATCCTATTGCAATTTTATTGCTCATGTAGCGTTTAATCAAATTTTTACACTTTTTTTTTCGCACGGTATTCTTGTCGATTTCTCGTGAGCCAGGTTAGTCAATTACATAACGACGTCCACAAAAAGACGGTTAACTCTGGATTCTTTGATTCTGGAAGTATTATTGTACGAATAAATTATTCGAAATTATATTTCCCCGGAATGCGAGGCTCGTGAGAATTGCATCTTGATTATTCTACTCTCTCTCTCTCCCTCCCTCCCATCTCTCCGCCCTTCTCTCTTTCTCTCTCGCTCACCGGAAGCTTTGACATGTTATTGCGTTTAACGAAGTCACTTCATACGTTGTTGCAAAGCGTGACGTTTTGCTGTTTTTTTACTTCCGCAGCATAACCATGTCTCCTTTGATTAATTTTGGACCTTCAAACTCTAAATGTCTCTACCCAGCAAACAGGTGCTCTAACACGTTCTATTTTCATATTAAACTAGTCTCTTCTCGAACTTTAACTACGATCCAGTAAAAAGCTTTCGCCGTGGAGTTCAGTTTTGTTTGAAACACGTAGACGGTGTTTTCTGGGGAATCTGAATTATGAACATTAATTAACGAATGCCTATTATATGGTTGAACATTTTATTTAAACTTAACAGCTGTACAATATTCCTCTCCGAGGAAAGTAATTGAGTAATTTAGTGATTCGTGCGGTACGCGATACCTCCCTCAATTCCCTCGTATAAATAGCATACAATTTATAATTGCCGTTCATAACCATTCAAGAAAGGGTAAGTACGTAGGCGTCGTGACGCCTCGTTACGTACACGTTTCGTATTCGCGAACGCGTTAATACACATGTTTTAAAAACGCCATCGTAACTCAAATAACTTTTACGTCCGAGGAGCTCAGTGATTCGAGAATGCGTCACAATTTTTGGCACGTTTCATCACTTTTCGCGTCTTGACTTAGGTGTGCAAAATGTGCCATCGCGTTTACGACCTAGCCCTACCGTTACGCGCGGTTTTGGTAATTACTATGACGTCAGATCTTACGAACGTGCCAAATACCGCGTCTAATGGAGTAACGTCGCCAAAATGCCAGCTGCAATATCAATTTATTAATCTACACCAATCTATACGTATTAGCAATTTTGCTTTGCTGTTCCCCAATTAAATTTCTTTCTTGTTTCTCCTCCCACCCCCTTCCCCTTCTCACAATTCCCTTTTCTTTCTTCCCTCATCTGTCTTCTCTATACAGTCATACACACCGTACATATTATACATGTATGTGAATATCGTTTCTGCCTTTCCAGCCCGGAGCTATTTCTCCTACCCATTGCTACACGCATTGCTACACACAATACCCCTTTATAGTTCGGCGTCCTGCCTCACGGATAAACCGAACGAAATGAATTACACCGACGTTGCAATGGTGAAAGTGTACAAGAAACTTTATATATATCCAGCCAGATACGTATAGACCCACTCGTAGTACTGATGGCATCGATACTAAATCGTCTATTTATTCGCGTGCAATGCCACACTCTATCCCGATGCGCTATCCATGCCGTGAAATAGTCACAACGTTATTTTTACGAAAACTTTGTCGTACGTTGCATCTTGCTATTCCCGTTATAAAAACAAAGACACGTAACCGTGTATACACTTCACAGAGTTCGAATATTCGCACGTGATTATCATGATTATCTGATGCTCTTTCTTGTTAGGTTAGGTGACACTGTTAATGCTTTGGAAAAGTATCCCGGAATGTTGATATCCAGGTTCTATGACGATAACGTCGATAATGGTATTTCTTAGGGGAATCATATGTATTTGTATTCTTTAATGCATCCACTGTAACTCGTATAGTATAACCGGCAGGCATATCTTGTCATCTGGCATAATGCTATTTCATGTACGACTCTTTATCCTTCGGATGCTAATGCAGAATGCGACTCATTCGTATCGTATAGCACCGTTTACTCTACTGCTGAACATGTATATTTCTTGCACATGGCTCTGGTCACGAGTCCTGGTGTGCGCGTCCATTAAGTAAAAGATCTTGTACTTTTCTGATGCTGAATCGTAGAGCCATGCCTCGCGTAATTGACGTATCTACCTGCTGCTTGTGTAAGCAAATGCATTAGGGCTTATCGTTAATGCGTAAACCGCCAGGGTGCGGCGCATGCGCAGTCGCTCGTTTTATATAAAGCCGTTGTGACGTCACGGTACTGCGTGCTCAAATGCGTGAGAAATTATTTACTAGGCTTTGCACTTGTGATTCGAGAGGTTAAAGTTCGAGAAGGCATTTTAACGTGTTATAATATATGATTAAGTCCTTGGTTTGTTATTCTTATCTTAGCTATCAATTTTTTATGTTTACTTTACTGCGTCTTACGAAACTTCATTTGTTTCTCAATAAAGCAATGTCATTGCGAGCTAGAACGTTTTAATAAATTCGGATGCGTGGTTGGTGGTATAAATATATAGACACTATCGTGCAATCTCGGAATTTTTTAAATTTAGAATTACCATTGGTTGCAGGTTATATATCTGCTCATCGATTGCGCTAGCGATTATCTCTTTGTTTTGCGATAATTGATTGATTAGTAAATTTTGATTGGCTGATAAACCAGGCGCGGTGCGATTTTCCGAAAATCACCGACGAACATTACATAACAACATATTTGTGTGTATAACGATGCATTATATATACCGTTACAATTGTTTTATGCATTGCGTCGAGCTCTTGGAAAGATATTTTATTTATACATAATATTTCCCCTAATTAAAGATAAATTATCGAGCTATTGTGGCTGTTTCTTTTGCATAGACCTTGTTTTGCCTTTGTTCGACTATTTATGAATTACGTGCAACACAAAAGCTTCCATTTCGTTCGTTCTATACAGCTTAGATACTTCGCAAAGCAGGATCTGATAAAGTGGGGTGAACTTTGTGGGCAGATTCTTTTGCTTGCCGAAAAGAGAGATATTAAATTGTTGGCATTTTGATCTTGAGAGCTCTGACTTTATTGTCTTTATATTCGAATCGATTGTTCCCATGTTGAGAATGAGTCTAAAAGGATGTTTTTTAGGAAGGAACGAAGAATACTCTCTGGGAAGAAGGGGCACTTTACCTTTCCTTCCTCTCTGAAACGACTGGCTAAGATTCTTTATTATTTTTTTTTGTGGAAAAACTTTTCGCCACGTGGGAAAACCCTACAAGATCGATATTTGCTATATAACGTGGTATACCATAAGACCCATTCACATTACTGAAATATATATGAATATGTGTTGTAACGTGGTTTCTTGGACTCATGGTCAGACGGCGACTTCAGCTACCGATTCAGATAACGTTCTCGCTTTCTGGTTCCCTTCGAGTCGCCACATTTTCGGATTGATTCGTATAGCTACCTGAGGAGAGTACCCGACGGTGACGTCTCCGCGGACCGGAAGAGGTCCAGGTGAGATATCGGCGTCCCGCTGGAGACAGGCAAAGGGCTGTAGAGTGGGCGGAGATAAGGGTTTTGATACGGTTAAGGGCAGGGGAGGAACCCCGAGTTATTGTTGTTGTGCCCAACTGTCACCCGGTGCCTTGGGGAAGCAGCCGTGGAGGATCTCCATTGTTACGTACCGATTCACTAAGAAATGCTCTCGATTTAGTTTAAAGGGACGACTCGAAAGGATAAGAGTTATCGGCTATAAGTGTCTCGACCAATCAGAATGATTAGTTTCCGAATTTGATTATTGTCAAAGCTAGTCGGTCTTGGGACACCGTCCGAGGTGCCTCGTGCTGGCTCGCGCTTCCGTGCTATCTGTTGATAGTTTTTCTATCTGTTTTTCCTATACGGTATAGAAAGTGCTCGCTATATAGTTCTCGCGTTGCTCTCGCAATATCAAGAAAATTCAATCGATTCTCTGCATGTGTTTCGAAGGTACAGTGCTGTGCTATAGTGCATAGTCCACCTGAGCGTCCCCTGGATACAGTTCTGGGTCTTCGCGGATTAGGTGAACCAGCTCCGCTGAGGACTTCCAATTAATTAATTGGTAGAGGGACTTTATAGGTCCGAGGTCGTTTTGCTACGTTCTCGATCAATTGGCCTTTGTTTCCGGGACTATTTATCTACAGTATACAGCTACTATAGACTCGGAGGAGGTGCGTTGAGCATAATTTAATCAAAAGATACGGACACTCGGTTACTAACTAATATAAAAGAGAAATGAAAAAAAATGGCTATTGCACATGCGTCATCTTTTATCCGAGAAAGATTCAAAACAATAAATACAAGGTTTTACGTAATTTGATGATTTCACGTAGTGCCTTGTTCAATCAGAATAGATTTATCATTTTAAGAAGTCTTGATGACGCAATTTTCTTGTCCCTGAGGAACTCCATTATACAATTCGCATAGTCCTTCGGTGTCAAGAAGAGTCTATAGAGGAAAAACTTTTCTCATGAGTCAATCTTACTTCGATAATATAAATAAATTCCGATAGATGATTAGCGGTTTTCGTTAAGATATCTGCCATTTCGGATCATTAAATAGAGTCTCTCGAATAAAATCAGATATTCGAAAAACCACGTTTTCAAACAGCGAGTAGGTAAGCGTGATTTAAATCCGAAAGGATAACGCAAGTTATTATATCAAAATCATTAAAAAGTGTTTTCGCTCGATTTATACCCTCCTCGTATAATTTTCACGGACCAGCAACTGGCATACGCTATTACACTGCTCAGATACTTTCAAAATTTTTTTTCGAAACTTTGGCATACTAACACATGCTATTCTGTCTAGTACTTTACGTAGAGAAATTTTTGTCGAAGTTCCGAGAAGAGCATCGGGATGTTCCTTGTAAACTTCAGTTGACGCAATTTTGTTTTGTATCTTCCATCCCCGCCGTGATTAGCCAAGTTGCACAAAGTCCCGTAGCCAATAGCCAGGCATAGCGCCACTAGGGCTACCTTGCTGACATAGGCGTATCCTCTGCTCCACAAAGATAGGTCAGAGCGATCTGCGAATAGACAATAACAAAGCTTGGACGCACCTCTGAGAATCCTTCCTGCAATACCGACGTCACTCTTGACAAATATCAGTCACACATTCCAAAGACTGTTGTACCTTCTATCGGTAATTTAATAAACACTTGGAACCCTACGTTGTCATATAATCCAGTATTGGCTAGGTTTTTAAAATCCCGAGCCCCGAGCACTTGCGATTCCGCACACTCGTAAGGAGCGTGCGAAATTGCAATAACGCCAAACGTTACAGTATATAATTGTAAAGAGGTTATGTCAGGGCCAACGTAAACGCAAATATTCTGCAATTTCACGTCAGTTATTGTTTCCCGGTGTTTGAATCTAATTACGTCACTAGGTCGATCGTAATAAGCGGCAACTAGCGCGAATCATCCAGTGCCAATCGGCCACAGAGTTTTATCGTTGGCAAATTGCTAATTAGCCGCGATTCTACCATCATTGACCTCGCGATTTTCCCGATGTGAATCGATCGTTTGAATAATCCCGAGTCTGATCTGTAGACTCTTACCTTGAAAATAGATTTTTTGAAAAATAGGGAACAAGGCTTGATTTTGTCTTGGAAATAATTAATTCTAATTATCCGTTTTCAATGACCGTAATTTCAATTTTTTTGTAATTGCACATAATGGAACGCGTCATTATCGATCAATCGAAATCATATATCATCGAGATACGCGATTATCGATAGACTCCTCTTTAAACTGCGTATTAGTATGTCTATACATGACATGCAATGCATATATAGACACGGAATACACACGATCGTTCTGGACCATTGCACCACGTGAAGATGGTTCTAACGTGGGAATTAATAGCAATCAAATAAACAGAACCATCTTCAGGTGGTGCAATAATCTTGGCAATGATTCTAGTATCAGAAAGCGAATTGATTTTCAAGTAAAATCTGCGTATCGCATCTCGCGAAAATTAACATTGGGTAATTGCAATTAAAATTAGTTTCGTGAAATTCTTCATTGTACAATTGTTCGGTCGTGTTTGCGTGGGCGCTTTTGATTCGCTTGTTTCTCCCTTTTGTCGATGTTTGCCAACAATAAGAAGCCAGCAATTACTGTAGACCCTGAATTTCGTTCGGTGTTCTTCTTTTGTTCACGTCCTCCCCCCCATTTCCCCCCAGACTCCTACTTTGCGTTTAATTAACGTCATAAAATTAACGCGCACGGTACGAACTACAATCGTATCCCTACTGTTACGCATTTGGTAAATGTTAAATCCACGCGTACAAGGATACTTCCGGTATTATTAGACGCGATCCGCATGAATTTCCGTATTGGATGGAGATGCAATTACGTCGAGGTGACCGTAAATACCGATCCTGAGCTTTCGAGTCGCGCACCATCCGCCATTATATCCATTATCAATAACGGGTATATTATACCCAGCCATTATTAATATTCCTGTCGTTAACGAAGGGACCATAGCGTACGGTCACCGTACTACCTATACGTTACCAGACGCAACGTAACGTAGCGCAAACTCAGCACCCATTTTGGTCCAGTCAATCTGTGTAATCGTAAACTCATTATAAAGCGGTCGACCTGAATAGAATTGTATGACGCGTTAGAATATGCCATCGTTGCATCACTGACTCGAGTTACGTATAACGTATCGACGAACTAGTACGGTAGACAGTGATCTGACGTTATTACAAAATTTTTAGAGGCATACATTTTTTTTCGCAAAAATACCTGTATCCGCGTTCGATTCGAAGGTAGGTGTACTATGATAAAAAAATGCTGTATGATTTTTGGCAAATGTGATTTTTGTGAAATTCTTTTTTTTTATTTTGTCGAAACAGTGTATCCACGGGCCCTGTGCTGAGTTGCATATATGTCGAAATCATTATTTCATGACTTTCCACGTGTACGCCCCTGGAATTTGTAGGATTTATATATAACCGAGCAGTCGAGCAGGAGAAAGGCTCCTGGCGACAGTGGGCGCCATGTTGCGCGCACAACACGTGGTCAGTCGCGAGATATCAAGGCCGAAGAAACGTTTCTATTGAGGAGCAACGCGTAGCTAGTATCGCTTTACGGAATGCCTATACACGTATCTAGTATATCCTTTTACGTCTTACCCGACCATAACCTCCGACAATCCTTACAGTTATACGCCTTGAACGTTGCTACGTGTATATCCGTGGCTATTTCAAGGATGCTTGGCTATCTTCGCGGCGCGAACGGGCGGCGTAATAAATTCATGGGATTTGGCTCTTTGCTTGTCAGTTTTTCGAATAATCTTGCGACTTCTTATTCTCCCCCGTGAATCCGGAATTTTGGACGAGTTACGCTGCGAAATTTGGGGATGCTAATAGGCTGCTGGATTAATTGTCCCAGTGTTAATTGCGTTTATCAGGCTTTACTGCTTACTGCGAACTCCGTCGGTAAAGGTAGGTATCTGTATACCGTAACCCTTTAGAATTTAGTGTAAACGAAATTAAGAGATTCTCGTCGTTCGACGAAAATATTTGAAATTTCGTTGCTGGAAATTACTCAAAATTTTTTATTCATTTAGATTACTTTGACGTCTGCGAATACTTCATCCGTTTGGTTGTATTCACAACCAATTCAAATTCCAATTACATCTCAACATTTAAATAGAATTACGGTAGAAGCACGAGACTGTAAGGTTCCTAGGTAAAGGGGTCGATACGCAAGGGGATGAAGTTTTCGCTAAATTAGTGGTATACTATTCACAGACACAAGATACAGTACTTATATAGCTATACGTACTCGCGTTGTCAAGCAAAGTACTTTCGCAAGTTTCAGCTACTCCTTGCCAATTATACGTTCTTAAGTCCCTTCCGAATTTGAAAGCTGGTTAGAAGATGGTGAATTTCATACAAATACACGAGCTCAATGCCATATACAGTTGGGAAATTGCATTTTGTATCCCTTAACAAAAGAAAAAAAAAATAAGTAAACCCTTGACACAGGCACGATAGCCCAGTATCTAAGAAATAAATAAATTCGCCTCTAATACCAAGCAATTTCCGGTTCACAAATCTTGGAGTGTCTGTTTGCGAGAGGACCAGTATAGAGCCGCGCGGTGAGCATTGCGGGGGTGGGTGGTGCGGCTTTGTGCCCGAATGCACATAAATTTATAATCCTTTTTAGGCATGAAATCTAGCGTGTCAGGGAAGTTTGGCTAAGCGCCAGACGGCCGCGATGAAATATACACACAAGCATTATGAGATATTTAATTCGATTCAGCGCCATTCCATTCCACTCTGAATAAATTGAACGGTTCGACCTCTCCCTTATATAGTTCGTCGTCTGCGCTTAACCGCTTCCACGAGAATAACAGTGGCGACTTTCGTGTGCCAGTTTGGGGATTGCGATTCACGCTATTATTCGTATCAAAATAATTTTCAATGCTAAGTCGTACCGGTTAGCCAACTTCACTCTCCTCGCTCCGTACAGAACGCGTTACTAGCTGTGTTACGGTCATCAGTCTCGTGGTTGACAGCTTCCTTACCGTTTCCATCTTTCCTACCTTCTGCATTATGTAAAAAGCTAAGCTATCGATATCGTTGCCAATCTCTGCTAATGGCAAGCAAGGGACTCTCTCCAGTGAAAATTTTACTACACGGACAGTACTCCAATGCGAAAGGTAAAATCTTCGCGTAAAGGTTCACAGGGCTATATCTTTTCTCAAGCGGTATCTACCTTACCGACCGTTCAATATCTTCTTCGTATACGTAAATGCAGACGGTTTAGGTGTGTACCTATACATACATTACCTTTCGTGAAAACACACGACTCGGCCGATTATGGCAGCGATATGGCGCCGTATTACTTGCCAAATCGTCCGTTACCTTTACAGTTAGTCGTTACTATTTCGAAGAGTCGAGTAGCTGGTGGATCCTGGTAGTTCCCGATTATATACATATATATAATACGGCATATAGTTGTACGGCCGAGCTAACGCTGCGATAGCTACGAAAGTAAGTAATGAAATTACGCGTCCTCCAGTTCCTCTAAACTCTCTCCTCTTATACTCTACCCTTTCTTTTTCTTGTTACTTCCTTCTCGCGATTCGCCTCGTGAAACTCGCCTTAATGAATTCGCTAATTAAACGTTAACGTGGACACGGCCATAGGAGGGACTGACAAAGGTAAGCGCGTCGCTTGTGAAACATGAGAAGATCCACGAAGTATCTTCGATAAGTCTCTACAGTGTCGGACGTTACCTGGGATAGTGTGGCTCTTGTTATACACGGTATCGCATAGGAGATAGAATCCTGAGATTGAAAGTGTTACGCGTAATAAGGAAGCTGCATGGTACAGAAATGAAATTCGAGCCGAGTCAATCTTTCTGACGGATTCTCTATTTTTTTATTCCCCTCGGAAAAAAAACCTTTCATTTTTTTTTATGACGTGGGCTTGAACCCACTGCCTTAACATCCACCCCGTCACTGACGCTACTCGTGTCGAGTTTTATTTATCTCTAACTGTCTCACTTCCGTCTACCATCTCCTTCCGGTTATCGTTCCTAGTTCCGGATGCCTGATTTTATTCGTATGCGACTGGCTCGCCTACCGATGCAATTTTCGGACAATTGAAATTTACCCCTATTGTCTACGTGCGCACTTCGTGCGTAAGCTGCTGGGGTAGGTGGGAGAGGGAGGCGCGATATCCGGTACGGGCGTTGAAGAAGGACACAGACTGTGTTTTAATAATTCCATATATCCCTACGGGTGACCGTAGTCGCGGTAGGCGGTAGTATGGGAAATGCGGGGAACGGGCCAATGTTGCAGGTCGGGGTGGGTGGGTGGTCGGTGGGGCGGTGGGGTGGGGGGTGGGGGTGGGGGTGGGACGCAGGTTTAATAATCGAATGGTTGTAAAACAAAGTTGCCACGTAAAAAGTTTTATGAGAGACCACGGAAATCGGCCACGGTGCATCTGCTCGCAGTTTATTCCGACTCTCCTCTCTTGCTCCTGGTTCCGCGCTTAGCTCTCGCATAAATTGCACTTTACTATATAGCACACAAGCCAGCACCCATCTACTTACACTTGCAATACTCGGAATCCCCTTGGAAAATACTCTCACGAAAATTACTTTTTCCCTCGTAACTATTACCTGGCTCCATCTCTCTTCCTCTCTGATAAACTCTGCCACGCGATTTCTTCTTTCTACTCAGTATCCTACTCGGTCGATAACAAGAGTCAAATGGGCGAAACAGGAGAATGCGCATTATCATATACGTATGCCTATCGTTGCGGTATACAGTTTCTATGAATCCACCCTTACGCATAACATATCCATGTTTATACCTCTCGTTCTCTGATAAATCATTCAGGGCTCGGACCTGCCTCTTTGATCAGGACTGTGACCTGTACTTCCGTATGTATAGGCATATTGGTATATACGTATATGTATGTGTACTTCTACGCAAATATGGATATGTGTGTGTATTATATGCAAGGGGAGCGTTAGACAAAGCACGAGCTCTACTCCGAGAGAATGGAATATCGTATGACATCTTCCTTTGAGGATTACCTTCAGTATTCCACACTTGGATGGGTCTGCCTTATCTTAATGCAGTATATACACACAGTTAATATCTGTCTATTCGGCGATCGATTGTGGAAGTCATGTTGAATAGACTGTATATGAACTGTTCGGCAGGGAGCACACGGAGCCCCCTTGGAATGATCTTTGGCGGCCAGTCAATAGATACGACAAGTTGGATAGTTCGTTGGCCTCGATACGTCGTTACGTGGAAGATGCCTTGTTGAAGGGAAAAAGTGGAATTTACTTATTTTCCGGTTCACTCCCAGGTGATTTCTCGGGTCGAACGAGTGGGACAAGGTAGATACGTAACTTTACTCTAGGTGTACTATGGTCGATAGGTGTAAGGGGTGGTTGGGATTTTATAGCGGCGTATTCTGTCGGTTTCGAATTCGCGTGTGAGGGGTGGCTGCCCGATTGTTATTAATTCGGTCTCGAGGGTCCCACTAATATTCATTTGGTTGGTGTGCAGGGACGTAGGTAGCACAGAGGGGGCCCTCTTCTCTCTCTCTCACACACACACAGTTTCTCGCTTTCGCCTCCTCTTTTCTCTCTTTAACGTCGTCTGACTCTCGGGGAAATGGCGAATCCGACCTCTGGCAAATAACTCACTATCGACACACCGTGGGTCCATTGGGAGAGGACTAAACTGTTAGTCACACTCTCCACGTTTTCAGACTGGTTTTACCTTCCGAGCGTCTGGGTAGTCTGGACGTGTCTCGTTCCCGCTGAGAGAATAATACAATTACATACGCGAGGATAGAGCTTGAATATTATTGGCGATGGGCGATGGCCGATATGTCTATTTATGTATGTATCGATCGTATAAAACCCTTTCAACGAAGAACTACGGAGCATCTCGTTAGACGGTAATACGAGATCTGAAAAAGTGTCTTTTCTCAAGGAGTTCTAATAGTCCTCGACGCATCGCCGGGGGCGCTCTCTGGCGTTATTTCAACAAGGTAATCTGATCCTGACGAGGCTGCGATCTTTAAAGAAGAATAAGGTGGAGGAGGATGAGCAGGTCCAAGAGGAGCTAAAGTCTGAAGGGACGTTCGGATGAAATAAAGGTGAAAGGGTAGGGGGATGAGTGTCTAAGGGTTGGGGTCTTGATACGCGTGCGACAAGCGAGAATGTAATATTCCTCCTTGTATGTCTTTGCCTCTGCCATCCGGTGCAGTCTCAAATCTTCCTTCGTATTTTTCTTTGAGACATTCGCTCGAGATATATATATATATATATACTCTTCCGAAGCGCCATACATAAACCTTAGGAAATTAATCCCTTAGGATAAAACAGTATGATGAAGCGAGCACTGAGGGAAGACGAAGGGCTCTTTTTATACACAGAGAGCGCTCGGATGCCTCGTTTACCGGGTAACGATTAACCTAAAAAGTACGACCCTCTTTTACTGACGTAAGATACGGGAAAATCCTTGGATGAAGTTGCCGGGTAGAAATATAAATAGGACAGAAATTGGGGCTTGATCAAATTTCCCTAATGCCCAATGGGACACCGATCGGGGAAGCAGCCTAGGGCCCTGCCCGATTTTTAAGGTATTTCACGCGAGTGTTAAATTTTGGAAAACTTCATCGGTACTGATCCGGCGCCATTATCGTAGCCTTAATCAAGTAATCTTTATTTCTTCCCTATTAGCTGTTAACGTTATGCATTTTCCGAATTTCATACTTTCAAGTACACGAACAATATTTGTTCTTGATTGCCAATTACCCTACTTCATATCCCATATAACTTTCAGAACTTGCACCGTTACTAATTTGTCTGGTTAAATGTTCACTGGCACATGAAAACTTAGATTCACCTCCCACTTGGATACTTTTCCTTACTCTAGTAAATTGTTCACTTCGTTATAGACTTCGGCAGAGTTGAGCATGAAATTACTTGTAGAGAGAGATCGGACAAATCACCGGATATACGGGGACCTTCGGTCTGTCAAATATGAATTGAATGTTTTTACCTGCCCACGAGTTTCACAGGCCTCAGATTTATAATTATAATCTATCTGCTTTCGTAATACATTCTTTTAGGTTTTGGTATTGTCGCACTCGAGTTTTCGTTTCAATTAATTGTCTCTGCATAATTCATCCTTTACGACTAATTATTGACACACGTCAAAAATATGTAGTTGACTGTACAGCGCCATCTGACTGTGGCTTAGCGCATCATATACTGTAATGGTAAGAACGTACGACGTTTAGTGCGCCCTCTACGCAAATATAGATATCTTATTCGAACCTTATCAGGGCCGTATTAGTAAGCATTATCCTAGACAGAATAAGGAAATATGGCTTCTTTAAGAGGGTCTCTCGATTATGCTGTGCTAGGGGAGGATATGTTTAGACCGTAATTATAATATCCTGAATAGCGTCCAATCAATTCCTGACTAAGAAATAATGATAGCAGCACAGTTCTGCTGGCCCTCTTCCGCCCTCATCTGGGCTCCGCTACATATAAGGAATGCCCTATCACATTTCTACCTGGGTTATACGCCAAATGCTAAAACCACGAAACCGTCCTAGAACAGCTGAACGTATACCGACTGACAATGAGATGTGAGTCCCTTTCCCTTGGCAGTTTAACCACTACGTGACTTATATTTGTTCTCTGTAGGTATCACGTATACTGCGCCCCGACATACCTGTCCAGGGACTTTCTTCATTTTCTCTGGACTTTTATCTTCGAGTAAGCAGTACAAGGGTGGTCGATATTGACCTTATACGTTCTCGGGGAAAACTGTCGTCAGACAAATCTTTCATCCCTTTAAAAGCGCTTTTGTCTTACCTGTACGTACGACACCCCTGTGTCATCGAGACTATCCATTGGTGTATGGGTATACATATTTTCTGTAGCCGAACAACAATATTGACTCGTCGCTCCATCGTGCTCTGCTGTCGTTTCATGAAAACTGTATATAGGAATTGAGAGAGAGAGAGAGAGGGGGGAAACAGAGAAACGTTGAGTAAACGAGAGGGGGGGGGGAGAGAGGCTAGGTTTAAAGGATTGTCAAGGAAGAGAAAAGAGAAGAAAAATAATGTAAGGAAGAGATATAGGGGGCGATGATATCTATTCAATGACTTTTTATTGGTATGGCGCAGCGACGCAAGAGTTACGTAAAATCTTTTCGAGTTGTGCGAAGACCTTTTCTCGATACGTACCTGGAACATGGCTCTCGCACGATGTAACCGACGAGAGCGTGAGAATCTAAGGGAATAATACATCCATTCCTTGGTTTGAACTTTTTCTCGGTCGGAGCTTTAAGCTTCGCCGTGAAAAGAAACTTCCATAATCCTGGCGCAACTGTTCGCGTACGAAGGTGACGTTGCGCTAGGTATGAAGACTCATGAAAAGGAGTCAAGGAAGAAGGAGCGATATAGAGACAGAAAGAGAGGTAGGAACGAAGGTAGAAACGGCCTGGTAGCTGTAGGTTGACATTGAGGGCGGTGCTGCTGGTGTGGGACCGGGTGCGACCGGAGTTACCGAAGAGAAGAAAGGAGTGGCGTGAGAAATCCTAAAAAGGGGTCACGAGGGGGGGGGGGAGGTAGAAAAGCTCGTGGCGTTATGGGACGGCAGAGGAGGGTGTTGCTTGACGAGAGGAAGTAAACCGAAGGAAACGAAAGGAAAGGAAGGGCTTAGAAAGGATTCACTTTCCTTGGATTTTACGCAAGTCGACTACCTTAGGTTTCAGGTACGTACCTACTTACCTACCTATTCGGGTTCCTAACGCTGACTGGCGTGATACGTAGTTCAACCTAGATGGGTATTACAGCAGGATCTCTGTCGAGTTTCCCTTGGACTAAGTTGATGTCGGTCGCGAGGAACGAGACATGCGATATACCCTGGAACCCACAATCTTTCCATTGTGTTGCTAGGGTTCGGATAAAAAAAGTTTACTGGATTTAGCACACGCGGGCGAAAGGTACTTTTCTCCTACTAAAATACTACCAATTGTTAATTCTTACGGAAGCTTTCTTAAAATAGTTTTCGACGACCTTCAATCACGTTCGATAATTAACTTCATACTTGCAAGTCAAGTCAATGTCTAAACCACGTATCTACACGTGTCTCTTTCATAAGAGACTTAATACTCACTATAGTAAGAGAGGAATGATCCGAGTGGAGTATAAAAAAAAAAGTGAAACAGTAGTGTTTGACGGAGAATGAAAGTTTTTAGATTTAATGGTCTCTGCTCGTGTACAGAGTCATTTACTGTCAAGTACAAGAGAGAGAAAGAGAGAGAGAGAGAGCGAGAGAGAGAGAGAGAGAGAGAGAGAGAGAGAGAGAGAGAGAGACAGAGAGAGAGTCTTATCCGCTCGTATTACCGTAATCGATCCCACACCCCAGGAGTCCAGTTTCCAATTTGATATTTGCCACGCTCTCCTGTCCTAACGGCAACACGAGCGTCGCTCGTCTCTTGTCTCCACTGTCTCTTCGCCGAGAACAATTCGATCCGTAGTTCTCAGGGAAGCCGGGGAGGCAGCACTCGCGCTGTGTACACTTCCCTTGGTATCCGGATTAACGTCACGACAGTTTAGCTCGTGCCCGTTAGGTCATCGCTGATTTATCTGCACCATAGCAGCCAGTGAAGTACCTAGCGTATACCAACTTTAGGGATATATATACCTATAGTATGCTCAACCCTGGTTCTCCTCTCCGTTTCTGTCATTTTTTTCTCCATACGACTGGACGCTCTCGTAAAACGACGCGGATATAATCCAGCCGAATAAAAGTTCTAGCCTGCAAATCCGTTTATACGGATTGTAGGGCACCTGGGGAACGGGATGCTGCGGCGATGGCGGAGCATGCTATAGCGGCCGGAAGCCTCAGTAGCGACAACAGCAAGAATAACAACAAGAGCCGCGAGCGGATCACGAGTTGGCACACATACGCGGAAGTCTCTTCCCTCGGGAATCCAGTATCCTGACTCACTGCTCGTTCAGCCGTTCATTCCTGGCGTTTTGTTCGCGCGCGCAAGCGGAAATAAAAGTTTTGCCCTTCCTGTCGCCGGTTCATTTGCCCTGTCGGTCTGTCAGTCCGGGACAGAACGTTGAGTTGCCCTTCTCACTTTTCTTCCTATATTCTCTGCCAATCTACGCTCCTCGATACGATTCCCCATATCCTCTACTGGATTCATCCGTCCCGTCTTCTTTCTTCGTCCTTTCACCCTTGCTGAACAAATTCTCTTATAGGCCGTGCGACTCTGTCGTTCTCACGTATCCATGGACGATAGTAATAAGGCACACGCGTCTGTGACGTCCTTGAGTGGGATATCCAACTTTTAGGTACAGTCAATATACCAAGTTACAACCTGTCCAATATTTTATTTCCTCCTTCTTGAGAGACGGATGTTTCGTCGCATCTTACGGAAACGGGCTTTATCGGTTTTCCCTAGAGTATGCTGGAACTTAATTTCGATTATGTACGTTATATCTATAGTTTATTGTACTGTAAGTATAATGGTAATCAGGGATTTATCGATGAAAGACAACAGCATGAAAAGCTTATCGTTATCACTGCAGGCTGTTATACGAACACTAAGCTAATCATGGGCAGACTGCGGTCGATGTGGAAAATGAATTTTTTATTATCTATTTAATCTCCAGAGATTTTATTGTATAATCTAATATGCCATAAAATATGTATATGCGGTTGCATACAGCAGTTATAGGAAGTCATTCAAGATTTTCTAGCGTGCGTTGGAAGTATGCATAAGGGGGTACCGTTAAGGACGTATTTATTCAATGTGCATCAAAGATAAAGCTCGTCTTCTCGATGCGTTTGGCGTTGATCGAAATCGATATCCTCGCATTTCCGGAAGCGGATCCAGATTGCTTTTAACCTTTTCGCGTCGCGTGCCGTAAATCACACGGTGCTGCCCTCTCTTGGAATCGGTTCGACGTATCTGTCGTTACCAAATTATTTATCGCAACTCGTGACGCGCGCATCCGAATTTTCACGACGGAAGTGCACTTTCGTATGATGGCCCGAGATAAAGCATGGCTCGTACCGCATGTATATAATTCATCCTATCGAGAATATTTCTCGTTGTTAAATTTCAAATGGACGTTATGACGAAGCAAGTTTGAAACGCAGCGATAATAATAAAGCACGAGAGAATAAAGTATTTTCAAAAGCCAATTTTCAATCCGCTACCAACAAAGACTCCAATTAATGAATGTTTTTAATGAGAATTCAAGCGCAGGTATTTTTTACTTAGTCACTAATTCCAGGCGCGCGGGCTTTCGAAAATTGCATATAAATGAAGAAATACCATGAACCCATTGAATAACATCGATCATTTATCGATTTTATCGCTTTTCTATAGACGCCTCTGCGTTGCCCTTTCACCCAAGTTCTCTTTTCCACTCTGTTCCCATACACTGTACTGTATTCGACTATCGCGACTAACACGAGCATCTCGACGCCCAGGCGTCCCGAATCCCTGTTTCCCTTTCTGGAAGCCCGACAATGGTCTCGATTGTCCGAGAGTGGAGAGAAGAAAAATGGGATGGAATCGTTTATCGGCATTGCAATCGGCGCGGTTCGATTTTCCTCGTCTCTTTCCCCCATATCAACTACGAGTATATTTTCTTGAAAATTTATCTGCTGCAGCGAGAAGTACCTACCGGACAGGACACTGTAAACGCTAAACTCTCAAACCCTGGAGAAGTTTCTCAGGTGGCGATAAAGATAAAAGTTTTCACGGTTTCGGTATTACGTAACGCTTTCCTTCACTACACAGATATACAGTGTACCTGTATCTTCTTCGGGGTTAGAGAAAATTGTGGTTGTCCACCCAGAAGACTATTACTATAGTTATAACTTATTTATGTACAATACGTAGATTTCATCAATCGGAACAGCGTGACATCATTAAAGATATGAAATTTAACGTCATAACATCATTAACATCAGAAGCTTCAGAATCTTTAATTTTTTTTAAAAAGCTCACACTGTCTCCACTAACGGAATCGTTTAATTGCGTCCAACTTCGGCTGGTGCGTTCGTTGTGAAACACCCTGTATATATATAAATATATATAAGCCTGAGGCCCGCTGTGTCTTTAGCTCTACCTTTGCCTGTGCTTGCAAAACTCAGGACCTGCTAGCAGATAAGTGTCGAAATATCGAGGATGTTCCCAAAGGGCACCGACCTAACTTCTTCCCCGTCGAAAGGTTTCTCTATGGGAAAGTTCCGCGGAAAGTCCAATAGGTAATGGAGAGGCTGGATAAACTCGTGAACAGCCTCTCGACGATGCTCTGTCGTACGCCCCTTGGCGCTTGGGTTCTGCTCGAAGCACGTGGTGATATTGATCGCGAATTGGTGTTCCATTTGACGTATCCTAATGCCCTGCAGCAGCCTTTGAACTTCTTTTACTTTTACCAGTTTCGCTCGTCAGAGGGATGCTGCGCAGGAACAGCTGGACCATAAAGTATATGAGACTACGCGCAGACTGTGTTGCTTCTAAGGGTTCTAATAATTGGTATTAAATTCAATTCTGAGGTAATATGTTGTTCCTTCTCTCTCTCCCCCCCTCTCTCTCTCTCTGTATCTTCTTTTAAATTAAGGGTCTCAACCTTTTCTCGAACGGTCAGCGCCTCCAGTGTCGACATCTACCTACCCCTGTCTCAAGGGTGAAATCTATCTACGCCTGTCAGACAAGCCAGAAATAGTAGGGAGCTGTCTGACGAAGTTGCATCCCTTGCGTCGATAACCCTTCGCATCTTCAATACTTGCCCTTCTCGCGCTGATGGAGATTCGATTGTCCTTATAATTTGCAAATTATCTATATCACGATAAATAAAAAAAAAATATACCCGAAAACAATCCCGAGGTCACAGTGCACCTGGCTACGAATTTTCCGGTTAGCTTGCCTTGGGATCACAGATAAATTTTTTTCTCAGCTCGCAGCACTCCCGGTTATACAGAAGATTGCGAAACGTTGATTTCCAGTTTTGATTGTCCTCTTGGCCTCTGCTTCCAGCCTGCGAAGATCCCGAGCTTAATGTCCTCGCAGGAGCCGCTGCTGCTGCTTTAAAGGAATATTACAGCGGGTGTTAAACTTAGATAAACCTTAAGGCGGTGAAGTCGAGCTCCTCCTCGTTATCGTAGTGCACTCGCGAAGGATAGAGGCGTGGAGGTTAAAGATCGGGAGCCATTCCTTTACTTTATATTCCGTCGTTTAACCTTCTAGCAGGTATAAGGGAACGCGCTAGCAGTTCCTTCGGACGTCATGACGCTGGATGAAGAAGGTAAAACTGCCGTTTGCTGGGTATAAAAATTGAACCGTATACCCAGAGACCACGGATTTTTACGTTCTACTTTTTTTTTATATAATATACTTTCTCATTTGACTATCCTCTTTCTTATTCTCTTCGTCTCTCTTCCTCCCCCCGTCCCTCTCTCTATCTCTCTGTTTCATCGAGTCTTGCTTCACGAGAGACAGCACAATCCTGCAGAGATACACGTGCGAACAAACCGAGCGAGGAATAAGCGGAGCGCGGGGAGAGCGCGCACTCGTGCGTGGTACACATGGGAAGCGAGAGAAGGAGAGAGAATGGCAGAGAGAATTGAAAGAGAAACGGGGGACAAAGTGGAAGAGGTACTGCGTTTCCGCTGCAGCCCGTTAAAATTCGTTGAAGTTATTCGCGTGCAAAGACGACGCCCCCCCGCCCTCCCACCATAACCGTTAACGGAGGAGCAGCTCGGTCTGATTCGTATTTCGTAGGGTACGGGGGTTTTCTATGTTAATGCAGGAGCATAAACTGCAGCAGTGCACTAGACAGACTCACGGCTGGCTTTTGCGAGGAGCAGCTGTATCCAATGTTGGAGTTCGTTCTTTGGATAGCTATATGGTATGTACCTAGGCACGCGCATTTCGGTCTGTCGCTCTAACGTGATTTTAGTGGAGTAGGGAAGAAAGAGAAAGGAAAGGACAAAGAAGGGATACAGAGACTGGACGTAGGAAAATTTTGAAGACACGAAAAGTAATGTTCGGCTTTGGTCCTTTAAACGAATAAGAGTTTACACCTAGAAGCGGTTAAACTTTTTTTTAATTTTCCCAATTTAAAGATTTTGTCTTGGCCGACGAAAGAAGAGGGAAGAGACAGACTTCAATTTGCATCGATTTTATCCAGCTAACTTTCTTCTGCTCTTCAGACAAAATTGTATTAGGGTACGTAATGGGTCCCGCGATTCGTTATACGATTACGCCGTTAAACTTTTATTCCCTTGGGACGCGGACTTCGTCAGGAATATTTGATTCTCTTTTGTTGGTATTTCACGTAGATATTTCATAAGGGACCGTTGCGTCTTATGGCATAAGTATCCGACGTCGTGGCATCGTCAGGCGCTCGAAATTTCCAGGTCTTTCGATGCCGGTAATAAAACTCCATGGCAGATACAATACAGGGATAGCGGTTTCACTCTAGTAGCGTCGGAGAAATATATTTAAGAGATGTCCTCGCACAGAAGCAGACTCGACGGAATTCAATTTCATCGCGATTCCCATGGAAGTGCGTCCACTCGCGCGACTACTTCGTCGGGCACGTACGCGAGGTAAAAAAGAGTCGTCCTAACCTAATTCCCGTGATAAATGCTAAGTGGGACGAGAGATTCCTGAGATATGCGCTCCTGCTAAAGCGTGCGCTGGCTAAACCAAAGGGACGGCACAGACTCGGTCTACTCGAAATGTCTATAAAGGCAGTTTTGGTGACCTCGGAGATTTTCGTCGTATACACGGCGTCTGTGTGTAGCATAGCCATTGCCATCTCGCTCAATATAGGTTAGGATACTACGGAGCAATTTAAAACTTCTTGATATCTGTAACCAGCCGATGACCTCGTAATCGCACTGTTCAAATTTCACGATTATAGACGACCGTTATTAGGTCCATTCAAAATGGACTTTCCATAGAAACTCAATAAAGCTCCCTCGTAAACCGCTTCCATTATTGTACTGTGGTTCAATTATTTCGAGTGTTCCGTACATTGGCGAGTCGCTAGCTAGCGGTATACGCCTAGGCGTATATGCATATGTGGAAGCATGTTTAATCGAGCATATATATATATATATATGCATAAAATTTTTCTACGAACGTAACACAAAAGCGTAGTGCCACCGCGTTTATCTGACCAAGCGCGAATGGAAGTTTGGACGGTGCGATTGGCCGTTCGATAAATTCTTTCGGCTCGACGCCGCGACGGGATTGGTCCAGCCGATTAAATACACGTGCAACCCGCAGTCGCCAGGCGTAAATTCTGCGACTTCTCTAATCTCCTCGGCGAGTCGACGCCGCTGTTTTTTCCCTCTTGCACTTACATTTCTTTATTCTCTTGTTAATTCATAGCTAACGGGTCTGCACGCTACTCCTTCGTCCTGCTGGATTTTCATAAGTTCATTTCAAGGGGCGAGTTACGATAAGGAGCTATCGCTGCTTACGAGGGCAGCTCGTAATGTCTCCCGCAAGCTTCTCGCCGTCGGAAGCACGGTTTCTTGGTACGACGTGGCGCGTCGCGACGCTCTGACTGGTGACCGTGTTTTGTTCGGTATATATATATATATATATATATATATTATATACACGCATTTGAATTTATATCTATAGCGACGTTTCCGTGCGTCCTCTCTACGCGTGTATGCATTCGGTACGAATAGGGGTATATATATTTAAGGGTGAAAGCTAGTATATTTGGGTGCCAGGGACCGCCCATCTCATTTATGCGCCCTGCCTGACTCAGCTAAACCCATAAGGCATTCTTCCTTTCCGAAAAACGATTCCCACAACGAACGTACTCGGAGTTCAAACAGTTTTGTTTGTTATCAATAACACGCGAGAGCGTAGAAATGCTTTTAGGTTTCTTGGAATAAGCAGGTAAGGTTTACCTGTTTATTCAACCGGTATCGTATGTATGATATATCCAAATGTCACATATACGTATGTATATGAATATGTAGAAAGTTTCAATGGAATTAGATCGAACCGATAACCTTTTCAAGCATTGATAAACTATTTTAAGATTCAGTTTCTACGGCAAACAGAATTTTCTGCTGAAGCGGAAATAGCGCGGCATGTATTCGTATGAGAGGTATCGTTGCGTTTTATAGTATGGCAAGAATTTCGATTCTCTTTAACGTCATGTACTTATATACGTACAGTAGCGTACTAAACTATTGAACGTTTATGCACGCGTTAACATATCGATGTATGTAGGTCAATGTAAAATAGAATTTTTGGCATTGCTTATAAGCGTTTGTAATATTCAAGGCTGCGATATTTCTTAATTTCAATAAAATCAAATGGGAATCAACGCGCAACGGTAAAACCAATCACGTCTGTCACGTATACACATTGTGCGTTCCAGTCAAGCGATTAAACGTATTTATAGACGGTGCATGATTAAAATAGTCTAAAGTGACAGACGGGGACACGTGTTTCGTGTTGGGAAATTTCTCAGTGGTCAATGTTCTTTGGTCAAAGGTAACAAATGATTTTACATTGTCCTACGGTGATCTGTCGCGGATTGCATCTGACAAAAATTGGACTGGCGATGTGAAATTTTTTTTGGGACTCGCATTTATATATCTAATATTATATAAATTTAAATTGTATTACAAATAAGTATAAGCGGATCGATTTCCAGCTGTAACTTCGAACCGTTCGAATCTGAGACACGGACACGTGATGGTTCTTTATGTCTTTACGATATTAAAAATAATGACTCTTTGATTTATTGCTAAATTCATTCCCCCAAGGAAAAAAGAAAAGTATTTGCACTAATTGAAAATCCCTCTGGACGTCTCTTTTTTTTTTTTCGTTTTACTTGGAATCGTTTGAATTTATTTAAATACGTAAGCGCTACCCCATCTCACTCTTCTCTTTATTTCTAGTTATTACTGTATCGGTTTTGCACTAAGCCGACTTATGCTCACAATAGAAAGCGAACGGTATCACGAGGAACTCGACATTTTAATTAGTTTCGAAGCTGGAGTCGAATAACTGCTTGGGAAACTGTAGCTGAGCATTGGTAGCGGAGTCTTATGCTGTGTATACATATATGTATGGTAATACTATAGGCTTTCAAGAAAACTGTACACAGTGTCGTTTCACTTGTCGTACGTAAACGAATATATATTCGTGTCGGTATGTGCGTCGCGTTAAGAGGGTCTCGAGTCCCCTTAACAAAAATAACTTATGCATCGCATGTATCGGTGAAAAGAATTATTTATGGATGCAGAAAAATGTGCATTTGCAATTATTTAGAACAGCAGTTAGTGGTTGGACAGGAATAAATTTTATTATCGCAATAATAGATAAGAATTCTGACGATATTTAACATCGCGATTGTAAGTTTAAAGAATTTGTCTTCGTGAATCTTACGAAAATTTTTATCACGATCTTCTAGATATTTTTTTAAATATTAACCATTGCTCCGGAAGCTGTCAGAGTACAATTTTATTTTTCGCAAATATCCTTCGCGCAGTGAATGAATGATGAGATAAAGTATTGATAAAAATTGTAAAAATAAAAATCGTTCGTATGACTCGTACGTGTGCTGCTTTTAGCGATAATGACTCTTCTTCATTTATTCGTAACTTTTGTTTATTAACAGTACGTTACTCTACGCTTTTCACATACGTCATTTTATATGCATTGGCGAGAGACATTTTGTCGGATTATCTTTTGCGTTTGTGAATACATATACATACGTAATCAAGTATTTATTTGCTTAATAAAATTATTTACATATTTAATCAACCGCAGATCCAACCGCATCGATGCGTCATTTAAAGTCACGCCGAGTATCTGCGTTCTTGTTACGTTTATTTTTTCTTTTTTCAATTATTGCATTCGCGTTTCACGGTACTTTTAATATCCGTCATAGAGGCACGAGAGAAAATAGGAATAACAATGACGCGTTGTAAAAATCACGACTGGCTCGAATGACACAAGATGGCAGATTTTTATGTACCGTAACGACTGCGCGCGAGTGGTTAACAAGAAGACGGAATGGAAAGGAAAGAAAACCTTATAATGCATGGGGCAGGAGGAGGTGGATGACAATGACGGTGAGATAGTGGAGGCTGGTCGTAAGCTAAGGTAAGCTCCGCTTGAGGAGTTGACATTAATTGGACCGCCTTGACAACTTTCATTCATCCCCTAACAAGCTACATCCGTCTTTGCCCGTATTACCAACTGCTGTCCCTTATTCCGTATCTCGTAGGTACCAACTTCTGCTGCCTTTGTTCGCAGTGGTGGCGGAAGTGTTTTCGAAAGAGAGAGAGAGAGAGAGGGGGGGAAAGAGAGAGAGACCACAAATAGAGTGAATAGTGGAGTATCTATACGGCGTAAGTTTTTTTAACTACTTTCTTCAGTAATCGTTTTTTTTTTTTCAAAATGCTATACTTACGGGATATCCCTTAATTCCGTCACCCTCTTGTGGCCGTAGAGGCTGACTTGAAAGTTTTACAGCATTTTCAGACTATACACGTATATCCGTTACTGTCCCTGACTCGCTGTAATGTAACAATGTGCAATAAACGAGCTCACATATTTTGACGCCCCTATAGCCACCCCTTTCAAGGTACGAAGCTATATGCCTGGATTTTCGCTATTTCTTAAAATCCCAACGCCTTTGTGATACTTTGCCGTGCTATCCTGTACCTCTCCTTCCTGGATACAGGATACGGTTTATAAAGTGATGTGTTGTGCTCTTAGTATTTTACAATAAATATCACGTGTAACATTGAGGACGAGACGACAGCGGAAAACTTTTATTTTTGTCTTCGTTTATTTAATTGTAACAATTTATTATTTTAATATACTGTTTTTCCCTATAAAATTGATATCGCACTGTTTCAACCCTTATTCTTGGTACCCTCCCTTCTTGGCTTACGAGAAAAGGAAACACAAAAAGAAACGAAACCGAGGGACAACCCCTTAACGCAGGTGGGTAGAAACGTCAGTCAAGCCAAGGGGAACAAAGGTTTTAGATGGGGTGGATGAATAAGGGAAAAGGGGGTTGGGGGGCTGGAAATAAAAAAGCGTAGGAAAGCAGCAGGGTGGAGGACGACGAATAAAAAGACGACGAAGAAAGTCGTTGACGCTAAGAAAAATACGGGGAAAAATTGTCCTGGCGCGGGGTAGCATCTTTGTCTGCCTGCAAGACAATGCAATTCCTACCTGTCTGTCATTTTGAGAAGTTGCACTACGGAATGACGTCAGAGTATCTCGAGAAGGGGGTTTCGTTTAATTTATTCTTCGTAACACACACAGACACACGCGCACGCACACGCAGCTTCTGGAAAAGCAAGAATCATGACTGCGCACATTTTTCGTAAGTAACAATTCACGCAATACAGGCACTCGTGCATATATCTATATACCTATAGTATGATTTATAAAAGTTCCTCAAGTATACTCGGTTCATATGAAAATGAGTATAAACGTAATTGCACAAATCTCTATCGGCCGATCCATCAAGTCAACTCCTGTGCGGCTAACCGCACATTTTTATCTCAATGACGAAGCTTCACGTTGAAATTGCAAGCATTCATTGTTCCATACGTTATGTTACAAATGTTCCCATCAGTGAACCCCCCTCCCCTGGACGCAGGGCTACCATTCGGATTGTTTTCCTTGCTCGTATAGCTATAATAATACATAGATACATAGAGATACATAGAGTTAAATAATACGACCGCCATTGATCAGGGCACATTGTGATACGTACGTGTTCACGTATGACTTTGTGAAACATGGACTTGCGTAAATATATTTATTGTAAGTTCTTATGGAATTTTCCGAAAGTTTGTGCATTTTTATTAGGTTGTTATCGGTCGGCCGAGGAAACGAATGGGTCCTTCATTGGGTAACCCTTATCTAAATAGAACTGGTTTAGAACTACTTTACCTGTTCAAGTAGTCCCGATTCTCTTGCCGTTACGGAAATCGCGCGAAACCGGTTTCTCATGAGGAAATGTTTCTCCGGGACCGGGAGGGAGAAGAAACCAATTCAGGGTACCAATCTAATTTAAAGTTTCGCGGGCTGACAGAGTGCAGCCGCCAGGGTAGAGTTCACGGGGAGGGAATAACTTTCGATCGCGTAAAACATAAATTTATCCCCGTACCCCTCCCTCTCCCACTCTATCTGGACGGGATACCGATACTTGGTCGAAGTGGTGGTGATAATAGTGCTCTAAGGGATGCTGGGTGACTTTTAGCTTTATAAAGTTCGTGTTATGCAAGGAAATTTTCTCGAAGAACAGAGACTCGGTCATAACGATTGTTTCGGAGACACCCTGTAGATTTTTATTTAATTTTGTGTCTTTGTCTTACCTAGAATGTATATATTTGTCAAAGGTAGCTAGAGTGAGAAATATTATTTTCACGAAGCAAGTCGGATTCTTAAGATGATCGGAGCTTTTCAAAGAAAAAGTAGCTTCGAGATGCTTTCTGAGGTGGCTAATGGAGATCGTGTTCCCCTTTGCGTTCCGAAGATCCATACGATAATTATTTTGCTTTGATTGTTGCGTTGCGCTGTTCGTCGCTAATTAAATAAGTGTCTAAAAAATAACCCATGGGTTCTCCCACATATTATTGTGGTTCGGAAAATTTTTCGACACACAGAAAGTCAAATTTAACATTGTAGAAAAAATTGTTCGTGACACGAGTCATCGATAGTACAAAATACGAGTAAAAACGATATCTTGGGACACTTGAACTTTTCTCTGAGGATTGTCCTCGTTACGTGTAAAATGGCCCTTGAGAGATCCTCGCTTGGTCGTGTGGATGTAAGTGAAACTCCTCCTCGCTGCTCTTGGTCTGACGTTGCAACTGACTTTAGTACTGCCACACCTCTTGGGTTCGTACCACCTTTCGAGTAACACAACGTATGTCTGTTTGTCTGGCCTGCCTGCTCGTATCTACTGGCTGCTATATTTCAGACCATCACTACTTCCGCTGTACTCCCACTAAACATACGTGTATCTAGTACGGTTCTTCATACACCCTATCCCCAAAATTGTTGGCTAGACTCATCTGGAGTTCTCCGTGCATTTCGAACCTCTCTTTGGGAACTTGGTCCATACAGAATCTCTTCGTGGATCCCGGCTCTAATAGCACGTTGACCAGTGAGTCTTATCAGCATCCCCGTAATAAATGATGACTATTGATTTCTGGCAAATTTAAAAAATAATAAAAATGCCTGATATACAGATAAATATATTTAGGCACTGACCAAGGGTTAACATATGACATTTTGCGAGTCCGATAAATTTTTAATACCGAAATTTCACCCTCAACTGGATTTATAATATTCTTTCTGGTTACTGAGCGTTTAAAAGGTCCCAGCCTGGCAAGGGGCAGTTCTCAAGTATAGGTAGCCGTAAAGATTGTCCAGCCGAGACTTGGAGCTTAGCCGGTCTTGCAGTTGGAGTTGTTCCCGTGCTCGGGTCTGTAGAGTATAACGAGACTACCCCTATTTGAGGAGTCGCGCCTACATGTCTGGCGCAATCTGCCCCCTGCCTCTCGAAGTCTACGTAGACGGTTTAAGGAAGGTATGCGCGTATATCCATAGGAGTAATACGGCGGTAGGTAGCTACCTAGATATATATATTCGTATATAAAAATATACACATACTCACATATAACATACATATACCCTCAACGCTCAAGCCCAATGTCGAGTTATAACTTTTACGCGAGCGTAGCTGCACCCCTGTGTGCATACATACTCGATGGTACACGTACGTATTTATCTACCAAATACCAACCCCCTGTAGCTGAACACTCGCTAGACCAGGCGCAAGCTATACCTTCCGCAGCGCCCGGAAATACTCTAAAAGTATGGAAGTTCAGAGCAGCGAAGGTATTTTCACGGATGACAGACTTCCACGACGTTCTTCGACGTTGGTTTCCGGCGTGACCCGACATAGAAGTGAACCCAGCCAGCATAGTTTATACGTCCGAGGGTAGAACTCGGGAGAGTTATGAAATTAGCAAGAGACACACTTTTGAGCTTTTTGGAACGTGGCAACAAGGTAAATTAGCAGGACAGTCAGGTAGACACGGGCTCCATGAGACATGTGGATCTATGTACGTATCGCCGTGATGTCATCGGACAAAGAGACTTCGTCCAATAAAAAAAGTAGGGGAGGATTTTTTGCCAGTAATTTTGATCGAACAAAATCATGCTCGATTCCTTGACTTGGGCATGTATTATAGATACTCAGGCTCGCTTCAGCCTATCCTCGAAACGGTATCGAAGAAGACGAGTCTAGGGGGTGACGAGGCTCCGAGTCTGCCTTTGACATTGTCGGCCTGAAGTAGAAGAAAATGACAATTCATTAAAGTTCTGGCGCGAGCGTTGGCGTTTTATTATGCTGAACGTTGATTTAGGGTTCGCGGCAGGGTGTGAGCCCTGGGTATTGTCTCACGGCTCGGCCTCATGCTGGGCATTGTTAGCCCTTCCATTGTCCGACCTTCCCGGTTCTCGGTCGTGCCTCCCCCCGCCGCACCCCACCACTGTCTACGACCACAGGCATACCGATGCTCGCACATGCATGGCTTTGTACGTCAACATGGACTCGCACAAACCTAACCGACTTCCACATATGCACCAATGCACGCAACCTCACGGCCCGTCGAGCGTCGCGACGGACACGCTCCTGGCGCATAAACGCGTTTGGTTTACGCGACCGGCGAATGCATAACATTGCCCAAACGCTGCATACATCAGCCTAACCTAAATTTAGACATATATGTGGCCAAGGGTGCGCGCGCGCGTTAATACGCCCATATGGCAACGCACAGGATCATCCTCACGCAACGATAAATAGCGTAACAGTGGCCGCGCTTATGAATGCCAGGTTATCACGTGTGAACTCGCCCAGGACATACATGCGGTAACGTAGGCCTCTGTTCTCATCCGATAACGTTGCGAACGTTACGGTCCTACGTAGCGATAACATCCGCGATTGCGATAACCGCGTTACACTTCTCTTGATAATATTAGATATGGAGATTTCCACGAGGAGTCTGTTGTGGAGTTTTTTTTTTTGAAATTTCATTGCAAATGTTTATCGTGGGTTACGTATACCGTAAGTGATATTCAATTTTTTTTACAAGGATTCTTTCACAGCGATTGTCACGCTTATTCCGTAGGCTTATGGAAGTACATAGGCAAAGATCCAGGGTCCATGTGTGAGCTCATGTGTGTGTCTCGCTGTAGGACGACATCGGCATTCTGCGCCGGAGGAAATTGATTTTGAAAAATGTTATAAAAATGTAACGACGCGTCCTGTCTCGCGCAGCCTGCCCAGGAAATTGATTCACGTACACGCAGGGCTTTATCGCGCGAAATGGCTGTCTATCTGATGCGTACATACTATTCAGGTTAACTTTTGTCTTTTTTTTTTTTTCGTTCGTTACTATACGTCGTACTCAACATTATATTGTGCTGTATGGAAATATCGGCTCTTCTGTATTCTGTCACCTTTCGCAATGCTTTCGTATTATGAATAGTAACTGTGAGGTTTTCTTGTACGTTGGGTTAGCTTGTACATCAATCCATCCTCAATTAATTGGCCTAATCTAGTTTAACTTGCTATGTGGCCGTGGACGGTATTCTTATCGTTTCGTATCTATGTAATACTGGCAGATAACTAGTAAAAATAATCACACGTATGAATTTTATCGAAAAATTTATTACTTGCGATTTCGTTTTTCATAACCTTTTTTTTTTAATTTTCACTCACTTATTCACTCAGCAGTAATTTTCTCAAGGACACTTTACCGTTTATTGTTCCTAATATTTGTGTCGTCTCTGCTATAGGATAAATATGGCGGATATCGACATGCCGGCTCTTACGTTAGATTCAATTTGACAAGTGGTACCTAACGTGCCAGGAACTGATTGTGCTAATAATATAGGAAACGTTCATGTCCTTATCTTATGCTTGTGAGCGTTCGTCCTTCAGATTTCCATCTTCAGTCATTTTCAAATATATACAGATATACACATATGTAGTGTATGTACCAGTCTAACGTTCCTTGTCCCTCTGGACTCTTTCGATCTAGCTTCGTTCACTTATTCGCGTATTAATCGCTTTTGAGTTTGATGCCCACGTCATTCTCAAGGCACGACGACATCAAAGTCAACGTGTAATTAGGGAAAAATTCTAGAGAGACCGATTACACTCGCGTTTGCATTTACCCCGTTCCGACCTCCGCGTGGGTAGACGCGATTTCCGCGTTGCTGGAGCGGAAAGCTTTCCGCGTGCAATTGTCGGCCCGGATGCGGGCAAATGAATCCTTTCGATGTTCCTCGCTAAACGCGCTGATTTTGCACTTTGTGAATTTCGACGAATTTTACTCGCGCATTAGCACAAGCTGGAGATTCGATGCGGATTAGACTTGCTGCTTTTCAATCTTGTCCTCGTGCAGAGAATCGTAGAGTCACTTTTTCGAAATTTTAAGTTCGAGTTATTCAAAATTCGATTTCAAACATTTTTATCATCGCTCGCCTTTGCTAACGCTAATTTATTATCGATCACGCAACAAGCAGTATATACGCACGCATGCATTGGCGATACCGGTGACAAATTAATAGTAGAAAAAAAAGGGACAAGATTTTTTTCAATAAAAACGTGGGCATTAATCGTAATTAATTATTTTCCTAAAATTAAATTCATTTAATGGTCCACGATATGAATGCTTAATAATTGTTCAGTGCATCTATAAAATAAAATATATAAAATGATACTATGATTACAGGGTATGGATTTATTTATTATTTATATCATCTTAATCCAATATCTTACACTCGTATCGGATATACTATGAGAAATTAAAAAATTATAAAAATTTTTTTTATTATCCTAAGACATTTAGTAACGACGCTGGAAATTCAACCGGTCTCTTTTCGCGTATCCACCCTCACATTTTAATTAGGAGTCACGGTTACGCCCAGAGACAAGAAAAAGGAAGATGGGTAGAGCGAGGAAGAATGTTTGTAAGAGAGATGAGCCGAGAAAGACGTGAGAAGAGAGGACAGGTACCACGGCGTGATAACATTTCATTCCGTCGAGATTAGGTTCAAGAAAAGAATTCCTACGCGCTTTTCTTTGGGCGACGCGAGTGTCGTCGAGCATGGAGAAGGCGTTTCCACGTGAAAGGGTTCTGTCGTTAAGGGTGGTATAATAAACGTGCTATGAAATCATTATTATTTTTTCTCCCTCCGTGTACTACAGCGTACGAACAATGCATAAGCAGGCAAGTCAAGAAAAAAAAAAGGAAAGAGGGAAACAGTCCTCAAGGGGTATCAGGCGTGTTTCCTGGTTTCTTATAAAAGTGGATAGATACCTGCGTCACTTCCTACCGGAGCGACGATCATTTATACTCGGGATTTAATGTCGGATTAACGAGGCAATTTGCCTCGAAGAAGAGAGGCTCGCGCTTAATCGGCCACGAGGGCGACGGCTCATTTTTCCTACGGATATCGGTAGACACCTATATAATCGAAATTACGTGATTTCGCGACGTCTTTAGGTAGGTATTAAGGCGCAGCGTTATCTCCTTTACTCGTTCGCTTCAATTTAACATCGATTCTCGACTGGATTCGATATACGTTTTATCGGATCGAAGACATCCTCGCTTCGTCGTTCCTCGAGATATACGAAGTCAAAAATGATGAAAATAATGAGCCCTTTACTTTCTTGACTTTCCTCGCGAAGTATCATTAATAATAAAATAAGCGAACAAAAATATGGCAGCAATGCTACTCGCAGAAGAGAAAATAATTCGAGTTAAAGAAAGAATCCGAAAAAACCCATAAAGCACTGGCTAACAAAAGCCAAAGGCAAATCTCTGTCATCGGATTCGATCTCCTACAGGTTGGACTGTAAAACCAAAAAACCTATGGTGGGATGTTGGGTAGTGAAGTCAGAATGAGGTGGTTCCCTTTTTTTCCGCGTGGCTATAAAATTTTACCCAGATTACTACGGATTTGGTCCTTGGCTGGAGCCATCCAGCGTATGGTGGCCGCTCGTATTTAATGGATAGTTAAGTAGAGGTTTCCTACGTGGGCTGAATATATCCATGGGTTCGCAACGCATATGCTGCCAGGCCTGGGCGTATGCGCCTGGATACGTATCATTGTATGGTGTGTATATGTGTATATATATATATATACACACAAAGGGACACACGGAAAAGCCATGTAATATGGCGGAACGTAGCATGGCAGTGGTAGCTACCTCTATATAGCCAGACCTTGGAGCTCGCATTGGAACGTAACCACACCGAACACGTATTCGCTTTGGCCATCTTGAAAGCTACCGGTTTCCGTGTCGGTTTTACGAAGGTCGCTTTAGATTATACGCTCGAGATAACACGCGTCTTTATTCTCGAACTAGAAAGTACGTGAAGTCCGCCCCTCTGCTTTAGGCTTGATAGTGGGGTGGCACTCCTCGCGGTGGGTTACAACCCTCGCACCTTGTACCAACGGCGGAGACTGCTCGCGCACCTAACCCTCTCGTGGAGATGTTCTGCGCGATAGGAAGCTTCATTATCTGAAATTAGAGTCTGTGTCTCGAATCGTTTCGGGGCTAAGTATGGTAGGTATAAACCCTCTTATGATTCTCAACCCTTTAACGATTTCGATATGGAATTTCAAGGGTGTTCAAATGTTTAGCTGATCCCGACAGCAGAATAGACGATATTCATGCCAATTGATATTATTATATTTATGGAAATTCTATTAATCCACTTTGACATTTGTCTGCGTACTGGTATGCTTGGGTAGGTATATTCGACAGTGTCGCCACTATGGGAACGCATTAAGCTTCTGGCGACGCTGTTATTTCTGTATCTATGGCTATTGTTTTCCCTTGGTAGCACAGGTATGATTACGCTTCTTTCTTTTCTTCCGGTATTTACCGTTGAACATGGCAGCTTACGGTCGTCCTGTAGGGCGGGCGCTCACGCGAAAAACTGAAGATCGAATAGATAGGACACATATAGAGTGGACCCTCGTAAAACTTGATCCCTTTATCGCTGAGAGCTTTACTTTCGTTATTGTGGATTTCCAATTTTTGTCTTTGCGAGTCTTATCGATTTCGAAAAACACGCGATGTCTTTCTCGTTAAACGCTGACTACGTGCTAACAGGGATAGGGTACAAATTGCGATTGCGTAAGTACGTATACAAGGCAGATACCGGGTTAAAAAATTCGTGTCTCCTTTGTCTCGATTAGTTACTGAAAATTTCATGAAAGGTATCACGTAGATTGTTTCTTACTCATGACCAATGACGTTTATCCAACAATTTCTATCCTTGATTTGAAGTTACTCTTTCAGGGAATATAACGGGTCTGCGTTTTTTTTTCAATGCTCGTTGTCTCGGCTGTGTTAATAAGGACGAACGGCAGATCTAAATGCATGGGCGTGAAAGGCAACTGTGGAACGTGAGTTTGGCAATGCCGCGTTTTCAGAGTTTGAGGTTGGATATTGATTTGTTATGTTAAAGAGAGCAAACCTCCCTCACCCCTTAAAAGCTTCATACTTCATACGCACTCCTGAGAAATTGAAAGATATCGCAGCACCCCCCGGCAGGAGACTGACTGCTGTGAAGCTGTCAACTGAAATTGAAAATTGCGTTACCTTCGCCAAAGGGCGATGTACGACGCTGGAAGAAGGAGGGCACGGAATTCGCGACGCCCCTCGCCGAGTCCTCGATACTCATCAAGAACTTGAATCGACACTCATACTGGATTCGAAATTATGTAGAGCATTTTCTAATGAGATTTTTCCACCCTTCGCGCGGCGCCGTCCCCCCGGCGCGTATCCGGCCATGAAATTCTAAATTAATAGGGTGCCGGCGAGGGACCCCTGCTACCCTTATCCTCGCAGGTCTTCCCGCAAGATAACCTCAATAATTCTCCGCGCAACAAAGAACTAATTTCCGGTTGTGTTGCGGTGGAATTTCACCCTATGAAATAAAGTACATATTATATATATGTATACTACATAATGTGCAGTACATGTTATGCTTTTGTATGGATATAATTGATACGGAGCGCGTGTCTAAAAAACGTTGTTCGGTGTTCGGTGTGCTTAGGAAATCTTCGAATGTCGGTTTGGCTCTAGGGGTGTAGGAGGCTGGGAGGGGAAGTGGCGAGGATGCAGAAATAAGGGTAACAGGTGTTGGCTAGAGCGGCCATAACAGCCGCATATATGTAAGCTCAGACGAAGCTGCGAGAAGGTGGCTGCCTCCACCTTCGCGTTCTGTATAGAAATACGCGTATTATACGCTTACCAAGTATATACAGGCTTGCACGCCGCAGCCATATCCTGACAACCCTGTCTAGATATACTTCACCCTTGCCAACTCCAAATTCTATACTTACACCGTGAACACGAAGCCGAGCCAAGGCTCAGGGCTTTTGGCGTTGGGGGGCTTCGAACTGCCAAATTAAAAGATTAACCCTTTTCTCTCTTTTTTTTTTCGGACCAACGTGGATCGTCGTTATTTCCTAGCGGGTGTTGACGTGGACCTAGGGAGATCAATAACTCGATGCAGGTATCTGGAAAATCGAATGGGCGATACACTGTTAGGCAGTTATCAGCGAGTTATACAATTTTATTGCAAGTTGCAATTGTATAGAAGAGACAACAATTTTATTTGTCACTTTTTTCAATTTTTTATGAATTGCCTAGTTGGCTACTGCAACGTTGCAGGATTAAGCAATGTATTTTGGGCTTTGTTTTTTTTTATTAAAGTTAATCAATTACAGTTAGTTCGAAGCAACGATGGGATCTCGTACAGTCTAACACGACCTGGAATTGTTTCGATTCTCCAGCCAGAGAAAAGTTAACGAACGTGAGTCACCGGAAAATTACGAACTCATTTACTTTTACGAAGGCATCGTTTTCCCATTCCTTCTTGTACCCATCTACCTTTATCTATCCATTTCACTTCGTTACTTCTTTTTGTCCCATTATTTTTCCGATCTCACGCTCTTCTCCTACTCCCAGCTTCGATCTCCATCTAAGTTTCGTAGTATTGCAGAGTAACGTACAAATTCATGGTTATTCGGCGAATCATCCTTACACGGATAAAATATCTTTCTTAGTCCCACCCGTTACATTACAGGCAGCGCCTGCCGTTTTTCGTTTGCTCGACCGAGCAAACGATCCTCCCAGCATCGTAATCTTGCAACCAGGGTGCACGAGCGCAACCCCTTAACTACACTCGCTATATAGTATACTCTGCTCTTTATCCGTTAGCCGAGCCAGCAAAATATTATTAATAACAAATAATAACCACGCTTGCGAAACAGCGTGCGAAGCAGGATAAACAATAATTTATAGAGAAACGGGGAGAGACTCCGTGAACTCCGAGTGGTTCGGGAGATCGAGGGGCGAGTTGAGACGCCAAGGAGATAGGGCGAGTGTAGTGGAGGGAGAGAAATGAGGGTAGTTTCAGTGTGAGAGGATGACAGTGTGGGAGGGAGAAAGTTACATAGAATAAAAGAGCAGTAAAAGCGTGAGAGACGGGTCGAGGAAGGGAAGAGGAGAAAGGGTGAAAAAGAAAAAGTATAGCCAACGACTCTTGGCCATGCTCCAATTTCGGGGGCTTCCACGTAGAGACGGGGTGTGTTCACGCCTGACCATGGAACCATGAAATATAGAACGTCGAAAGGGTCACGAGGAAGAGTTACACCCAAAGTAAAAGGGGGGTCCGCGTTGAGCAATTCCTAAAGGGGATATACGGTCCCAATAGCGTCCATACAGTAACAAATCAGCTGAACATTAAAAAATATTTCTATATTTGACCCGTTTGCATATAGCTCCTTAATTATATCGCCTCCGGTAGGATCACTTCGTAATTGAATTTAGTGGGGTGCAATATTCCATTTAATTGTATATCTGATATGCCAAATTAATCCTCTCGATTATGTCGCATTAATGATTCTCCGGCATATAGTAAAATAGGCGCTACCCCTATTAGTTGGATGCCGAATGTTTATGCAAGCCACTGACTGGCCATCGGCCGACGCTCTCTAGCGAATTGCAGGGACGTTCGTTAGAATTGCAGATGCGAGAGGAATTTTAAAACCTGCACTTCCCCGTAGCAATACTATACGTACAGATAGAGGACCCAATGGAATTTCAACGGGTTCTCGCGGTTTTCATCCCCCCGGCCGCAACATTCCCAATATTTTTTTGTTACTCCTTTTCTTTACACCAACGCATAAATACCTGACCTTTCTCCGTCCGATAGAAAAAAGTCAGGCACGTCCTTAAGTACATCGGTTTAAAACGCATCTGACTGCAGGACGACCTAAAAATAACCCTTACGTTTCCATGCCGTAAATACGGAAAGATACGTCATACATAAAAGAATGCATAAGAATCGCGGTGTAGTCTTACGCGAAAAAAAACTGAGGGGGATGATTAAAGTATGTTTTTTTTTTTAGCGACTGTCCGTCGTTTCCGCGATCGACGTCTGCCGTCGGGTCCGTAACAAAAATAGCAATGAAAAACCGCATGGCGCCCGTCGGTAAGATGGCCGTTTCGAACCTTGTGCCAATTTCTGGACCAGTTGAATTTCCAAGAAAGCCGCGGAGCTTCTCTATCTGTTATTCACAGGCGTGGCAGACGAGCGACTACAGACGCTTGACGCGTAATTGTGAATATTTTTGCCGCACCTGCGCTGTCGCTCAAACTGTGGGCCGTCGTCCAATTGTTATACAGCCATCGCCCATCCGTACGCCGTCCTTTACCCTTCCAATCCTCGTTAAGTGGTCCGTTTAAACTTCATCGGACTTCGAAAGACACGAGTACCGTTCCAACTTTCTGCTCGTTCTCCAAGATTTATAACCAGTAACGAGGACATTATACCTAGTCCATACCTACCTGATGCTTATACGTCAACCCGTCCCCTAACAACCTATAGTAACTTTACCCGCTATAGTGTACACACAGTAGACTCTAGACGATCGGCTACCTAACAGTCATTCTATACAGCATATACCATTCATGCATACTATTCCCATTACTGGCCTTTACTTTTTGCCCTCGTATACCAACTGTAAAACAAAGCAATAAATATATCTCCTTAGGACTCAAAGCAGACTAATCGTAAAGCATCGCGTATAGCTTTGCGATTTTGTATTGCAAGAGACCAACCGTGGAATTGGATGTACACATATACCCCATGGGTCCAGAATATTATACTCATACGGTCTATACCTAAAGACGAATCGCTGAAGGATGCTGTGGCTTGGAAGTTTGGTAGTTTTTTTTTCCAACCACACTACATACTGACAGGCTTGACTGTGAAGATGGTGACGTCTGTGCCTTCCGAGGGGAAAAAAAAAGAGTGTCAGCTCGGACGACCGATATCAATCTATCGTGGCGGGGAATAAGGGATTAGGCGGATCAGACGCATTTTTGCGCAGGACTCGAGGATTATGTGAGACGTGTGTACCTTCTATCATCTTTACCTTCCTCTCACTCTCGCTCTTACCTACGACCCCGTATTTACTGTACATATTGTATATGGCTCTATAATATATATACCATAGGTAGAGGCACGTGCGTAAGAGCCGGGCGCACATGCGTGCCCTCGGGGACACAGTGAGAAACAACTCCCACCCCCCCTTTCCCCGCCTACCTCGTCACCCGTCACAACGAGCCTAAACGGAAATCAATGCGTCGGCGGTTACGCACACGCGATTCTATAGAGTGAAATATACGAACGCTTTTCGGGGATGAAATGGGCACACACGAGGGAGCTAGGAATAGCATGAAGTGGTGTCCCTCGCATTGTCCATTCCGAATGGCTCGTACGTGTCCAGTCAAACGTCCGCTTCCTCCGCGGTCGTTTCCTGCCCCTCCGCTGCCGGAGAATAATGGGCCGACGGGATTTTACTTTTGGCTGATCGATGACCCGGTCGTTAAGCCTAACGATATCCAGAACGATCGGCCTCCGTGACGCTCGCGAATATCGTTCCTCGGCTTGGATCACCATTACGGAATATTCAATCGAGATATCGATTACGGACAATCGAATTGAGAATCGAGAAATCTCGAAGATCCCGATGGATATTTACGGTGTTCTCGAACTCTTCGACTTCCGCTTCCGAAATGCGATACGTTTCTTCTTCGTTGAAACGAGGGGATGGCTTCTTAAGGGGTTGCTATGGGTACTTTCTTCAATGAAATGTGGATAACGATTCCTCGTAATCATAACAGGCGCTCGTTTCCGTTTCAAGCATGACTCTTTGGCTGTGATCCTCGTATGCGAAATTGTTGGTGATTTCATGGAGAAATTGTACACATTCAGCTGGAAAGCTTCTGGGCTACTGCGTTAGCCAATCATCTCCTTTCCTATGGATCGAATAGGTATGTATACGTATACTGGGGAGGCTGAAGGACGAAGGCGGTGGATACACTAGGTAGGCGGGTACAGCTAGATAGATACAACTAACGGAGACAAACTGTGTGTTTGCCCCTTCATTACCCCCAAGTAAATACCAACTGGTTTTAATTACAGACTCTGCCGCACAACTATATCTCTTCATGCTTGTTATTTACTTGTACGCTTCCCTAAGCTATCTAACTTTCTTACTCGCGGTTAAATAGGGGTCGTGGAGGCGATTTTATACTTAAACGATGTACCGCTGGATACGTTTGCAGGGTAGATTTTTTTTATGAATGTTGCGTCGTGGATTTTCATTTTACCTGAAATCATAGAATTTCATTCCATAGGCTCCTGTGGACCCTGGGTATACCGATTTATTAGTACTTGTACAATTTTGGGAATTGTACAAGTGACTGGTAACTGCGTGTCGTAGTGGCGCTGGCGGAGGGTAAAGGGTTAAGTTTCCAAGTCAAACTGTCGGCGAAGATGTTGATACCAGGTGATTTCGTGGACTGCTGGTAACTGAACGAAAATAAAGGAATTAACGTGAAACCAGTTTAAATCGCATATTTAAATTAATTTTACATATAGGTAGCCACAGGTTCATCTGTATGTTGACACACGGCGCGAATTTGCCTCGTGGGAAATGAATGGATGAAGTATTTCCTCCCTCGTGGCAATTGAAGGCTCGTCGAGGCATGCCGATACGATGCTGGTGTGTAAGAGGGATATATACCTATGCCTATATATGTATGTATATAGGTAAGAGGTAAGAGGTAAGAGCCCGTGGCAGCCATATGTGAAATATTAGCAAACAGATATTGGATATCGACCGTAGAGCTCGCTAGCTTGGTTCGCTGGTTATCTTCGGGAAATAGAAAATATGAAGCCACATTGAACCCATTGAGCTAACTCCCTCATACCAATTCCAATCCTCCATCCAGATCTGGACCACGGCTCATTGCAATACGAGCACTGAAAAGTCCGTAATAACCATTCGTTGGAAAGTCTTAGAGACGCGCCTTGGCACGCCGTTGCTCCGCTGCCACCAGATGGCCCTGGACTCCAGGGACTCCCGCAAGGAAGAGAAGATTTATCGGCTTGAGATATTTCACACGATATGACTCGTCTCCGTCGGGCACCATAAAACCATAGAGTCTCTAAAGCTCTCCATCTATGTAGCCCGTAGTATATGGTCAGGGTCCGATATCTGCTTTATCTCGAGGGGCCAACTGTCTTGTGGTCTTACGGTGTACAGGAGTCACCCGAAAATGAAATCCCATTAGGAAATAACGATTAACCTATATATGTATATATACAAATAATAAAATTATCATAAAATGCTATTCGATTCTTCAAAGGGTGCTGCTTACTGCCATTCGAAAACTTGTTGGCAGAAGGGAATGTCAATGGCCTAATGGCTGCTGTTCAAGTTGCCTGTAGACTGTGTAAAAGGAAACGACCGCCTCATAAGACAAGCAGAGAATAATATTCACTTATGAACGCTGACAGAGAATGAGTAACGCGTCTACCTTGTAACGTTTGTTCTTATTAATAACGACGACGCTCTGTTGTGGATGCGCCCGACGACCCTCCATTCGTGCGGAGTAGTCAGGTTGTGGGATGGCGAGAGGCAGAGGGGACTCTAGTTTCCTATGACCGTGAAAGTGTTATCGCCATTTTCATGGAATTTTTCTCTCGCGGAAAGGAAAAGAGAGAGAATGAATGAATAACTTTATTGGGCGATAGAGTGATTGTAAGTATACATTTAAAGTTTAAAAAATAATTTTTCTTAAAAATTAAGTTTAACAAGAAAGCGAAGACAGCGAAGAAACAGGAAGAGGATACAGGCAAGAAGAAGATCGCTTATGTCCATGTAGATTTCACAATTTAGTTATCCATAACCAGTTGAGAGCTGGTTTGCTTATCTATGTAGGAGGTACAGGTAGAACGTCGATTTAAAAGAGGAGATGGTTGAGACAGATTTTACCTTACTATGTAGGGATTTCCAAAGGGGGATTGCTTAGAGGCGAAAAGATTTTTTAATAGATTTCTAATCTACATTTTGGTACGACCATATCATCCGATTTGGCTCGCGTATTTCTTATTCTATTTGAGACGTGAGAGACGAAGATGTTGAAAAGACAACTAGGGCGCTTGGTGTGGAGGATACTGTAGTAATTTTAATTTATCATAGTAAGGCGTGATGTGTTTCCGCACTTTAACATTAAATATGAAGCGAATTGCTTCGTTAAGGACTCTTTGAAGTTTTTCTTCTTGCTCTCTTGTCATATCAAGTGCGACCAAGCCGTCCATTACAGGTTGAACAAGCGTTTATACTAGGTTGCTACAGATAAAGGAAGGTTACGTCTTAATTTCATCCGATACACTGTGGCATCAATTTTCTTAAAGGTGTTTGTTGTCTGGCTATTCCACGAAAAGTTTTGAGCAAATGTGATACCAAGAATTTTTACTTCCTGTTCACAAACAATTTCGAAATTTAGGTACCGAGCATTTCCATGGATAATAGATTTAGCTTTATAAAAATTCATTGATTCCACAGATGTCATTCCACAGTTTATTCTTTGTATCCCATCGTATATCAGCAAAGTAATTGTACTTGCAATATTGAAGGATAGAACGAAAATCAGTTAAGAGAGAGAGAGAGAGAGAGAAAGAGAGGAATAACTTACCATAGCACACCGCGTCCACCCGCCACGCTCAATTTACCTTTGTCGTTCATAAACGCTCTTTTTAATTATGGTCCGTTACGCATAATTTACATTCATTATCTCTAATGGCGGGCTATTAGAAAGGACGCGCGTAATAGTCGGCGATACAGCTAATATTATCTCGGCGTCTCTTTGGGTTCAAAGAGACTCCCACCTTTTTCTCCCACGTTACATTCCCTTGAATGAATCGCCACGTCGTAGCCGAATGAATGGGCTGCCTACTACGTATATAGACTACGGTCGCTCGTGCAGCTGAACGCAGTCGGAATAAAAGAGAATTAACGAAGGATTTCAGTGAACATGCAGACGCTGAATTCTATTGGTTGTTGCGGGTTTGTCCGATGCGATCGATGCTTGATTTGACGTCGGTGCGTACATAATGAAATTTACTCTGTAAGAGGAGAAGACGAGACTTTCCGGTGAAAACGAGCGAGTGACATAACGGATTTAGCAGCTTGCCTAGGCAGAATTACGACTGCCTTTACATTATTCACGCGGCCATTATCGCTCCCCGTGTACGAATATCTCCGAACGCCCGTCAGCTTGTCACTTAGTATCGTAAGAAATAATATTTCGGTCCGCGTTTACAGCGTATATTTATTTTAACGGCATCTTTCGAGATAGATCCTCCATAGCGTAGCACAAGTGTCAGACTGAATAATACATGTCGCCTGCAGGGTTTATACTGCTTGACACAACCCACCATGTTCTGCCATAGTCCCTTCTAGCCATGGCTGTACTGTACGTGCTGCATATGCGTGCACATGTCAGTAACGTGTAAAACCCTATAGATATATTCGTATATGACATGTCATTTTGAAGGGTCAACACTTTACGTCATACAGTGTATAAGAGTCCCCTTGAAACTTGTCTCAAATGACGACCTTAGTAACGCCGATACACTGAATTCGATAATACTCGGCGGTACAGAGTTTTGAGTTTCTTCTATTGTTTCAGGGTTCAGTCTTCAAGGTCGTCTTTTGTGAATATTTCAATGGAAACGCGCCAAGTAGTTGCTAAGGGGAAGTCGAAGCGACCCCGACTATCAAGTAGCAAGTAGGAAGTTTCGCGTCGATGGGGATCGTCTTGGCTAGCGCGTCTACGGAATTTTCCGACGTCGCAGTGTTAACGCGTCGACTGACGTGTCTTTTTGTTCGAGACGTTAAACTCCGTCGCGGTACTGGATTAGAGATGCAGCCAGCGCTTTGGGAGCTTTTCACGCGATTAATGGATCCCGGAGAGAAATCAAGCGGATTCAACGTGTTACAGAAGTGCTGGAGGCTTTAGCTCTTTCTCTTTCTATGCTTTAGAGGAAACGCGAGTTTGCCTTTCCCTTCTCTATATACAGGTATTCCGACGGAGACGTCGCGACGCCGCGAGATGCTCGCGAGGTCCCATGGTGCTCGCGGTGAGCCAAGTCGATGCGAACTGAAAAATCGCAAAAGTTAGAAGCATTTGGATGAGAAACGGCCCTTTATCCTCGTGGTCTCGTCGTGCTTGGTAAAACGCCGTAACAGGGTTAGCCGCGCTATGAATAAATTTAGCCCTCTCGAAAAATTATAAGGCTGTAATAATATGTGAAATAAAACAGTTACCTTCTACCCCCTTTTCAGTCAAGCACCTTTATTCGTCCCGGTTTCTCGCCGCCCTGCTCTTATTCCCATGGCACCAGCGTTGGCCTCCCTGTTCGCATAAAGGGACAAACTTTTCAAAACATTCCCAACGAATTTACTCCACGCGGAAATTTCATTCGACTCTCCAACCCGGCATATTCGGTCTCGTTGTAGGGCAATAAGGTCGGGCTTGGATTTGGAAATTGTCGTCATTAATTTCTGTCAAAGCTTCTGCGTCTTGATTGCGTTTAGGTGGGTATGAATAAAAATCCTTTAATTCCGAGCACTGTGTATATATATATTTTTTAATATTTATCACGTGACCATTATTATATATCGATCAACCTTACAGTTTCTCTTATATATTAACTGATATTTAACTATCGATACGTCACAATGACGCTAAACGTCGGGACGTCCATGTATCTCGGAACGAATATTCCGCAGGGTACAGATCGCAAGAAACGCATCGTCGCGGACGTCGGACGACGTCTGGTAATTTGCAATCTGCAGCTATGACAAAGGGCGACTAACTTTCTCGTGAATGTATCTCAATAGACATTTCTGTTTTCACGAAGGCAATAGGTCGACGCCAATATTGTTCTGTGCAGATGACACGACTCGGAGACTAATATCGGAAACTCATAATTAGTTTAATTAGTCGCTCCATTGTGTGCGATTTCACGTCACGACGGCTCTTAAGTTGCGACCGTGAAAGCAACGAATTGGCATTAGCGGTTTTCAAATTCTCGTACGACCACATGTCCCATACATTATGAATTATATATAATTTCTCGTCTCTACAATTTTCGCGATAATTATTATTAACAATAATACCAAAGTTTAGCCCGTTACATTAAATAAAAAAATAATCATAAAAATATGAAATATTATATCAATTCACTTTTTCATCTCCAAACTGTCATTCACTTTGGAGTAACATTATGAACAACTAAAAGCGAAACCTTATCAACGATACCAACCTCTTATTCATATTTCCATGACCGTGTAATATTTCACAAACTAAGATCTTTTTATTTCCAGAATCTATTAGAGTTTTCGTCTGACCAGCAGAATCGGAGCGAAACGTCGCTTCCTATACGTATGCTTCAGCATCCCGAGCAGGGCTAGAGAGAGAGAGAGGTGTGGCATGGGTAAACTGCGGAATACGATAAGGGAGAAAGAGATAGAAATTATTGCGCAAGGGTGGGGGGGGGGTAGAGGAAGAACAAAAAAATATTTTGTTCGAACGGCGTAAATTTGAAATATCGAGGACACCCTGGATGACACGGGTGTAACGTAGTATCTCGCACAACGTGTCTAGGAATGGATATAGCTTTGGTTATGCCTTGTATAAGAGTGGTACGTAGGTTCCACGAGGTAGGTAGGTAAGGTAGGTAGCTGCAGGGAGGAGGACGAGGATGAGTAGAAGGATGATAGAGGTAGAATGAGATAGAAGAAGGGTGAGTGAGGGAGAGTGTACAGTCGGGGCAGTAGGATGAAAAGGGGCGGAGTAAGGGAGGGGGGAGATACAGTGTGTGCCTTATCACACCGGCAGCTTCAGGAAGAGATATTTATGCCCTATTCTGGGCCGTATATCACAGCCGAATTGACATACATCTTCGTCTCGTCGTGAAGCGTACGAACCGCGATTCCTGAACATACCAGGGTGGGTATCATTCCCTCCCACCAGGTCGGTTACAGCCTCGAACACGTAGATGGGAAATATTTCATTACACCTTGATACTTTCGCGTCTGGCATTTACAATCCCCAGGATGCTCGGGGTCCGTCAATGTAAAATGTAGGTTTACGTCCTGTCGAAATTCAGGGTAACACTGCTTTCTCCCTCTTTCTCCATTTTTATTCCCTCTCTTCCCCTGGCCGAATCGCCAGTCGAATGCCACCTTTAACCCCTACTTCACGTTCTCCTGGACCCGGCGAACGGGCTGCACTCCAATTCCTGCAACGCGAAGTGCCCCACGATCTACGGCCGAGTGGCCGTGAGAAATGAGCCGGGCATACGGCCCACCCGGGTGGGCAGACTTTCCACGCCGTGCTTCTAGAGAACGTGACCAGTTCGAGGGCTTTATAAATCTCACGTCAATATCGGGCTGACTATCTGGGATAGATGTCTCTAGCTCTTCTACCGTGTCGTGTGTATTCTTCAGGATTTCTCTTAACCGACTGGTGAGGTTAGGTGAGGTATAATGGGTCGACTTCACCAGTAACGCCGTACATTTTACTACGGTACAAGTTATTTATTTTCAATTGCTCCTCACCTGAGTTCTTGTAAGCAGTGTCCTCCCGTCCCCTGGGAAACGCTCGAGCGAAATACTTGATTAAAGAAAGTCACGGAGACGCGAACTAAATAGATCTTCTCGTGCGGACAGTGATATCACGAAAATTTTAGAATCATCAGCGACTGAGAATTAAGTATGTAGATACTTGTATATGTACACTATGAGTACTCATTAAGCTCTTGCGTTTATCGTTATCAAGAATCTTGAGTGGAATTTTTTAAACGAATTTCTATTTCGGTATCGAAGATATCAATTGTGTCTTCCAGCTATCTCGTCTAGGACTTCATTTCCGTACGATCGATTTCCCGAAATTCCAAGCGACAGCGTGGTGGCAAAAGGAAAGCATTAAGGGTACCTTAGGAACCCAGTGGACAGTGACTAATGAAATATGAGAAACAAAACAATTTGGTGGAAAGCCGCCCTGAATTTCGTGAAACTACTTCCCCCCACACACACTGCTCTTGTATGTAGAACGTAACTACAGAATAGGGGAAACTTCCCGGCAAATAGTTGGATCTCGAGTGATATATCATTCAGTGCGATATATAACATGCATATGCGTGTGTATATACATATATCTATGAGCACCATACATACTATGGTACTAGCAATATACGTTAGATACATGTTACACGTAGGTACATCGGCTTAGGTGGTAATGTAGAATATACCAATGGACTGGGTAGTAGATCACTTGGTGTCCCCTTTTGGTAACCAATGCATTCCTTAGGATGAAGGACTGCGAAAGCTCGGCATAATTTAACCCGGTAACGTTAATGCGCAGTGATACTGTGATTAACAAGCGTTGCCCTCTGCCTCCGGGAAGAATTAATTTCACCTGAAGCTGAGGTCGACGTGCCGTTACTTTTCGCAGGGGTATATGTATCTTACGAAAACCTGAATACTGATTTCGCACTGCGGATCTTCGTCCGTTGGGCGAGGTCGACGATCCTGGATATAAATGTACACTTGCTGTATATGGTAAGCCATAGGTGGGTATCTTCGGCTCGATTATCTTAGCCAGGATGAAATGGGTTTAAAAGTTGTCGCATCCGGATGTCAGGGTATCAGCTGTATACACGTCGTGGAGTCTATATGAGTGAAGTCTGTGAGTCAGAGAGTGAAGAGGGTAGAAAGTGAGTGAGAGGGACGAACGAATCAGTTCCTTGTAGCCAATCATTGGGAGGATCCTCCCATTCCCTGTTTAATCGTCTCAGCACAACTTGGGACCCCATATAGCCAATAAGGATACGCCCCTGTCCCGTTACGTTCCGTAGATACGTAGTGTACGTTCACTGTGGATAAGGATAAGGCCCATCTCTCCCACGAGGTACAATGGTTTACGCGTGCCTTCTCACGATGTCCCAGCTGCGCTCACGAAGTTAGTCCATTTCCGGGCAAGCCGAAAAGACTTTCCAATCTTAGTCGCTTTTCCCCCGAATTCAGCGAAATCTCGAGCATCAATTGGCTCGTTCCCGAATTGATGGAGTTTCCGAACTCTGAGTAGGTATCCCATCCAGCTACCTATACTACCTACGTATCTAACTAGTTCACGTACCTCTTGGAGCAGTGCAAGCTACCATAGAGAATCTTTTCAAAATAAAGCGCGACCGTCTGAACCGTAACGGTTTCTGTGTTTTCCTCATCCCCTATAGTCTTTACATGGTAACCACTTGCTCTCTATTTGTATAGAGTCCGTCTTCCCTATCCTCTCAATCGAGCCTCAGCTCCGGCGACTGGAACACTGTGAGTTAGTCTACCGTGTTATACCTTACTTCAACATGGTTTTCACTACGTTCGCTGTGCAGCTTTCAGTGCCGTACCCATACAAGGTCCAGGACGAAACTGCATAATCTGGACGCGCATAGGTCAACGTCGAAATAAAGTGACAATTTTGCAGCCGGTTTACGCTATTTGTAAGCATTGTGCGTGCCTAATGGCCTCCGTGCACGTCGTTTACGCTTACAGCCATAGCGGCCTACGCTGGGATTTTGGATTCAGCTCGGTACGCCCGTTCTCCTGAGTACCGCCATATAGCTTCAGTCCCATACCGTGATATGGTTCGCGTCGAACGAAATGGAATTGTGGATGGTTGTGTCTCATTTTGCGGTACACGATCTCCCATGCACAATGGTCCGACTGGGTTTACCTATGGCCCAAACCACATCTGTGTACCGCACGCTGGACAGGTCGACGGCCCGTCTCCCTTTGACCCTTTACATGTTCCAACATTCCGACCTTCCCACAACTACCTGCGCAAGTCCTACTTTCACTCAGTCGAACTACCCCTGCTTTCCTTGATGTACACGGTTCAATTGCGTGTTCCTTGTGTCCAGGAAGATCTATCGTATCGTCATTGATTCGAAACAGAAGCGATTCGGCGTGCTTCGGACTGGGGGCAGTTTGAACATCGTTTTATTTTTTCGCCACGTTTCCACTTTTTGCACTCATATCATTCTGATCGTGGATACGATAAAACGACTGCTCGTCGATTCTCCGTATTCGAATTGCACGATTGGCTTTTTATTAATTTTTTTTGTCATTCTACATACACACTCAACGCGGAGTATTGCGCTCTGGGACTTTAGGTATTTTCGTATAGCAGAGCGGGGGGAAGGACAGAGGAGAGAAATAAATGAGTAAACCATACGAGCATATGCAGAGGGGTGGACATATATGTGCTAATGAAGGAATAACGTGTCAGTTATTTTCTTGCTTTCCTCGAGAGTAATTGAAACGCGTCCTTTCCCGTGCATCTCTCCTAATGGTCGCCGAATGAATTAACCGCGCGGCGAATTTCTCCGACGCGGCGTAATATTTCCATTCATATTTCCGAGAGCAATTTGTAAGGTAAATTGTGAAATATTGCCGGGCAAGATAGCTCGCTGCACCCCACGGCTCCGAGGATAGTGGTAGCACGGTGTGCCGTTGGATTGCCAAGTAAAGGATTCTCGCGCAGATGTTACCCGGGTAACCGAGAAGTAGTTTGCATATTTAATTGCGACACCACCGTTGTTTTATACTGCACGCTATTACAACCCCTTACAATCTGCCGAACTAGTCCAAGTGTCAACCTGGGACTCCCTGGCGCTATGATTCTTTCGTCTGTCCAAATTGACCACTCGTGGCCGTCATTTTTATTTCATCAATCTACACTCGTGCCATGGTTATCGTGTGTTAACCTAAAAACGATCTACAACATGCCCTAAGATCATCCTGAGGTAACTAAGATCATTCAGGACACGTAAAATCTTCGTTCACCACCTGAAACATGACTAAATTATTCGTCTTGTTTATTCGACGACTTTCGCAATGTTCTTGAGGTTGTCATGGTAACCGTTTGACTGAGACTCCACGTGCATGCATGATCATATATAAATGTTTACTTATTACGATACCCAGTCAGGTAGGTAGATAGGTAACTAGGTAGGCAACCCAAACCGTGTTTCATCCTCTCTCCACATTCTCAGCCTTATCATAGATACCCTAGGGAAAACAACGAATGGATGAAATTGCATTCGTGGTAGCGTCATAGGGCATAGGGTGATACTATATATGTATAATGGTCGAGGCGGAAGTTGCGATAGAGGAAGAGGAATAATTTGGGTCGCGGTATGCCCGACGAAATGAAATGGTAAAAATATCCAGAGGCCTGGAAAGTAATTGCATTTTCGTATGCAACTCCAACCGCACGTGACACTGTGTCATCCGCCGTTGTGCATGCTTTGCTGAGCTGACGTGGCGTGGCGCTGCGTTCACCCGTACGTGAATCCACGCAAAACCCGAAATATACCGGAAACGCAAGGATCCCCAACGGTTCCTGCATTTCGAACGCTTTACGCGCCAATCTACTCTCTACCTCTCTCTTTCTACGTACATATCTGTACATATTGTATGACGCATCCATACCGGAAATTTCTCTCGACCTCCCCTCGTCCGATAGATCCATCCTGTCTAGCCTTCTCCGGTAACGGAATACCTGAGGGGTAGCGGGTGGAGGGTTGCCATTTTACGCTCTACGAGTAATGCACATTTAATTTCACAATATGCGACGTATCAGCCCTTTGATGCGTTAACTGCAGTATTATGAAGGATATATGTATATGTATACGTAATAATACATAGGATCTAAGATTGAATTTCTAACTTGAAATTACGCGAAGAATATTTTCAAGAAACAAAGTCAAATTATTCGTAGTTACTACGTTTACGGTTCATATAAGTCAATACGTTTTTACTCCATACTTTACGTTATTTCACGATTTGGTATAAAAAGTATAGCATTCGATTTATAAACACGGTGTTGACCTTGAAATCTCTAAAACGCATCCATCGACGAGCAAAAGTTATGCATTATACAATGCATCGTTTAAAACCGTACAAATTTTATATACAAAATTTTCCCCTACGATGCATACTTTACAAGTTATACAGGTGTGCAAGTTGCACGGACCACCCTGTATAAATATAATCTACAAATGTAGAATTGAGATGTTCGTTCTTTTCGAACACCCTGTATATACATATACATATACGGAAGTCAAATTTGCTACGTGAGTATGTATTCTCGCATGTATGATCCCCAGGGTACGTGAACCAGATCGGACAAGGATGTCAGGTGGTTACGTCACGGACCACCAGCTGTCCGTCAATCTGTCTCTGCGATACAAGTTCGTTTAGCTTACATCGACGAACAAGCTGAAATTCGGGTAGAACATTCGAGCTCGTTATTACATTCGAGAAGTGAAGTCCTTCGTGGGGACAATTTGGAGATTTCTGATATAGGTACAGTTAGGACAATGCGCTGCTGTCACAATGACAATTTTGTGAAAACTGTCAAGATAATCTTTAAGGCTAATCAATTATTACTCGTTCCCTCCTCTTACCCCCTCCCTTATCACCGCAGAGCTTCCTCGCAATTAATCTCAGAATCTCTTCTCGAAGGGATCGATCGCCATTAATCCTTGTACGATAGGATGAAAGGAGCCTCAGGAAGATTCTGCAGGAGTTATCCGAAAGAGTGTATAACTGGTATATTGTATTTATTTATACGATAGGTAGTGCCCGTTCATGTTCAGTGAGTAGAAGAGGAAGCCGTCCGTCTTCCGTTCCCTCAGGAGAAATCCTCCTCCCTTCGTCCTTACTCCCTTCGGGTGAATCGAAGCTCCTTCCTTCCGTATACCCGGTGTTCAATAATATCTCGCCCAATTTCACTCGAGGTCTCGCACACTTTGCAAGAGGCGATTCCGCGTGCCCCGATGTTCTTCACGTTCTCGATTCTATCCGATTCCAGTCGTCGGGGGCAGCAGGCAATCTGGCATATCAATATTGAAGCTGCATCTCAGTGATGCAACCCGCATTCGAGATCCTCTCACCTCCTCCCTTCATCCCCTTTCTTCTTCATCCCCCCTCACACCCCCCATCGCCCTTTCCCTTTTACAAACGCAATCCTGTTTTATTCTCAGCCACCTCTTTCACTTCATACTCTTTACATCATACCCCGTGCTATACGTAGGACTTTCGTCCTTTACCCGAAGCCCTTCGTACCATCTGCTCCTCTTACCTTCTCTCACTCACTTTCCATTTTCCACTTCCAATCCTCCGGGGGACCTTCTTATCCTACACAGTACAGATACCAAGCATCTACCAGTGTAACGAGCTTCCATTAACGATACCACGATATACTCTCAGAGTATCTGATGCGAAATTCGCTGGAATCTAAGGAGAGGCAGGGGGGGTGGGAAGCTTCGCGACGCTTCGGTGTGTTCGTGTTGAATTTTAAGCTTCGTATCGAGCGTTTCTATTAATGGCGACAATAGCGTCTCTGATGGGCATTAACGTTAAGCTGCTCCTGGGCTTTCTCGTGCTCTCTGCAGATATGTTTATCGTGGCTGTTAGAGACTTGAAAATTGTTGGATACTCAGTTGTATCGATAATTGAATATTTTTTATGTCCATGTGGCTATAAGTATGACTACCTGTTCAAGTATACTTGGTTGGATTTACTTCATACGCTTCTTCGACGCTCGACATATTCTATGGTCGCTGATGATTTTTCGTTGCGTATCCGTACTATCCTTTTCAGAGTCCCGCGAGACACTTGCTTTCTTGCTATTCTTCCTTTTTTACAGATATTAAGTGTGTTTGTGAAATTATTTTTTTTTCATGAGAGAAATAATAACGGCGCAAAGTGGACTGAGAATTTAGGAACAGTTCAAAGTGTGTTCAAAAACTTATATCAGGTATCGTTTATCCGGAGAGAGAATTTATCACTGTCGATGTTGTTAATCGAATTTATTTATTACACTTCATGAGGTATCTAGGGTTTTCTATTTCTATAGTGAAGCCGTGAGTCGTCGACGCGCAGGATATATATATATATATATATTTATAATATGTAAAATTTATATGCGTATCAGAGATTTTGAGTTTGACTAAGAGAGAGAGAGAGAGTTCGAGTAGTTGAACTCAATAGCAAAAGCATCCACGTCATGTGTCCAAAGTGTGTACCGACTGATCCAGCCAGTTGGACGTCATTGCCTTTTCCCTGTACGATAGTCGAACTTCAGTGGCTCTTTTCTTCTTTTTCTCCTTCGTACATATGTGATTGCATACGTAAGCAGGTAGGTTTCACGTGCCGGAGCTTTCACGTGAGTTTCGCACGATCCATAGTAAGGGTCCGGATAGAATTTGCAATGTTTGCGAATATTTTATTTCCACAGTGCAGTCGGACTCAGGGCACTGACTCCTTTGGCACTGATCGATCTCCCGCACTGACCGTTTGAAAACCTTTGAAAATTACAGTTTTTAGCACCGGTGGCAGCACTGTCGGTAAACTGTGTTCGCTTCGCGTAACGCATTACTACGACTAGAGAAACCAGTCTCCCTGATTACGCGTCTGGCACTCTAGCAAGCAATTGGATGACAGAGAGGTTAGGTCAAACGAGCAGGGTCCGAAACTTCGTGCGTTAGTCTGTCAGTAAAGGCAAGACTACATACTGGCAATTGGTCCTATAGTGGAGACATAACCGATTATCTCAAAAGAAAAAATCTACCCGAGCCTGTGGTCCAACTGTATTCCGTCAGCCATCATGATTCTTCTTTGATTGGCTTTATTGTTTTATCTACGGCCAATAGCAACGCACACAAAAAAAGTTACTATTGTACACAAGGGTTTATGGTTTTCTCAGATGGAGTTGTTACTGTGCAAAGAGTATCACTGTATACATCTATCCTCTTACAGGATTCGCCAAGACATCTAGAAGTTCACTAGTTGTATAACAGAAGGACCCTTGTACGACTTTAAGCCGATTCTGGGCTTCGACAGGGTTAAAAAAATTAATGAGTAAAAGCGGACGAACATCGCTTTATTAAAATCTCGTTACTCTATTTGGATTTACAGTCGTTTCGGATAACTGTAGTATATGCATATATACGAACTTATATAATATTCAATCTCTCGAGCAATTTTCACACTGATCGCCTCAGCTTGATTTGCTGGCTGGTTTAATTGACCTGTGACTAAGGGAATTATACCGAAATAGAACCGGACAATTCGTCGTTTAATGTTTTATCGTGTTCGCCATCCACCCGTCATCCTAGCACTTCTTGGCAGATTCACCCCATGGTGGTAGCGCAATTTCCTCCAGGAAAAAGTCATAGGTAAAATACTTTTTACTGTACGTCTATATGACTTTTTCGTAGGGGTTAATACCATCTGAGGTTAGGGTCCTAGTTGCAATATTCTCTGAAAAAACTGTAGACAACCACAATTGTACTGTGTCTCATGTAAGTTGGGGTAGGTAGACAGGTTACAAGTTATATACGCCTGGAGACAAACTGGAAGACGCCCGTTATATTGTATGTAATGTACATATATTCTGCATAATAATATAATAATGGCGTAGTCCCTCGTCTTGCATCGCCCTGAAGGTATATGAGGTCTGAAGAGGTGAGAGAGGTCTTATAGAAACGAATGTTACCCAGTTACCACTTTGAATATTCAGTGGTTGCGGTAAACGCTTCGACCCTCTACCTTTACCACCTTCATCACCATCTCCTTCATCTCCTTCATCTCCTTCACCGTCCTCTGCCTGCTCCTCGTCCTCTGACTCTGCTGCTTCTCTTGTCTATCCTATATAATTCCGGTTCTAGGGTAGGAAGCTTCGACAGTACCTCATCCAGTCATCCTGAACGTAGGTACACGAATAGACGAGCTAGGTAGCCGTCGGAGATGACGCTCATGATCGTAACTTTCGAACTTGTGCAAGTAGTCCGATATAACGGGTGTCTGTCTGAAAAAAGGGAACAGGCTTTTCTCGGAGAGAGTGAGAGAGGGGAGGAAAAAAAATCAAATTCCTTTTATTCTTCACCAGTGTGATCAGCATAATTAAGCTATGATATACAGAATGAATGCAGTTGAAGCTTTTTATTGCTTCTCTGATTAGAAGCTGCGATCGCTTTATCACGACCTCGGGATGGCGTAGCGACGTTAAATAATACCGTGCAGAAAATTGGGTTGACTTTCGATAGACACGATCATCAATTTTTCTCGCTTCGCTACGAGATAGACGTGGTTGAACTCGGGACAAGGACAAAAGAGTATGTAGCCGATTAACCGTTCAGCACTTTTACAGGGACGGTAGACGCGGCGAAAATCGAACGTCGAGTCAGGACAAAACGCATAAGCACGAAGGTCGTGAGCGACACGCGCGCAAATACGTAAACGGTCGATCGACTGAAAGCGCGGCTTAATGACGTGCCAGGGATTCTGACTTGACGTAAAGCGAACGTCCGTCCTTCCCTCGGTTACTAAAGGCCTCGGTCGTCGCGACGCTTCGGGTCTCCTCACACATCGTCGGTCCAGAGAGAACGAGGTCACGCTGCTACGAATTTATTGATTATGCTGTCTCGTGGGATTTGGCGTTAGAGTTCGCGCGATGTTGCTTCCAAACACGTGAATCGTCGCCATCGATTTCAATTGGCTAGAATAGTATCCGCAAGTAATGTGATACGCGACCTTCGATTTATAATCTATAATAATATCGGGGATGCTGCGTCTCCCGCATTTACTGCACCGAATATGTGTATCCATACTAAAGTATATAAATTTGGCGTTGGGCTATTTAGGGGACGATTTCGATATATCATATGTATTTATATGTAATATATATATATTATATGTATTATATATTTTATAATACAAATATATTATGTATATTTTACATTTTTTTATATGTATATTCAAATGCTCATTTTCTGGACATTATTTTTAGCTTCTAGCCAATTAGGGGCAACGATTTTAGCTAGACGGCTATTTTGAGGCCATTTAAAAAGTATAAATTGAACTATTTTCAATTAAGAATGAAAATTGGGATTCGCATTGCCGGAATTTCTTTCGCCCTTAGCTGTTGTTTTATCCTTTGTTGATTTGATTTATGAGAGATACTTATGGGCTGAGCAGACTCCCAATCAGACAAGAAAAATTAAGGGGCGCTCACAATAGCAAGCTAATGTTTTTTTTTAAAACTACTACCTTGTGACATCACAGCATTGGAATTCTTACCTAACCTAACTTAACGAAACATTTCTAAGCCGATCACAAACACTGAACATTGAAAAAAATATAAACAAACTTGGTGTGACAGTCCGCTTTATGGTTCTCAAAACGGCCGTTACGCTGGAAATATTTTGTGGGTGGCCCCAAAACACACACTAGCTTCTATATTTATTCTTAATATCAAAGCTCGTCAGTATGAAACAGCCCTAAGGCTTAGATCGCGTAAGGTCAAGTCTGGAATACTAAAGCTTCCCAAAGGGGATGACTTCTTGCGGTCAACAACACGTGTAATGAGCTTTCGTCAGAGAATCCAGAAATCCGTAATTGCTGGACCGTGCCAGCTGTTGATTTCTCGCCGGTATCATATGGAACTGGCCACTGTCCTATCCGACAATGAAAATTCCTCCGAGTAATACTCATACACATAAAATCAATTGGAAGAATTTTTCTACTGTACACAGCCACCGGAGACATTGTATCTAGGGGATGATTTTGTTTCGCGTTAATTCATCACCAGACGTATTCCGATAATTATAATCAGTTAGGAGTACCCTGCTACGAGATAATACAGCGAGAGAAGGAGAGAGAGGGGGGGGGAGAGAGAGCAAGATAACAGTTGCATCTCTACCGCGACGGAGGGTGGACGTAGCATTTACATCATTTAATTTATGACCCTCTCTACCGCGACCAGTACCGCCATAGGTAAAGGTACTGACTATGGTGCCGCTAGGAGATGCATAGCTAGGGGATGAAACACATACTAATGTGAACGGAATAAATTTGCATATGCATGTGCTCGAATGCGAATGCACAAAGCCGTAAGAGAGCTATAGGGGATGGAGATGGAATTCCGCAAAAAAGATACAGGGCGGAACCGTGCCTATACATCTGGACTCAACGTTAACCGGAAGCTGTTACACGCTCTGAAGTATAACCTTGAGGTTTAAGAAAATCACGAGTCGTTATCCGGATGCTTTATTTATCGCACATAGTATATTTATGTATGTCTGTATAATCCACGGCTGGCAGGAGCTTTCTTATTCGCGGCAAGCAGTTCAGGGGTAAGAAAGTAGGGGTGGGGGAGGAACGAGCAGAAAAGAAAAAGCTCGCCAATCTCCGGATCGCACTTGATAGACGGGTTTGCTTTCGACGTTTACGTAGGGCGAGGAATATCACGAAAGGAACAGAGGTCGGGGAGAGTGAAAGGAGAGGGAGAGAGAGAGAGTCCAGAGAGAAAGAGATGTCTTTCATTTCTGCTTCCCACGCAAAATTTGTCTTAGTCTGTGGGTTCGAGAATACGTTCCTACTGTTGCGGGTAGATCTTTGTTCATCCGAGAAGGGCAGAGATGATACGAAAAAAATATACACGGGTGTTGTATATATCTATATTTGGATATGTAGTATATCCATGGTATCAAACGTCAGGTTGATATATTATATATATATATACATATGTATATGCTGGATTCGGCTCCTTTCATTAGAGCTAACGAATAGTTATCGAATTGATCGTTCAGTTTTTATCAGGCTCGTTTAAATCTCTTCTGGAAAGCACTGGGCGGATCGCTAGGAAACAGCGACGGATAAACTCGACTGAAATATTACGGCGTGCGGTATTATTCACGCGTTATTCAATAGTTTTGTCTTTGTTTCTCTTTCGTTGTATATATATGTACGTTCAATATGTCCATCCGTATAGCTGTGCACGTTCTTTATGTCTCTAGCGTAGTAGATTATATCTGTAGTACATTCAATAGTGAGTACAGTGCAGACTGTATCGAGCTGGTACCAGTACCAGCCGCTGTGGCGCTGGTGGTCAGACACGTGGAACCTTCGGTTCGAATTTTAACTCAGGCTAAGTCGCTTAATGGCTCGAGAGTAATTCACGAATCGTGGTCTCTCGGGTTTTGTCGTTGTGATTCTACCCCCTGGTGAGGTTAGGTCGTAAGTCCTTCCGCCCTGCGCAAACCAGACGTCGAATCGATTTCACCCTGCTCACCCCTTATTTGGAGCTAGAAAAGTTTTCGTAAAATTATCGCTGACTACGGTTGCTGGATTCCGTTGGTTTCCTACCGCCGAGTTTCCATGCTGTCTTTCTTACCCTTATTATTTTTCTCTTGAAATCGTGCTTCGTTCGTCTCCGTTATTCTTTCTTTTACCTAGTTGGATCTCTTTGCTCGGAATATTTAGTAACATCTTTTTCACACTCATCCCTAATATCGTGTGCATACCAACCTCGATATCGAAACCAACCCCTAACCAATTCCTGTGGAACTTGCAGATTAACCATACCGAAACTCCATTCGGAAACGGACTGCCTTACCATAACGTATAACATGGGGAGGGGATGTTTGGCGTAGGATTACCAGAACTCAAAGTTTGATTGGCTGGGTTAAGGTACGAAGTTTTCGGTAGAGGCAAGTTCGATTAATTCACCAGCGTGTGACGATATCTATAAATGGGATTAAACAATGATATTTTCGCCGAATGGCTAAACTTCTTGATCTTCAATCGGATTAAGCACTGTCCTGTTTTTCCATGTACAATCTTCAATTATTTCCAAAGTTTTAATTAATGAAAATATTGGAAAGGAGAAATCGAAAAGAAAAATTCGATTTACCAAATTTCGGGTAATTTCCAGAATTTCAATTCCTGGATATGCGTGGGATTATTTCGTTCGGATTAAGCTTACACGAGATTCTGGAACAAAGGCACGTACGTCAAAGTACAATTTGACGGATTCGTTCTTTCGATATTAGCATGGGGACTGGGTTGGAAAAGCGTCCCATTGAATCTCAACGAATGAAGATGGTCGTTACACGTATATGAATCTTTGTATAAGACATACGAAGTGCCGTTACATTTTATTATAGTGTCGGCGCTCTTGCACGAGTTCGAGTGCACGGTTGAATGAAGAACTAACTCTTTTAATTACGCAGTGGCCTAAAGTACAGCGCCCTTGAAGCGCCAGGCAAATAAAGGGGTGAGCGAGAGACGCACGAGAACTCGGGGACAGCGGGCAGAGCACTTTACCGTAGCTTCAAATTAAAATGTGCAATTACGCCGGCGAATTTATTTTCAATTAATTTACGACTACCTTTTAGCCTCTTTGGCCGCTTGTAGGATACTACGCTTGTTACCCATGGCGAGTTTGTCAAAATCGATTCTTCCACAAGGACCTCTTTGACATCGCTTACCCCTCTGTAAAGGCCGCGATAGAAATTTTTAAGCGATATCCACTTTGCCATTCACTCTTCACTCGATAAAAAATTGTACTTTAACGGCAGATACAATTTTTTAATCTTAACTAAATTAAGGTGTTTTCAATAAATATTATTCCATCAACATTGTTTCGTTTAAGCATTGTATTTTATCTTTTCACAAGAATTTACTAATTTTTCTTTACATTTATAACGTATACGCCGTACAGAAATTCTCGTGACATTTTAATATTCTAAGTAGACACATTGCATCCGTTATACTGTAAAACTTTATCAGCGGCACTGCTGTACAATGCCCGAGATACATGAGATAGAAGTAAAAGGTTCAGAGCGATTTAAAGGATCTAGAGGAAGCTATTGGAAAGCATCGATTCACCATGAGTAATATGTTTCAGGATGTCACAAGGGAGAACGGTCATCAGGAGGCGATGGCTCGCGTAGAAGAGCCACATCCCCCGCTAGCCACGCTGTCCTTAACCCCTTCATGGCAGCTACCGTAAGTAAACGATCGATCGAAGCATTAAAGCGAGGCAAATCGCCGTAGTTTGTCCGCTATTCCGTTTTCCACTTCCGGCAACGTAGAAGCAACGAGCATCCTCCAGTAGATTTCGGTACGAGTCTTTGACGGATCCCTAACTCGGAGCCATCACCATTTTGAGAAACATCGCCTCATGATCTGTCAGCTATATATCTTAGCCCTGACACTCCTTACCCTTGTCTCTCTCTTGTTTCCTACTTTCCCGTCCGTCGCTCTCGCTTTCGCGTCATGTTCCCAGAGACGAAGTTACCCTCGGACAGAGTCCAGAGTTTCCCCAGACCGCCCCTGCCGGATATTCGCTACTCGTATATCTCACCCCGTGACTCGTCCACACGAGGTATAGGACCTACGAGAACAGACTCAACAGACTCAAGTTACCCCTAGTGGTTAAGGGTGACAGTAGCAAGCCACGGATAGTGTTACGCCGTTGTGTACAGCAGCGGCGTTCGCCCGTTGTATACGGAACGTACAGTGGAGGTAGCCGAAAGACAAAACAAACGGCAGATCCTCGAGTATAGAGCCGGAAGTGGAAATTGGCCACGTGCAGAACTTCCTCCAAGGAAGACCGTGGCGGCCATTCTCTTCCAAGAATCCTCGTCAGCATTATCAATGTAGTCTCCCATCAGTTTCTCAATCTCGATTATTCCCTATCTCACGGTGTAGGTACAGGGTATAGATACGGGGTTGAACTACCCCAACAGAATGCTGCAAGCTCAAGGGGTGAAAATGAGAGACGGTACCTCGTTAGTACACCTTGGTCTTGCTGGGACTGAGAGGAGCTTCCCGAATCCGCGGACTTTGCTGAATGTGCGGTGGCGCTTCGATTAATAGTTATTGGTTTTGTTGTTGCCCATTGAACGTCCCATCCACCTTGTTCTACTATAGCCGACGCGTTGCTCGACAATGGCCCCACGAGATAATGTTAATCGCCATCGAATTACACGGCGCTGCAGTATCAATGAACATTAATTCTCGGCGGTCTCCCTTCCTTGCCCTTCGTATCGGTGATGATAGTGCGTACCTATAAGGTAGATCTCTAATGCTCCACCCTGAAAGGAAGACGATTCCAAGGGTGGCTGATAACTCAGTGCTACGACGGTACTGTACGAGTCCTCCTATCAGGCTGAGTGATAATGAGTCGGAGGATGATGATGACCATCAATACGCTTGTAACGATCGCATTAAACAGTCGGCCATTTAATTCGAAACTAGACTTCCGGTATGTGCTTTCGCCATCGGGTACCTTTTGGGCGCATCTTGAGTACTGTGCTGTTGATGCAAATAATTTTTTTTAATAATAATAATTGTATGTCTAGTATGATTTTGGGTACTGTGTTGACTTTGTTAATTAATAGCTTATCCGACGACTCTGTTACGGTTTTTATTTCGAAGCCTTCGTTTTCTCCCTGGCTAAGCGAATAACGGATCAATTAAAGAAACGATATGTATGAATATTCAGCATCCCTGCGGGTCACTAGGTATATGAATGTATATAGCTAGGAGGAGTCTATAGCTAGGCTGTATATAGGAAGGTAGAAGGGGAGTGGTTCGATCAGAGTGGATAGAGGAAGTAACGAGAGATAAAGAGAGAAAGAGATCTATTAGGTAGTATACTGTTTGTTCTATTTCTCTCTCTCTCTTTCTTTCTCTTTCGGTTCGTGAGGATTGATTAGGTATCCATATATGGTGAACATCGTATTCTTTATGGATAGATTAAAGATAAACTATAAAGTATAATTTTTTTCATTGAGATATATCGCCAATGATTAAACGATGGTTCGGTTATCATTACGATGGTTTGATAAATTCGCGATAATCGTTTCGAGGTAGCATTCGTATATTAGACATTGAATTGCCAAGAACCCTTAAACCAAACCCAACGTTTCCGAACCGCTGGTTTTCATTAAGAAGGCAAGTGTTACACATAACCGACTAACCACGCTTAGCATTCAACCCTCCTTGCTGTCTCGCTATAAGTACCAGGTTCAGACTACCATCCCTTCGGTAACCTCTCAGCTTCAACCTGATTTCCCGTATTTTCTGTCCTCTCACCCGCACCTCCTTCCTCACTCTCTCTCTCGCCAACATGTTTCCCGTCTCTCTTGCTGGCTCTACCAAGGGTTGGATAAACCCTGGAGCAAACCTCGCAGGTAGGGCTCGCGTAAAGTAAACGCGCGAACAATTCTCGGAAATACGCGAGATGCATTAGCGAAGTCCTAAATACCAGCGTGCGTCTCACATGGAATACCCAAGTGGTTGGGTTTTGGTTTGGTTGTTCTGTTTTCTCCCTGATTCCCACTGTGCAAACCCCTCGTCTTCCCGAGTCATTTTCCAATTTCTCCTGTAGTACCCTACCCTTTGGACTCTGTGCCTTTTATCGGTGAACTCTTCTCGGAAGCGATTGGAAAAATAAGGGTGCTCGGGAGATTGAAAAAGAAAAATAGAATTTTACTTCTTCCTTCAGTCCTAAATGTCTCGGGTAGGCATGGGGATTTGGCGTGGAATCTGCAGGGAATATGGGATTGGGTTGGATCGATGCATTAATCATAGATTCAGGTACGGTTGGTAATTACGAGGACATCACCTCCTTAGACTTTCTTCAATGACTTCCTTCGTTTCCTGTTTCCGATTTCATGTGGTTCCTGGTACGTTCGAGGATGATTGTCGCGCTGTTCATTGTTGGAGACAGGACCTGAAGGGACTGTGTAGAGGGATCGAATTGGAATGACGAATAAAGGAATAAAGTATAGAGGTCTGAATAATTTTAGCATTTCTATATGCTATATATGACTGGAGTATTGATATACGTGGAGGCACCCAGTTTATTTCAATATGAAAACCCGTTGCCAGTTCACTGATGAGGACGCGACGCGAACGAAGCAACAGTCCATCCCTACTGTGACAGTAACGAGGGACGAAGAGCACAAGGGGATAGAAGCTTTGTGCTTGAGCCCACAACAATGTCGACGAAAGGCTGGGGGTTCTCTCAAGTGACACTGACGCCCACCTACAATGGACCAGAGTTTATCGAGCTTTTATCATTCTGTTTCCAAAATAACATTTCTACCAACCCCTGGACCCAATCTCGAGTGCCCTGATACCATTCGATACCACCAGAAGGGAATTCTATAGAGAGTTATCAACAGCTACGTTTACGGGTTCATTTATTAAATAGCACGAAGAAGAAATTCTTCATCCAGCACGTAATTTATTTTTATTTAAATATTCCTACAGCGAAAGAATTTTGGCTCTTGCTGGGACATTGATACAGGCTCGTATCCGGACCAAAGGAGGTACGCTCTGTGCGTATTTTTTTAATCGGGTCCCATTAGTAGAAATTACGCGAGTATAAGGATAGATATAGAGGCAGTAGCAGTTCGGCAACTAACAAAGTAACCAGAGAGACGGTAGTAACAGTCTCTTTCCAAGATCGATTGTGCCGTTCGCTTAAAGAGAGACTATCGTTCCTAGTAGGATCTTTCCCCCCGACCTCTTTCCCTCCATCATGGAGATGACTATCATCTAATCTTCTAAGAGGGACTCCTCACGGCCGTCCCTACCGACGATACAGATGAGGCGGAAGATGTAGGCAAAGAAAAATGGTACAACACTCGGGCAAGTCCCTCTTAGACGTAAGAGAGAGAGGAGAGATCCCTAGCCAGTAAGGGCGGAGAGACACTTAAAGGATTTACGGGTCTAAGAACTCAGAGTTGTGCCGTAACGCGCACCGCCCGAAAGCACACTGGATGCTGGAGCTTAAGTGCCAAGCGACCAGGAGATGAGAAAAATACGGCCCACGTTAATGCCACGAAATTCGAATCCTTTTGTGTCTTAAGTTTCTTTCGACTTGCAATTGGATTTTGAAAATATAGATATACATATCTGTAGTACCACAGCAGGAAAATAATTATCAATTTATATTTAGACACACCAGCTGCCCGTAGATACTGCCTACACAGCATCATCGGATTGTATAACTGACCCAACAGCGAGAAGAAAACATTTCTATAAATTTGATTTACAATTCGAATAAAAGTCAACAACCCCATGTTACACCATCAATGTAAAAGGATCCCATAGGGTAACGTTTACACCATAACGTGCTCGTCCCTGATATCCGCTGGACCTGACGCACGCTGCAGGGATTAGTCCTGGTGCGCTGGTTACATCTCCCTACGTGCTCGTACAGTTATTAGAAGAAGCGTAGCGGCATCCCGTTGGGGTGTACGCAATTATCTCCCAGCCAACCAAAAGAAAACATGCGCGGCCATTGACATAGTATACGCGTATATGTAAGCCGGTCGGATTGGTATCGTGCTTGGCAGCCCTCAAAAGCTTTCGAAGTTAGTCGCAGTGAAGTAGTGTAAAAAAGAGGTTCGTTGAAAGGCACAGGAAGGGATCGCTGGAACGGGAGAAAAAAAGTGGAAAAATTGGAAGAAACCAAAGCGCCAGCCGGATAGCTACGAACGTAGTTACTTTGTACCCGAGCGTACTTGGGTGCCGTGATTGTAATATAGGTCAACGTTTACACAGCTGCTTTAAGCTGGATTTACTGAAGAGCTTTCGCCGTGCCATGCCAACCGGAGCAAACTGGGACGGTAAATACATTTTTTACATTCGCCAACCTTCGTCTGCCCCTTCCTCCTCTCGCGCTCTTCTCTATAACTTTCTCGCACCTTTCTCAACCAGCCCCCCCCCCCCGTTAGTTGCGCATGTACACCCCACGCGAACCCCCCATTTTACGTCCACGGAATGTATAGCGTCTCTTGGCGTCTTCGTGTTTGACTTGGAGAACCGCGAAAGTCAACCCACGGAAAGAGCTATTGTCACTCCCTTCCCTCCTGCGACCACGTTCTGTCATCCCTTCCTTTATTTTCCTTCTTTATTTATCTCTACATTTTCCTTGAGTTCTGATGAATTACGTTTTCTCTCTCGTTCCTTCCGCGAGTATGTCAATGGTCCTAGATTTTTTCTTATATCGTTCATATATTTTTTCTTTCACTTTTCTCCAACACGATTATCGTATTCCTGAAATTTATTAATATTTTTCTCATTTATGTATGAGATGCGCAAAATTTCGTATTTCGTCAAGGTTGTCTTTTTTTTTAAATTTGATTGCCGTGGTATGTAAGATTTTTTACGCATGAGTATGAACGAGCACATCAATTTATGTCAGTAGGTATACCAACCTGACGACGAGAATTTTCAATGGAATTTTTACATCCGATAAGCGACTGTGCGTTTATTCCGAATAGAAGCGTGTAAGATCCTTGGGTAATTTTCGTGCGGCTGTAGTGGTGTGCATGTATTGCTGTATAACGTGGAGGCACGCGTAAAGGTGACGACGAGATTCCTTTGAAAACGCACTCTGCGCAATTCTAACTAGGAAACTTTCCTAAGGGATGCGAAGAGAGAAACGCCCTGACAACTTTTTAATCTCCAGACGCGCTGGTTCGGCGCTGAAACTCGCAACAGCAATCAAATTTCGCTCGAGCTACCTTATAGCAATCACGTTAACGTGCCGTGCGTCTAGAAGGTAGCAATCAGGCTCAGTAAGGTTTATCCCGGAAGCAGTGTTGTCCCGTAGACTGGATATTCTCGAGGAAAGAATAACTATTCCTTGTACAGAAGCAGTCAAGGCCCTTCCTTGAGATCTACACAGTTAACGGCTTTTTCGGTGCTCTCTTTTTTTCTTTCTTTTCTCTCTCTCTCTCATCTACCTTTCGTCTACTCTCAGTTCTCCTCCATCACTGGGAACCTATCTACTTTTTCGCCAATTTTCTGTACCCCGCTTCTGTCGCTTTCTCTTTAAAGGAAAAACTACGTTTCCCCGACTCTCTCTCTCTCTCCCCTCTCTCTCTCTCTTTTGCTCCCCCCCCCCCTCCCTCTCTTCTTGCCCATCTTCGTGGGTGGGTAAACCCTTACTCCACTGGAACCTTTTCACTTGAATACGACGGGCCAGAAGTTCACTCTACGCTATAAAAATCTTCGTGATCATCGAGTTCACGGAATACACAAACATTAACTCTCGTAATAGTGAAAAATTGTCTGATTAGCAAGCGCGATTCTTACAAAAGAATTTGTAATTTCCGTCACGATTCCTTTTTTTACGATTCAAGCTGAATAATCGAAATCCTTGGCAAGAATTTCTGTTATTTATATAAGAAGCGACTAGACTTATTAATCAGAATAAATACCAGAGAAACAATAGCAGGCATCAGCCAGTTCGCAAGCAAAAAGATAAAAAAAGAGGAACAGTAGGCAGAGTCTAGGTACCCGAGAGAGATAGAATATCCAGAGAAAATTTCATATTCCTTTAGCTCCAGCGCAGTCTTCGAATTTCCATGGAGGATAGAAACGGGAAGCGTATCTTGCCTGCTTGACGCGTATACATATATACGTGCAGTGTGTATACACGCAAATGAAAAAGTGTCTTGAATGTACAGCGACGTAATTGAAAGACGTTCTCGTATTATCAGGGGGTGTTTGCAGGTTTGCCTTATATTTAGCATAGCTCAGGGACACACCGAGACACGGGATGTGTAGTCATGGCAACTTTTGATTGTATCTCCAACTCTTAGAGTTGGCGAACCAGGATCGTACGCTCGAAGTTGTGAGCAGAAGGGGAAGGTAACTCGGGGGATGCGCATGGGTATAGGAAAAGGTATATAGGCTGGTTACCGAGGGTGCGCTTGTCTACCTTCGTAAAACATCTTTAGGGATTGGGCAGTCCCCCTACTTCTGTATGCTTCTATCTTTTTCTTTTCCTCGTCACCCGCTACGCCTACTCTCTTCCTTCTCTTCGGCAGAAATAGAAGCGAAATTCACCGAGCTAGCGATAGACAGATCCCCGTCGAGGGTCTGTGGGTCGTCCCTGGATGCCCCCGGAATATTACTTTTCCTCCTAGCGGATAAACCAACCTTATCCAGAAAACTTGCGAATACTTATCAAATAAATATTATCCTGGAAATCATAGGGATCGCTTTATCCCATCGTTCTTTTTTTTTTTCCTTTTTTCTTTCTTTTCTTATTTTTCTTTCGAGTATCCACCTGTTTTCTTTGCACTGCTAAAAATTTTTTCGAATAACACTCCACTGTAGTATTGTCGCCAAACAAAGGGAAGAGAAAAATAGCTTTCAGATGAAATACGTGGATACGTTAGATACTCAAGTAGATACAGCGTTGTACGTTCAAACAAGTATACGTCGCTGGCATAGGGCGCATGGTACTCTCCTGTGGACTGTGTTACGGGGGTGACTTTGTATGATTAATCGAAAGTATTCAATGCCGATAGCGAGAGACTCGGTCGAGTCTCGCGCCAAGTGCAGGCAACCCACCGTACAGGGGACGGCCCGACGAGACTCTAATCGAAACATCTCTTATACCTGTGTTTGGAATGAAATAACTTATGAACGGCTATGTGTGAGAAAAAGTTATTGGTAGATTCACTATAGGAATCGAGGGTTCCGAATTGATTGCCATCAAAATCAATGAGATTGATGTACGAGATCAGGGAGTATTGAGATGGCGAGCGAGATGATTTTATATCAGGTCCGTCGTCGTCGTCTTTGCACGTCCATCTACTTTTTTACACGATAGATGGCGCTGGTTGCTTTGCCTTCTTCAGCTATGTGTACTCTGGATGGTGGTGGTAATTTACGAATACACAGCACAATCACATTTTTTACATGAAGGTACTGTTCACACCGAATTTCCAGGATTGGAAATGGCTAAGGCTGCTTTCACAATAGTATAGAGTTATGTCTTTAGCTCGTACGGAAAGTTTAACGGCATTCATATGGAGCGCGTGTTTATGATGGGTGTACTTATATGTGTGCTTCGACATAGTTCCTCCTATTTCAGGTGACAGTTTTTGGAGATATAGGATGTCCAGGTGTTTGTCTCCGTAGTTTCCTGTATCTACGTGTCGGACGTAGAGGTCCAGGGTGTCCAGAAAAAAACGCAGCGAGGAACGCTTTGGCGTTTCGTTCATACCATAGTTTCCTCTCTGTTGTTCGCACGGCCTGAGATACGTAAATAATCCAGCACATTCTCCTCTTAAGTTTATCGCACGGCTTCAACAAGCTGGACACCATTAACGATGCTTATATACATTCAAGATTACATTTTTTTTAAAAATTCGTGTATATCCTTATGAATTTATTAAAAAATGGATTTAAAAATTAAATTTATGTCCCATTAAACATTATCAATAACGCAATATAGTTGTTTGATTAGTGACATCACAATGTATTTACAATTTATATCTGTTGCAATAAAAACTTGGGATATTCTCCAAAAAAACTACGCCAAGTACAGGAGTGCTGTGAACTCCTCTAACAAAAAGTATTGAAATCATATTATTAAGGCCAAGTACATAAGTCACTACATGTCTGCCTCTGTTATATGACGAGTTATTGTTAATATGCTCTATATAGAAAGTTGACTGGCATAATGAACGCAAATTTATATTAAGAAATGCACGGACCCGCCAAGCAGTACACGATAAGGAGTCACCTGAAGTTTTATTAATTATTAAATGACCATTAAATCATAATTAAATACGAGAAGCAGTAGTAATGTAAAAGAGTAGCAAAAACGTTATAGGAAGTTTTGAAAACACAATTAAAATGATCGGCCATCGCTAGATCATGCAATGGGCAAATATGTACTAGCTTATGTACTTGACAATTAATAATATGATATCAATACTTTTTCTTAGAGGAATTCACAGCATTCCTGTACTTGCCGTAGTTTTATATACGTAAGTGTCTTTTTGGGGTTGAATTTCATGAATCCTAAAGTATCGAACTCAAAGATGAGATGCTACTTGCGAATATAACAAGTAAGTGAAAATAATAACCGTTATATGCCAGGAACCAGGAGCACCTACCACTGCGAACGTCATTGGCACAGCGCCGGTGGCGCCGCCGAGCAGGAGAAACGTGAGAGACGTAATTTACATACCAATTAAAACAGTCTCGCTCGCACCTCGAAGCCGTAATAAAATCTCTAAAACACTACGTTCCCATATAATAAGCAATTTACATAAGCCGTTTCGATTCGAGTTTAATAACGGGCTGTCATAAAATAAACAAAGTTTTTAATACCTCTAGCTTGCTCGGTAAGGCCCTTCGTACCCTTATATCTTTCTTCCCTGGGAATCCTCCAACGCCGCCCTGTCCATTGTCTGTTTATTATCAAACTCCGTGGAAACTTTTATCTCAAGATAAAAAGCTCCTTGATTAAATGCTCCGACGTTCTCGTGCTCTCGTGATAGATTAGTTCGCACCGAGATTCTCACCACTATTTTACCTGCCCCCCCCCCCCCCCAATGCTCTCGACAAAGGTGCCTAACGCATCAGGAATCTCGACTTTACCTTCGTCCTGTCGGGAGTTCTTCGTTATACTCGCTGGACCATTCGGCGCTCATCTGGCTGGTCGACTGCAGCGCCACCTGTACGAATGATTCCGAAAATGATCGGCGTCAGGTTACGTGGACGCGAAGTTTATGCTCGGATGGTCACTTATCACTTTGGAAACTTCATCCAGGAGGCGTTGAATTATATCACTATTCTCTTGCCAAGAATAAGGATCCCTTTTTGAAAATATTTTTCACAGACGCGATGTCTTACACAACGACGCATTTTGCACTGTTGATTTAGCCATTCCAGGCAATTCTCCACCGAATGTCCCTGGGAACTAGGCTGACTTACTTACTATTGAAGTTGCCAGGTTAGATATGTACCGTCATTGCTCTTCTACCTACCTTCTTATCCTATTCGGAATGGACCAACGATACCAGAGGACTACGAGAATCTGGAATTGATCATTTTCTCCTTCTACGACATTTTTCCTACATTTCTTCGACTTTATGGGACCGTTACTGCTAAATCGTTTGAGATATCAGCTCGAGCGAGGGTCTATTCTTTTTTTGTCTTAGTCGAAGAATTTCGACTATACTCAGAGCTATGCTAACTTTTTGATATAGTTTGAGAAAAATGGAAAGTCGTGGTAAACCCTGGAGGGAGATGAGAAACTCCCAGTGTACTTTATTAAATTTTTTGAATTAATTCTTTATCGATTTTAACGGATATCTTTATATTGGATTTTCGGTTTGTACGGTGTTATCAAACATACTCTCTTTCATTTTTAGCTCTGACAAAATTCGATAATAGGTATCGAAATATTTTTTTTAATACTTCAATTTTGAGAATCTTTTATAATACTTTCATATGCCCACATTAATTCTGGCCATTAGTATTTAGCAATGCTTTAAAAGCTTGAGCTGGTCTATGTATACTTCAAAGGATACATAGCTCGCAGAATGTTAAAAAATATTCATTACTGTCAAATGTCCTTTTTGTTCCGTGAGACTTTTTTCTTTGCGTATAATATCAATAAGCTCTTATTGGAATACTTGTTGAAGAATCCTTTGACGGCAAAGAATATTAAAAAATATATCTACCACTTATGGGACACGGTTTAGTCTGCATTTAATATCCCAATAATAATCTAAAGCATCCATCAATCGTAAAGCATCACGTTCCAAAGTGTATCAAGAATCAATATACGTCAATTACGTATATTAATTTACACGAGTGCCAACGTCAGCAGACATAATAACTGTAGCGAATGATGAAAAAAAAAACACCAAAGTCATTACATGTAAATAAAATTTTCAATTTTTCAAAATGACTGTTGCATATTGTAAACAAATTATAGAAGTTCTACGTAAGTCGGTGGTTAGTTAATTTTCAAACTAGTATAGATACCGTATAGAGCAGTAGTGGTAACAACCCTCCGTCAGCAAAGCGCAGCGTAAGTTAAACATCCAACGACGTCGAAGGATTGAGCTTGCTAAAGAAGCAAAGGGGATGCTATTGGCTCTGCGTTGGTATAAACATTATGGATCGGAAGCAGAAATTTTCAAAGTAGGATAGGCAGATGGCAGCCAAGGGAAATTTAAGATTACGCAGGTAAAACTCGAGGAAAATTCTTTAAAAGACAAAGAATAAAAATAGCAATTATTTGAAGATAGAATAAATTGAATTTAAAGCAATTTAAAATATTCTACTATATCTAAACCCATCGACAGGATGTTTCCCATTTCACAAATCACCGACCGACCGTAAACATCTATGAACATTCAAAGGGTTAAAAGTTACTTTTTTCGATTTTCCATTAAGTCACAGTACCACGAGGTTTACATTAGAATAAAGTAGTTAGATAAACGCAGGAAGAGGGGTTGTCACTTCTTGCGATTGGTATTATGTAAAGTTTCCGTTCGCTCGAGATCTGTACGGTGGTGATTTTAGCTTTAATGCTAGACTCTGCCCGAGGGGTGGAGTCGGGGGGAGGAACGGCAGAAGGCCTTCATGTATCATTCATGGAATCGACGTTGTCCTCGCAGGAAGCGCTTGGAATTTTCGTCATTGGTAAAGCTTGCCGAGCGTATTAACTATCCACTTTGGATAGTTGCCATGAAAACGCGCTAGTGGCTTCGGTCAGATCGTTATCGTTCGATATAAATCGTCATTTCCCGAATCAATCGACTAGCAAAAGTAATTCGGTATAGAAGTTTCGTGGATGGGATAGGACAAATTTATGTATATACATGTGATGTCCGCATAACCATTGTGTTATATGTATCCACTGAAAGAGGTTGACTAAGTGAGATATAAATATAATATATTATAAAGAGAGAATATGAGGGAGAGCGAGAGAGAAAGAGAGAGAGTGCTAGAGTATCTCGAAAGTCAATAGAATCATCAATGTATTTTGGTCACGTATTGGTCGAGTCCCACGGCATATCTGCAAGGTAGGTACTGGATAACAGATATATACCACATTATGTACATGTACAAGAGTGTATCTACAGCGTACGTAACACATCTCGTACGGTGGTGTTATTATATTCTAAAGTTCTGTGGGTGCTTCCGCGGCCAGGCAGTGGCACAATAAAAACGCGAATTGACTCAATTTCTAGCCGGAAGATGCAACTGGAATAACTCGACGCCTCGAGCCGTGTCAAATGCAATTTCGTCTCCGAGCCGTAGAAAGTCTTGTACCTCGTTCCTACTGTGGCCACGATACGTATATATACATACATCGGTATTAGATATACGCACGGGTATAGTAACAGGTACCATTATTATCTTGACTGCAGCAATCTATTTAAATTACTCTTTTTTTTTTCTAGCATCCCTTTATTTATCAGTATCGACTGAAGAACCTATAATTGTTCTGATATCGAGCGTATCCGTAAAAGGTAAAATAAGATTTTTCTACATCGGCATCCATAGACGCATTAAGTTACGCCGCGACGTAACTCCAGTAATATACGGGCGCTACGTCGGGCCTCCTTGGAGTTAAAGACGTCGGGACGCTGAAAGCCGTGGGAACGCCACCGGAAAGTTCAGCTGGTTAAACAGATAGTTGCTTAACTTTTTCGTCGAGTAAAATTTAATTTTCTCCGCTTTTCGGTCTTCCCTCGGTATCTGCCTCTCACGTTGCTTCCGGTATGCCGCTATCGGTCACTTCCGCTTCTCCGAAGGTCCGGCGGTTTTGTGCTTCCCGAAGCGTAGAGAGTCGCTGAATCGCCTTCTTCGTAGGGTATTGCGAATTTATGTCCAAGAAGGGTGGCTGGGGAGAGGGTTAGGGGTAGGGAGATAAATAGCATAGAAACTGGGCAATTTAGAACCTCGCATGATTCGGCAATGGCGGATACTTTCGCGTCCTACGAATATAATTGCTCGGTTGAGATATGTCTTTGAAAAGCTGGAGACTTTCGTTAACCGAGAGAGTGGGAAACTTAAGCGAGTAAAAGGAATGAGGGAGATGGGTGGTGTCCAAGCTTTCGAGAATTTCATTGTCCGGCTCTTGTTAGATGTCGTGCAATGGCGTACGGCGAGATTCGCAAAAGGTTTCCTATGCTCTGCCTAGTCAGTGGATGCTGCTGGCTGTGCACGATGGTTGGACCCCTCGGCTTTTCAATTCCTCCGTATAGTTCGATGCACATATGTATTTGTGGTATGTGATACATACCCAACCGAACGCGTAATTTAATGCGTTATCGATTATTATTGCGATAAAGTAGCGACCGACTGTAACGAGCAGTGTAAAATACAAATTTGATACTCTGTAGAGTGATGAGCTTTAAATTTTACCAATTTCGTGTTCTCTCCTATGGAAACTCTTATAACGCGTAATCAACGAGTATCGTCATTTTAAGTAAAAAATCCTGTTTATAAATAATCTTGTATTTATTAAGAAAAAATATAAAAATGCATTTCATACCCTATTTTGATTGTCCTGGCGAATTAATCGGTGAAGGATTCCTGGGTCCAGCTGATACTCTCACGAGGATCGCAATCTAAATTACACCCAAGCATATAAGAAAGAAGGCACAGTAGAACTACACGAGTGACGGAGGGTGGACTAGGGGAGAGTCGGAGGGTGGTCAGAATGTTGGAATAATAGGCCGGATGCTCGTTTGTTTTTGGGCTCTGCCCACCCGTTCCTAGGAGATTAGGAAAATGGTCGGAAATCGCGGGGAGCCTTCACCCAAAAGCATACCACTGTAGATTTAGGATGTTGTCAGCCGTGGAAGCTGGCTTGCATACAACAATACACATTTTCTGACTTTCACAAAGGCGCAAACCAAATACGCCGTTAACTGTCTTGTAAGACGAATAGGCCTGCGTGTACAAGAGAATCGATCCCGATGAGTTTCTTTGCCATAGTCAAAAATAACTACTGCTTTTTCACTCGAAAAAGTATTTCAAAGTACAATTTAAGTATCATCTCGAATGATTTTCCACTCGAAGAAGCATTTGAAAATACGATTTAAATACTTTTACGAATGAAAAACCATTCGACTAGTAATTTTCATTTGAAGCTGCCCATCCCTGCTCCGGATCAGTCTGATCTCATTCTTTTTGCTTCGATCCAGACCCATCTATCGATAGAACTCACGAATCCTATTCCCGTGCTCTTTGCCTGCAAGAATGAAATCAGACCCAAAGAGAATAAAACCAGGACATTACTTTCTAACTCGAGACATCATCCCGTATCTAATGGGTGATGAACGAAATGTGTGTCTCCACGGTAGACAAAATGCTCGAACCTAATCGGCGCGCGGCCATAGTAGCGCGAACCCAGGTGTTCCCGATAGGGACTCCAATTTACTGCCAATAATATTTAACAACCGGCAATGCCAAGTTATGGATTGTAACATTTCACCAGGTTCGGCGGTCGATCCGTTATTTACGATCGACACGCGAAACACAGAGTAACGTAAACGCGAGATTACGTCCTGAACGTTGTAAGGAATATATTTATTATAAAGGCGAACACACAAATTTCGCATTTGTATTTTCTCTCTAATTGCCAGACGTGTCATCGGCATCGCTGATAGCTTGATTAACGCATTACGTAATTAAAGGATCATTTTATAAAAGTATTATCATCGAACGACGTGCGCGCTGCTGGAATCGAACGAGTGATGCATTTTCACAACTGGCTTGCTCGCCAATTGGAGTAGCAAAAGCTGGGATTAATTCTGAATGAAGCACCGTCGGGTGGTGAGGGAGTGTTTTAGGGGGGTCGGAGGGACGCGGGGTAGCATCCTGTAGACGGCAATGGAAAAAGAGGATTTATTCAGTGCGACGTCTAGACAATAAAAATGCAATTAAACGTAGAAAATATATTATACCCTTTTCGTTGGCGAGAGAAGGTGAAGATGGTAGCTGGGGGTGGTCCAGGGGTTGCTGGGGTATTCTTGGGAAACGGTGGGGTAGAGTGGAAAGACAAGAAGAGAAGAATTAACCTAGTTACGGAAGATAATGCTGCTGAGAATCTGTATTCTTGCATTGAGAGAAGTCGAGCGAGATCAAAGCTTTATATATGTATGTATGTATATAGCTATACATATATTTATACTATGTACAGTTTGGTATTCAGTGCGAGGCTGCCTTCTATATTCTAAGTCTGTCTAATGACCGTCGCGTGTGTACTGGGTGTTTCAAATGCACTCGATTACTCTCTTGGCGAAAACAGCTTTATTGTACTATATCTCGAGTTCAGAAGCGTTGCGACGTTCGTGTTGCCCGCGAAGTGTATACCTTCTCCTCCGGTTTATTGTGCTCTATCGATTATCGGTGTCCCTCCATTTAATCGCGGCCATGCTCGTATTTTCCCTCGTATTTTCTGTTCATTCGTCGTCGCCTTATCGCGAGCTCTTTCGCTTGTTCGCTCACTTGGGAAGCAGGTTTAAATTGTTTGCATTGTGCGGATCTTGGATGATATTACCTATTATATTAAATTCTGAAGAGACGCGCCGGGATGGACCTTCTATCCCAATAGGAGATATAGATATATCTTCCTTCGTCCTATCACCCCTCCCCTCCCCCTCGCCCTCTCACAACTATAATTCGATATTATGTTATTCTTCGATGCGCTTTCAATTCTGCTCCATCTCTCTCTCTCTCTCTCTCTCTACGGAAGTGTTATTTATTCTTTATTTTTTTGAAATCCAACCACTGCCCCTCCCAGAATCATTAACGATCCGTACGGTCCTGCCTCTGGATATGCGAAACCGACATAGCCACGTTGTTCGCGAATTTAGTAAATATTTTTAAAAATGAAAATTCGAATTGCAAACATCCGAAAACCTGGTTGCCTTGTTTCGAGCATAACTGGATTTACAGACTATCGGTACTAGATACCGATAGTATATAGTAATAGCTTAGACGCCTTATATTGACTTACGTATATAACTTTTTTGTAAATCATGTGGTGCTTCGAAGTTACAGTCAATTTTATTAGGACTTCTTTTAGTGACCGCTGTCTTCGTTACTTTTACGAGCGGCGGTTCACTCAGGAGAAAATATATGCGAAAACTGTAGAAAAGAAGGTGAACCGTCGAGCGACGCCAAGTCTGAAAAATACGAGTCGTAATGGTTGACGGATGTTTTTGAATTTTTGCATCGTAGACAAACCGAAACCACTCTAGCGCGAGATACCATATAAATATCAATGATTTATCTCTCTGTCTCTCTTATCTGTTACGTCGATATATTTCTGGCTAAATCACGTAAATTCCTACTAACTTTATGTGGTTAACTATCGAAACGACGAAATTCTCTATTTACCGAATTTACCACTTTACATGGTTAGGCTCGTACACCTGCACTTGTCTGAATGACAGATAGGGGCTGAGAATGTACTTTACTGTAGATAGATACACATGTCGTGCAAATACACATGACATATACATACGTCAATATAATGATTATAGTTGTTCCCCCAGTGACATGACAGCCTCCTACTCGACTGAGGGAATAACTAAAGTACATCCAACTCGTCATGAAATTTAAATGTACAGACGCTTTCAACTATTCACGTGCTTATCTTTTTTTCCCTTACAGTCGACTCGCTACTCTTCTACTTTATACGTGGAAAAAGGTAGAGAGGAAAAGCCAGTGGGGAAGTTCAAGAATGGTCGGGTTGGGTTGGGTCGCGTCGATTTTCCATGGATTCGCAAGTGGTTTTCCGAGAGACCTAAAAGATTCTTACGATTTGCATGGTCGATCGATTCACCTCTATGAAAGGGGAGGGTGGCGAGGGGTGGGGACAAGGTATGAGAAAATGGTCGTGAGGGATCTTAAAGGATCTTAAAGAAAAGATGGATTTTATACGGACGTAGGATCGATGGGAAAATCCTTGAATTGTCATTCAAAGTCCATCCCTTATTCTCTTAATCCGCGATTCCAAGGGCGCGTCGCGGTTAAAATCCGTACTGCAGTCTTCTTCTCTTCTCCATACAGATTTGGCAGCGGCAACCGGCAATGGATGGCGGCAGCGGCGGTGGCTGTGAAATTTCTCGGTCGAGAAATAATGTCCCCGTTCCTTTAAGAAATATATCTCCGAATATCATTCCCAGAAGGGTGGTCGGGTTATAAATGGCGGCTCGGTGCCTACGGCGCGCGAAAATAAAATCGCTTTTTCAAATCCGCGAGGCGTAATACGTTTTTAAGGGCGTCTCTCTTAGGGGCCGAACGGGCGGGGGGGTAAGGGGGTTGCCAGTGTCGCTGTGAGGGATGCGCCACTTCATATGGGCGAGCAGGCACGGCACACACAGCCTTTATTGCGCGCTCGGAGGGAAATGCATCTCCCCGTGAATTCCACGTGTTGTAAATCAAACACTACAGCCCATTAGGGTAGCCATAACTCGCCGATATCTCGAGGACCGCTAGCTTATTATATCCTGCATATATAATTCTCTGAAGTATCCACCCCTCTGTTCTTCCTCCTCTCTGTACTCCGTAAGACCATCTATAGGATACAAGTGGACATGTAACCAGGTTACACGTGCATTATGCACTGAATCGCTCCAGCATCTTCCTGGACCCATTTTGTATGGGTTTTCAATGTAGACAGAATCACAGCCCCTTCTTACGAACCAAGCTATGGCTTTGGGTTAAATGGAAAATTTTACGTTAATTAATTAATTGGTCAAGGCGGAAATTAAAACTTTTTTTGAAAACACGTATAACTTTTTGACATTAATATGGATTATATTCATATATACAACAGATATGAAAATCAGCGTTTGGAGTACCAGCTAGATCGATCTCGAGTGCCGAGGAGAGGAAACGCGTGGCTTTTGGAGGGCTGCACGATACTATTTTCGTGTGGACCCGGCAGAAGTATTGTTTGACGTTTAAGACGTGTTCACAGTTCTGTACGGGTGATGGAGGTTACGTGTGCGCATATGCGTCTGTGAGCTGGTGCATTCTTACGTTGTATACCTGTAGTAGACTACACACGTGTCCTCGTCGCCTCAAGTGGGATTCGCCGTTATGTAACGGGTGGATCGAAAATAGAATACGGGATGGCAGTAAGAGAGTAAACTGTACCTTCTCGGAATTAGAGGGTGACCGGGAGGAAAGGGAGAAGCTTTAGCACGTGCTTACGGAAATTCGCTTGATCCGATGTCTGATGTACCAGGTGACCTAAATACATGTAGATCTTAAGAACATTCTGAAGTGGAGACGATGCTGTGCCATGAGATCCTTTTGATACAAAGAAATTATACAAATTTATATGTACGCTTCACGCCATTTTGGATTTCTCATATTCGTAGTTTGTATTTGAAAACAATTTCTTTTACTCTAATCTGTAGAAGTCACTCGCCTATACAAATCACTAAAGAATATCTATACAAACCACACGTTATATATTTTAGCGGAAAAATGGATATCTAATGTTAGCAGGCTCGTCTAGTCTCGTGTATAGCTATATATGGGCATAGTTGAATTGAATTTTATTTTGCGCATAATACAACGGAATTATGCGAACAGGATAGAAACACCAAATACGCATTTCGTTAATAAATGTCTCTACTGTTGGTGATCATTATCTGCAAATACATGAATGAACGATATCTGGAAGTCGCAGCATCTATATTTACGAACGTTTCGAAATATTGTAACTTTGCCTAGAACGCCAATAAATTCGAAACGTAAAAGCATATTTTAGCGCAATAAAGGCTCGTTATGGTAGCGTATCGATGAGCGTATGCACAGACGCAGGACACTCGTAGGATAGATACACGTGAATCTTTGTGTGTGTATCGGAGGGACAGCAGGGATGGAAATGCAATGTTTGCCAGTGGAGAAATTAAACTGAAGCTTGTGTCAATATCGTGTCGGCTTTCCCCACTGCTTCCACCAACGCATTACGTTTTTGTTTTCCGTACAATTCACGTATTTCACGTTTTCACCCTCAGTACCCTCGTATTCCGAACGTTGGGGTGGTTTTTTTACATTTGAATTCCACGTCTAATATATTTTTTTTCTTCAAAAATCAAACATTCCCTCCTTCCACCTCTATCTTCAATTAATTTTTACTCGTGTGGCTTGTTCGACATTTTCTCTTTCTTTGGCTAGTAAAATTAAACGTACCCTAGTATTACATTTTTTTTAGGTTCCATGAGAATTCGCGAACCCCACGAATCACTTTATTTACGTGTAAAATTACATTTATTCGAATGTTACTTTCGCGTGTGGGGAACTGAGAAATAACCTAATCTAACCTAGCCCACATATAATGATATAAGTAGCCAAGCTCACTTCACGTGCACGCTATCCTGTCACTATGGCTAAGTTGATTAATGAAACATTTTTATTTGTCATTTCCTTCGATTTATTATTGAAGAATTTTGATTCCATGATATACATATATATTTATATGTATAGTGTTATACGTGCGTATAACGTTGTACGTATGATGTAGCATGGGGTTCTGTTATAGCTTTCATATTTTTTCGCGTTTTCCGTAGACGCAATATGCACTACCCTGTTACCCAACTCTCTGTATCTAGTTGGTCCGTATATCCGCCGAGAACTATTCCACTCTTGTAAACAAGTCGACAGAAGTTTTTTTTTGCTTCAAGTGAGTTACCAGGGAATCCTATTACCAGGATGCCGTAAAGCCATAACCTTGAGCTATAAACCGAGCTATGTCGCTAAACGTGTTACATAAGTAATGCCGGTAATAACGCGTACATTAACGGATATTCGACTGAGTTTGCAACGCTGGCATTTGTCAAGGGTAATTAGCCTTGTTCAGTTCTCATTGTCAGTGAGAGCAGATCTTCGTTAGGTCGCTAAACGTGGATCATAACGCGATCATGTTTGCAAAGTGTATGCGGCCATCATACATATATTGTAATCAATACATCCGAGGATATTAGCATCGCGGCAATAATAAGATCCCGCTAATCCGAATAACCTTAAACGTCAAGTGATAACAATTCGTAGGCATCGCGACGCTCAATTCTTCCGCACCTCTCAGGCCCCCTGGCCTACCGTTGACGGGTATATGTATAAACCGCAACGTGTCGCGACTCCAGCATTCTATCACCTGAGCTAGCTAGCTTACCTTTAGTAAAGTAAACGAGCAAACCGTCTCTTCTGCCAGATAGAATCAATCTCTGCATTTCAGTTGGGACGTCACTTTGACACATTTGATCTTTGTGCCGTTTCCGCTGTACATGCCATCCTAAATTTGTTTAAAGACTTGCACAACTAGCTACTCTGCGAATGAGACTTCTCACCTCGTCGAGATAGCAACGTTCTTTAGATAGGACCACGTCTACCTGTGATCACGAGTTCTCTAGTGGAAGACTGCTTATATGCACTACGCTTATATTTTAACGAGTCAACTCTGTAATCAAATTCCGCTGGTCGGAGGCTGCTTTCAGACACGATTCCATATTTTATTGATGCAATTGATTTTTTAAGATCACTAATATTTTGCGTATAATAATGACTACTGTCCGATTACGTTTATATTCATTCTTTGCTTACTAACACCCAGCATTCTCTAGGCTGGATCTGCACTAACCCTCTTTGTATTCCGTTATAGGACAATATATTTTTCTTTTGTAATTTGTAAAACAAAGTCTCACTTTCATTTGTACTGCCTGATATCTTCCCTAAATTCCTAACTGTCGGTTCAGGTTTGTACCCGCCTTTCTGACACGATCTGGAGAACCACAACGTGCAAATAAGGTTACAATATACGTATATTGTATCAGCTAAGACGCACGTTTGCGGTGAAACACGATTTTGAAGATACGATAGCATTTTGAAAATATGATGTGACAATCGTTGTATGTTTTTTGATTGCTTATCGATTCGGCAAATTATTATTGTTCGTCTGGTTTCCACGCGCGAATAAAAATAAATTGTTTACGCCATTTCAAATGATGTTTAACGAAGTCATAAAAGCAAGAAAAATGGATCGAGATGAAAAACAAATTTTATACGGATAGCAAACGTAATAAGGGAGTATTCGTAACTTTTTGACAGATTTCCGATACTGGAGGAACCGCCTTAGCTTCGTGCAGCAGCTTCACGCCGCACATGCGATTCGCTATTGTTTTAAGGTAGGCGCTCAGTCAGACGCAAACCCGTGTACGACGGATAAATGTATAGCAATGCTATTATTTTTATTAAATTTTATAGGTCTACATATTTTATTTTGAATCCTACGTGTTCCTTGCCATGGATTTTGGAGTATAGAGGAGTCTTTGGAATTTGGAGTGTTCCTGGTCGTAGCTCTTGCAGCCTTACGTTCTTCTGGTCGCAGTCTTAGCAGCCTTACGCTTTCCAGCCCTAGCGGAATTTTTTAAATCCACGTCTCCTAGTGGAATTATTCAGAACTATCGCAAGTATTTAATAGCATCATCTGCTGGAGATTCCCGGAAATAACGGAAATGCTCACCATGAGAATGCATGTCTCGAATTTTCGTTTTATGTCCCCTAGGCGAATTCACAGTTTGAGACATGTATCTTTATGAGGAGCAGACTCATTAGTTCGGGAAAATTCCACCATATGGCGCTGTTAAGCATCTGCGATAATTCAGGAAAATTCCTTTAGGAGGCGTCAAACAAGAACTCAAGAGATGCATTTTCCTGATCTTTTTTTGTCAGTTCCGGAGAACTTTACCAGATGGCACAGTTAAGCACTCATGTCAGTTCCAGAAAATTACGCAAGGGGCGGTATCAAGATTTCGATAAATTGTCTCCTAAAATTGCATTTTCACGAGGAGGATTTTAGATAGTTCCGCTAGGGGGCGTGAAATTTGCAAAATTCCGCCAGGGCTGGAAAGCTTAAGACTGCTAAGGTCGCTAAGGCTACTGAGGTCGAGACCAGAAAGGCGTAAGGCTGCACAAGCTACGACCAGGAACACTCCAGATCTCAAAGACTCTCGTACAGCCCAAATTTTTAATAAAAATAATAGCATCGCAATACATTTTAGACATCGCAAACAGGTTCGCGTCTGACCGAACGTGTACTTCAAAATAATTGCGAATCGCATATTCGGCGTGAAGCTGCTGCACGAAGCTAAGGGGTTTCGCCAGTATCGAAAATCTGTCAAAAAGTTACCAAATTTCGAACACAAATATTTCCCTAACTATGTGTGCTACCCGTAAAAACTTCTTTTCATCCTTTTTTTTCTTGCTCTATCACTTTTGCATTTAACTTTTTTCGATATCACTTGAAATGCCAAAGATAATTTTTATTTGCGATCGGAAATTAAATAAACAACAATAATTTGCACGACGATACGCAATCAAGAAATATTCAATGGTTATCACATCAGATTTTCAAAATTGTGCACCGTTTTACCGTAATCATGCATGCGTCTCAGCTGATCCATTCTGTATGTTGGTTCCGTTATGCAAACACTTGTAGTCGGAATATTTTGAATTTGTTATTTTCACGACATAACGGCATAAGAGGAAAAAAATAACAGATAAGCACGATACCTTACTAGAACGACTGAAATGACAAAGGAAAAAGTAATATTGGAAATTTCACAGGGTCATGCGCATATGGCAGTATTAGGGTAGCTTTGAAAATGTCTGACGATAACACAGTGAGTACCTACCGAAGGCTCAAAAGAGGCGGAATGCACGGATGGCAGGTGAGAAACGCGGCCGCTTAGAAGAAAGAGTGAGAAAGGGAATACAGAGAATAATTTAAAATAATTAAAACCACAGCACAGCCGCGGTAATCCGGCTGGACAAATTTAATTTTGGCTCTCGCGTTCTCCCTGGTGGACGCGCATTGCGCGTGCGAGCGTAGTAGGTACGTGCCATTATTTGGCCTCGCAGAGGACGCACTGGAATTACATGTTTGATATAATCAGACCGCATTGCGTTCACCGTATCGGGTTGGATTTGCAGAAACACCTATAGCTACGTTTACGTGTAAAGAAAAAGAAAAAGATCATATAAAAATATCAGTATCCAATGGGAACGAAGCCGTGGTATTGAGTTTTTACTAAAAAAATTTAATTTTCAATCGAGTGCTTCTCCAAACGCATCAATCTCGTAGAAGTATTCGATCGAACCCTCATTCACAGATCCGCCATAAGCCATCCTCCTACGTGGTACCCTCTCTTTTTTTAGTATCTTTCAGAGAGAATTTAATCCAGGTCGAAGTTCCTTAGTACTTCCGGTATATAGCCATAGTGGCATCCTCCCTTTTTTTTTCTAAATAAGGAGTAGCCAGTAGCTTTTACCACGGCAAACTTTCATTTCCTCCCTTCTCTCAAGAGCGGATAAACCCGATCGACATTCGGCCGGAGTACAGGGGCATCTTATACGAATCGGTATCCCTACCACGTAGAGAGGACTTGACTACGTGGTTGGGCGTAGTCCTAGGGGCCGTCTATAATCGCGAAAAAACGTCGTCCCGTCGAAGACCTGCCGACGGGAAAGGCCACTCGTGGAAATGGGGGCTCTAAAGTCGTTTGTTGGTAAAAATGGATCCGGGGTGCGCGGCTGTGCCTATACTATAGCTATACTGCGTAGCTACGCATCTATACGCTGTTAATACTTTATATAGATATATATATTCCACGCATTCACGCACCCAACTGCGTACCTACGTATCGTAGTTGAATATAGCTTTGTGGATGGGTCGATAACGCGCAACTCTCTCGCTCATCGCAGTCGGCAATGCCACGCTGTGGTCCCCCTAAGCTCAGCTTTCCTCTCATTCCGCCATAAACTCGCACACCGGCACATCTACCAGCCACCTGCATCGGCCGAACAACCGAACAATCGAACAACCAAGCACTGCCAGTAGTGTTGCCACCGGCATTGGTAGTACATACAAGTCTCCATAGTATACCTCGAACAACACCAACAGCAGCAACAAGGAAAACAAGAAACAAGATTTAGTCTTGTCGCTAAACAAAACAAGAACAACGATAACACGGTGTATTACCAAGAGAGGATTATCACAGAAAATTGGTTTAATAAATTTGCGAGAAGTATTCGTGATAGCAATTTGAATCAGGTGGAAAATCATACAGCTGGTTGTTCCCGTCGCGTTAGAAACGGTCGTCGTTGCCGCCACTGTCGCTTCTACTCTGAACGGCGTCGTCGTCGTCGACGTTGGCGTCGTCGTCGCGCCCGAGTCCTGGAGTCGAGCGTGATTCGTCGAGGCTGGAGGATCGTTCGCGATGTAGCTCCACGCTACTGCCGTCCAGTGTAACGAGGGAAATGACGACGTGATACGAGTTTCTGCATATTCTGGTGCTCTCTGGCTATACTAGTTACGCTCTCGTGATAGATAATAGACATAGATACGTGATTAACAGGTTGTTGTTGTTGTTGTTGTTCTTCTTCTCGTCTCGGTGGCTCGATTGGAATTCGGTGCACGACTGACGTTGGATAATCCCGGTCTTATTTATTTTATTTGTGCAAGGATCTGGTGCTTAGTCTAGTGTGGAACGTTGCTGGAGTATTAATCGATATTAACCATACGTGTTGTTTCCTTTATCGATAGAACAAAAAGTAAGGACAAAATTGTCAGTTATTCGAACTTTGTGTAACGTGGGTGTTGGTGCATGTACAGAGTGCTCAAGAATGATACGAGAACGGAATGGCAGTCTAGCCAAGTTTACCGTGCGATTTTACTCAAGGAATTTCGTCGAGGAATTTCGTTATTGAAATTCGTCGATCTTTTACTGGGATTTCTAGACTGCTTGAGATTAGACACTATTTTTTTCCACATTCATTACCCTGACTCAGCCAAGGTGATCTTGATCGATCGGAAGATCGAGGATCGGCCAACAAACTCCCTCTACGTGTCGTGGATTATTATTCTCACCCTTGGCGATCCTTTTCGCTAGGGTAGTCGTGCTTCCAAGAGGATGCCGAAGATTCGCCATCCTGAGGGACGCTCCTGTGAGTGTAAAGGACGACACGTCGAGTGTCAATGGAATTTTCGATCGTCGACTGGTCGGTTTTCCTACCGCATCAAATCGACGAATAAGACGCCGAGCGACACAGTGGAAAATAAGTACGCAAATAGCGCAGTGGGAAAGCAGATTCGATTATCCGAACACTCAAGACTGATCAATTGATGGTTCGAGAATAATCACGTTTCCCTGGAATACGCGAGTGTCCTTGAAATTCGATCCTGTTCGTTAACGGATACGCAGTTAAACAAATTAGCTGAGGTGAATTCGAAAAAATGGTCATTTCGCGTAAATAAACTCGTGTTATTCCTACCGATAACGTAATACGCAAAATTACCCATAATCAGCTTTATGCTCGTGATTTTAATAATCGCAGGCGACGATCCAACGTCTATCGATTCTTCGTGCTTCGTTTTTTTTTTGTATTTTCGCGAAAGACGAGACGCAAAGCCCTCGTGGTCGTCCGACGATAACGACGAGTATGTGCGATGGTGTTTTACGCGCGTACGTGTTATTATCACTTATCGCTTGACCGTATGTGTAAACGATTAATCCCTTAAGTCATTGTTGTTATATCGTAGGTGTATTTCGCGCGTGCTTGGTGCAGCAAGAGACACATGTATATCTGTATATGCATATATGGTGAATGGTTACTCGATTATCATGTCGATTATGGGTTTCCTTGAGTTCGCACGAATGTCTCGTATCAGGAAACGCGTGATTGCTTAAAAATATCGTGAGATGTCAGAGACTGTATCGAGTATCAGGCACGCGAATAAAGTAAGGTTTAAACGAACGCTGAGAGATTGGCGAAGTGACGAAACGATAGGATGCGTATCGATTTGAAATCGAATGTTATTAGATCGCGTAGAGAATTTAATCTCGACATTAATTACCGCCAAATTCGCGTTGTTCAATTACTTATGACATAAACGGTGTAAATTATCGCGTGTGAGTCGACATATCAGATCTGACGATAGCAGCGTGGAGTAAAATGGTATTTTTACTATAAGCTAATTCGTGGATCCAGTGTCGCCAAGTCTGATCATCGCTGTCGAGTTGCGCAGTGACGTGTCGTGAGATAAACTTGGAAACATTAGTGAGACACGGGAAAATGAAGAATTCCTCTTCCTTCTTCAGCTTAAGGTACGGAAGATTCTGTAATAATGTCCTATGAAGTTCCGTACGTTTTTTGTCTACGGTACTTCATATTATAATACCGGGTGCCGAAGTTACGTTAGTTTTTATTTTGACGGGCGGCAGTGGGACTATTGCTTTTAAGATTTCGCATGCTGGAAAAAAATTGCCACCGTTTCAAAAAAACCTCATGAACATTTTTCTATAATTGCGTCTTTGCGAACGGAAAAGACATATATACGAACTGGTGCGGTAGACTGTAGATACAATTATATATATATATATATATATATATATATTTCACTCGTTTTTCGTCGACAACGATCAGTAACTCATAGGATGATACGGACTAGAATACATATAAAAGGAACACGCGTATTCAAGTCCCAGGAGAAATTATTTCCAATCGTATTGGCTGTAATGCGTCTGCTATTTACTGGAAAATAAATGAACCTAATGTATTGCACGATAGCTGTTACACAAAACGGTCTAAGATTTTGTCGTCGATATTGAAACGTTCAAAACAAATATCCTTGGAGGTAGAGATTATCTTGATATAATTTCCATCCTAGTGAAACGACTGATAAATTTCTACGTAGAAGCAACAATCGATAATACGATAAATAATCTTCTGCATAGTTCGATACAAAAAGTGTGAATTCAAAAGATATGAAAATAAAGTTATAAAAACCCACCATTGGACAGAAAAGAATCAATAAGGTCCAATAATTTTTTCATTCGCGTTACTTTTTCTTCACATAAAATCCCACCATTACTTTTACGAATGCATGGAAAAGCCATTTTCAAATTGTGGGAAAGTCCGCCAATTGTCGTTCGACAAGCGAATGGCAAAGTCGATACTACGATAGGTGCGCTGTATGTATTTTAGTGCAGTATTGGGTAAGCGTCTATGTATATATATATTTTCGAGGTACTTATCGGTAATAGGCTATAGGCTGGCAATCAGTACCTGATGTTTTTCTTGGTATGAGTCACGTGGCTAAATTGCCTTGACAGACGAGGCGGTATATTATTTCAATTAAAATCAAAGGTTTGAAGTGTCAGTAACGCGAGAACTCGGTAAGCTATACAGTGATTGACGTACGAACCGTTGTGACTTTGATATTCAAAACCTCGAAAATTCGCGGGCTGTAACGCGATAGCTGGATACCGTACGCCTAGACGTGGAGCCCTAACCCGTTCGCTGATTCAAAGTAGGAACAGGGTATGTAAAGGATCTGGATCAGAAGTAGGAGAAGAGGCTGAAACAGCAACTTCAGTCTCTTAATCGATAGCGTGTCTACCCTCTATTGGAGCTTCTGTTAAAATCCGGATTCCCTTTGATTCCCTTCTATTCCCTTCGGGCCGCGACACCCGTCAACTCGATTTTACGCTCACGCGAAGTGAACAATTGGAAATATTTAATATCGGCTGTCTGCGCACTAGGATTTAACGTTCGAGCTTCGTGATTCTGGTAATAATGTCACGTACGGCTTTCACGGTCGATGGATCAAAAGCTATGAGGCTTTGCTCTCTCTCTCTCTTTTTCCTGCTCCCTCTATATCTCTCCCTCTCTATCTTTGTCTCACTTTTATTCTAGCACTGCTTGACATTCTTCACTCTCGGTTACTTTTCACCTTTTTTTATTTTAATAAATGTCTCATTGCTACTGGAAATTCTTTTGAATTATTTCGTCACGGTAGTTCGATATAGTAATCAAAAAATTATTTAATAATGGATAAACGATATTTTTATTTTAATCTGTGCAACGCTTATTAAGAATAACCATGGGTGATAAGTTGAGATCAATTAGTGTACCAAGATCGTAAAGAAGCATTTAAAGAATATCTAGTTAACAGACAAATAGATAAAATTGAACGTGATAAATTCCTTTTTTCGTATTAGGAAGAGTTCCTAATGTATTTTATCGTATAGTATCGAATCGTTATACTGCCCTATACAGTAGCAGCGAATTGCGAAGGCTGAAGCAGCGAAGCTTGGAAATAATTCAATGATAAGATCTGGTAACGTGAAACGATATTCATGCAATGGATCCCAATCGAATACGATCAACGAATTTTTGGCGAGGAAAGATCGTACTCAGTCTCGGCAACAATATTGCACACCTGGACCTTTATCGTAGCCTGGAGATGCTGCGGGAAGCTTGCCACTGTCAGGGCCATACTCTCGAAGAAGGCGCGAGTTGGATCATTTGGATTTGGTGAGTTTCTTCTCCTATTCTTGGCGGCTGGTGTCATCGTAAGGCGTCGCGACGCCGTGTTCGTCGCCTTCTGGAGCGCCTCCTTTGACGCCAGATGCGATGGCTCAGACATTCTTGAACGTAGCACTCTACTGGTTGCCGATGGCATTGCGTGATATCTGTTATCGCATCAGGCGCCATTCGGTTATCCACTAAAGATCACGGGTCACGCAAGGTACACCTACCTGTCGCTTGCTTCTGAACTTGTTTGACCTGAATTATTCTGAACTGGGTTTTCCGTAAGGATTGGGTTATCTTCAACTGGATCTTCATTCACTGCTGGTATGTTCCTCGGGGATGAGACCGTCTCTATCTTGAAGCCACTTGAGACATGAGATCCGGACCGGAGGAAACGTTTCTCTTTTTTCGGAGAATTGCACTCACTGCTCGCACAACTGTTCTCTCTCGAATTTTCCATGCTAAAAATATGGATACTCTCAGATTTTGTAATAATAAATTTTTTATTGAAAAGTTAGAAATTTTTTTCGTCTTACATATATTTCTTCAAAAACGATAGGGCATTGTCGTATAGCACAGATTCTCTAGATCCAGACATTTTTCCTTCAGGATATCGTGTGCCTCTCGCATACGCGTAGCGCAGCCTCTTCCAAAGATTTTTCGGTGCCTCCACTAAAAGCAGAATGCTGTGTAATTCGCGTCGCGGAATAGATCTCTGCGAGATTTAGAATGGATGATAGCACCAGGTCTTAACCAGGATGATTGTAAAAGCGAAGCGCAGTTTTCTCTTCCGGTAAAAGGAAATGAAATGACGAACGATATTGCAATAGTTATAGGAATATAATGTATGCGTTTGATGTATATGACATGAAATAATTTTTATGTTTCTACACGACATCCTGGAAAAGAGTTTCCAACTGGTACACTAGTCCGGACAGTACATGAAAACCGAAGAACCGTCAAAAATTTAATCCATAGATTTTTCCAAAACTGCATATCACTTTTCTTTTTATTTTCACTCTGCGTTCTCGCTTTCTCCAGGTAGGAAAGTGCGGCTTAGCCATGCGGCCAATTTTATCTGGCTTACAATAGCCCGAGGAATTAGAGCGTTCTAATGTCCACAGACGAGAGAGACAAAATGCATGGAATAAAGTAGGACGAAAGAGAGAGCGAGAGAGCGAGAGAGCGGGATACCGCTTTGAAACAAATTCTACCGAGGATTTCAATGTCTTCGGATTTGGTCTGTTCAGCTTCCTCGGGTACCGCTCCCACCTTTTTCGGATCCACCCTAAGAACTCCCATGAGAAATATATTTCCGTCCGAGCTCTCCGTTCTCGCACGAGATTTCCTCGCGCATTTTCCGCAAAACCGAAAGAGGCGTACCGTCGCATTTCTTATGAGTCACGCACCGTTCTCTTTCTATTCATCAAACTTCTTTCAAACTCCCATACGTGCCCCACCTTATTCATTTTCCATGAATATACGAATCGATATTCCCCCTAATGGATCCTTTAGCTATCCTGGTGTTTGTCTAGTTCGCATAAAGGTAAAACTAAAGATACCCTTCGAAAAAGCTTACCCGGTGCATTTAATTCCCCTGCTATCTTCTTCCAGATGATATTTTTATGACCGATATCCTTGGCGAATTCGTGACTCGGATCATACAATTCAGGGTTGCCCTTCACCAGGTCGATCATACGAAATTCATCGAACGTCGTGTTTTTACCTATCAGTTTAGGCATGACTGCTCGCCCAGGAAAATCAGGGTAGCTTTCCTCTCGTTGGTTTTTTTACTCCCTTAAATTCTTCACGAGAAAGAACTTTAGATTATTTTCTGTATTTGAATATTCTCGTAACGATGACAGTTGGACAGCTGAGCGAAGAAACAACGGTTGATAACAATGACGTGCTTTGAGTATTACTTTTTTATTTCTATTCAGAGTGAGCTCTCGAGACGAGGAAGCCTTGAAAGTCCGTACGTGTATCGTGATGTAATATGTAGGTACTTCAATCTAATATAGGTATCAATCAGCGTATGTAGCTATGAGTATATACAGTAACGTCCAATTGAAGTGCAACACTTGAATTTTTGTATATTTCTGTAAAATTATGACCGATTTCGAAAAAC
>JARQTI010000802.1:151055-178282 GCA_030142655.1 Trachelus tabidus | reverse complement strand
TTTCGAAATCGGTCATAATTTTACAGAAATATACAAAAATTCAAGTGTTGCACTTCAATTGGACGTTACTGTATATAGTATACACTGTATGCACGCACTCGAAACAAGTGGACGTTATTTTGTACGCAGCCTCATTGGTTTTCATGCCTGGCATGAGATTACCCGTTGGAAAAGGATTTGCCGTTCGCTTATAATAAATTACCTAATGATGGTCGCTTCGCTAATTGACAGTAAAGCGGGTATAGGGGGTCGATGCGTGCATGCGCGAGAGGCACGGTGAAGGTAAATTCTCTATTTGGATGGAGTTGAGAAAAATGACTTAATCCTCCTGAAATGGCTCCATCGGTATAAAGGCAATGGCGCGAGTGCCGTCATTAGTTGGAATGGACGGGGATCGTTTTACAGTAATGCCACCACCCTTCGAGCGAAACCTTTCCCGTCTGCACCCTTTGACCAATTATATTCTGGTTTTCATTATTAAAAAGTAAAAAGAAGGGGGTAACGTGGGTCGGTACGTTCAACCCCTTTCGCGATGCTTTTTTCTCGGTACGTTTCTCGTGGGTTACCTTGTTCAATGGATTCACCACCCTCTGATGCCTGAGGATAGTAAAGGGGGTTGCTGCCTTCTCTTGGATACAAACCCGCCCCTAAAACTCTTTCTAGAAGGTTTTATACACTGGCCAAACAGGCTGCAATCAATTCTTTAAACCACGAGTGGTAGTGCCCTTTGGGGAAGTCTCGATGTTAAGGGTAAGAATATTACTATGATCTTTGCGTTTAACTATGTTCGCGTACTCTCTGCTTTTGCAAAAAGCTTTAGTCAATGTAGATCTTTTTTTAATTCCAAGGTCCTTTGTTTCTTTAATTTTTTTTGTCTTTAGGTAATTCTCTCGATCTAATCGCCAGGGCGATTACGCGCATCCCTTAGGGTTCAGAATCTATTTATGTGGATTAATCTCAAGAATTTTCAGGTTCTCCCTCGCGAGACCGTACTTAGGTTGGTATGTTTCTTGCTGAAGGTGCATCAAGCTCGGCTCTACGTAATGTAGCAAAGTAGAGTGCAATGCAGAATAGGGCGAGAATGGGGATGAGGACAGAGGAGTTTGCGTAACGGCGTAACTCGTTGACGAGATTATAATCAAGCAAGGATTAAAGCTGGAGTAGAGACGCGAGCCGCAACCTACCGAACCGCAAGCACTAACATATATATAGTATATACCTACAGTAGAGGGGTGGCTGGTTGCATCTCGGAGGTCAGGGTGAGTTTTCGTTAATAGCGTCAACCCATCAGCCTTTGAGCCAAAGCCACCCCTCAAACATCCTTTTATTTAGCTTTCGTTAAGGGGGGCACGGGCTAGACCAGAGTCGAGACGTCGAGAGGGATCCACTGTATGTACACCCCCTAACGCTGAAAGTGAAAACTCTAATACGTAACCAAGCTGCATAGGAGACTGCATTATTTTCCGACAGGGCCAGACAGCCTCTATGATTAGACTCGGCGGAGAGCCCTGCACGATAGCAGAGCATCCGTGAGGAATTCAAGGGAATAAATACGCGGGTAAACACCAGGGGGTTGATGGTGCGAGTTCTATATAGTAACTTCCGTATCGCCGGTAGAGCAACACGTGCATCGCATACGTATTGCACAGTTGACTCTGTTATTGAACTTCCGGTTTTACAAGCGCACGTGTAGTCGGGATTAGGATCGAGTCAACGGGGCTCCTAGGGAGAGGTGTTGGATTGGGGGATGATTTTTGGAGAAAATCCGTAAGAGAAATATGTATAGAAAGGATAGGGGTGGTTGAGGGTGATTTTGAGTGGAAGACCTCAGTGGCAAGACGTATAGCGCATGGTGGTGGCTGAAGTGGAGGTCGGAGCGGTGGCTGTCGAGCAACCCTGTGGAGCTGAAGCAAGGTGAGAAAAAACTGAGGGAGTTCAAGCTGAGCGAACAGGGTGGTAAGCAAGTTTAGGGGGAGGGTTCGGGTTTTCTGTATGGGAAAGGGGAGAGAGAATCCATGGGATAAGAAATGTGACAGTGGGAGAATTGGAAATCGAAGGTGGATCATTCGCTAGCAGCCGGTGCCAACGTTTTGAGAAATCGCCTTGAGAGAGAAGCACGAAGGAAACGACCCTGGACTTGCTGCTGTAAAATATATAGATCTAGCCTGGTTCAACTCCACGTTTCTACTTACCAAACTTTATCCCGTTTCGTGCTGGTGATTTATGTGTTACCCGTTATCATCATTTTTTTGTGTTTCTTTATACTTTGTTAGAACGTGACCCTGGGAGCAAGATCGGAGAGAGGGTAGAATTAATATGGAAAATAAAATTTATTTAGGTGGGTCAGGTTAGGGCACTACGTTTAGCCACTTGCTGCAATCTTTAATACTAATAATTTTTTTTCGCGCCTCCAGTGTATACCTTTTAATATTTACGCTAATTAATCCACGTCGTTAATTGCCTGTCGCGTGTGCCTACCTGCACGCCCATTCGACCGTTTAATCCTGGTAACGTTGTGACGTCGACGTCAGAGTCAACGGCGCCGGAAGATACGAACGAAAAATGAATTTACACGTCCAATTAGGCGCGCAGTGACACTGCCACGACCTCATCCTTGCGGTGGCAGTTACGTGAAGCTTCTCAATTTATATTTGATTTCATTTATTCCCCAAGATTCCCTTGTTTCGTTACCAGGAGTACTAATGACTTGCTAATTGCTCATGGACTCATGAGATATTCACCCTAGAGTCGACCTCGCGTACACGACGTTGGAAAGTCGACGTTATTCTTTTTTCTATCTTTTTTTTTGATTCTTTTAGTCTCCCACACCTTCCTACCCTGAATCCTTTCTTTGTGTTTTCTTCCCAGTCGCAAAAGAGTCTTTGTGCTAAACTCATTAAACCGAAGTATAACAAGAGCATAGGGAATATTACTAAATATGTATATATGTTTACTAGCTGCGTATATTTATATCGTCCGGAGAAATGAAAGAGAAATAGATAATTATCGTAATTAGAAATAGAGAAATGGGAATACGAAAAGCCACAGAAACGACTTTTCGTTTTGCTACAATATTTGCCAGTCAATCGTCCTATCGTAGGAAATTAAGTTAATTGGATCTTGCCGAGACTTATACGAGGCTGGTTTCTATATGCTATGCCAGTATTGTATGTTTCTCAAGTACGCGTTTCCATTGGCTTACATTGGGTGCCTATACTCCAACGGCCAAGTACGATATATTGATCCGTTCGACAAACTTCAAACAAATTGCAGATAGTATTATATTCTTTGTATCTACTCGTGGCATAGTACTTTATGACGAATAGGTATACCTGTAATCGGTATATACAGTGTCGGGTGCATAAATGATTATTAGCCTGACGGTATTCATAATTTCAGGAAGTTTACTCAAAGCATAATGCTTAGTTCAATACGATGCTATTCTCTGTTATTGACGCTGCTTGTCGACGTAATTGAAAGGCCTGCGGCTTTTACGTTTTGATTGATGATCGCGCAGCTTATGTTTCTGATGATTGAATTATGGGTAATAATAATTTTTTTCTCTTGGTTGGGTAATTCTTTTTCATTCATTTTTTTTTCACACTCGTTCTATCGTTACGATTGCGGTTGATGGTTATAATCTTACTCGCGCGAATGGACGCAATCGATGTTAGATAATTAGACGTGTTGTTAATTAAGAATAAAAGGCTTTTGACATTATTGCGATTGATGCATAATGAAAATATATTGTCGATTATTCATTATTTACTCTACTCTGTAAGCTTTTGTTATTTCGCCAGGTCTAATCGAATTATATTCCTGATTATTTGTAATGTACAGTAATATATGTTATATACATACAAAAATTTTCATTTAATCATTTCAAGTTTCAGAAGAAAAAAATCAAGCGATCTGTCGAAGAACGTTTTAAAAAATTGCATAGCTCCTTGCTGTTGTTCGATAACATGTCTATAGATATTCCTATGTGGAATACAATGCACTGATAACAAACTTCTTCCTAGATACAAAGATAATGATAGTATACTGCACAATTAAAATGCGGTCTTAATTCCCGATCTTAATTCGTGAATCAACAATCTGTTTAAATTTTCCCGCCAGACAAATATCGCAAAACTTTGGTTTTGATCAAAGATTTATGCAGTTGCTCGAGTGCAAGCTTGCGAGGATGCACATACGTTAGCTGCAGGTTTGTCGGGGTGCGACTATTATATTGACTCTTCCTAGGCAAACATTTCATGCAGGAGCAGTTTCGTGGACATTCGCTGGACAAACAAGCGACACAGTGTTCGTACGAAGTTACTTAATATGCTTTAAATTGCTTCCCTATGCCTGGTCATTGCTGAATGGATATATACGATGGCTGATGGGACGGAGCCAGTCGGACGAACAAAGGGATGCCCGTTAGAGAATGTGAATCCGCTACGAACCGAAAGGCGTACGATAGACCTATGGCAAATTGGATACGAATGAGACACCCTGTATATGGGAAAGGAACAACTGCCTGGCTAGATGGTTGGGCGAATAAGTGAAATTGAAAGCAGGCTGAACTCCTCGGATAAATTAATCGATCGATGATAAGTTGGAAAGCGGTATCAAATCAAAAGGTGGTATAGCAACTGCAGTGGAGGGATACGAAAGGATTACGTCACAGGAGATGGATGTCCGCGCTAAAGCTTTTTCATCCTTTTACCTCTTCCTCATCTTTCTGATTCTTTTTCTTATATCTGGCATGGCCTGGGACTTTGACTGGATGATGAACGTAGGATAGATTGTATAATATATATGCATATAGGTAAATGTTTAGATACGTGCAGGAGCATGTGTGTTGAATATGAACTATATATATATAGTTTATATCATATCAATAGTTTCGATAGATGGTTAAAGATTGAAACGTTCGATATGCTCGATGTTTGAGTGAGGGTGATAATTATGGAAAGAAGCAGGAATTCGAGAACTAGATTCATTTCCCGTCTTTGAGTCTTGGGATTTCACTACAATTATGAAGATTCGTACTTCCGGTTAGAGAATAGCGCATGCGCACCTCGTTTCCCCACTCTGTATTAGACGATTTCTCATTTTCATCACCGCCTGGGAAATTATAAAAGTTCCTTGATTCGAGACGTGATTTCAATTAAGAATTTCTATTCCTGTCGGGAGGTCGGAGCTCGATCAGGTGGACGAGTAAGGGTTGTTCGTAGCTAAGGGAACGAGGGTGGAAATACGAATTGTGGATGCGGCTTAACCGCAGAGAAAGGAAGTGAGTTTCTAGAAGAAACGTGCAAGGATCTTTCTAATTAGTTTTTTCAATGGTTACAGGGTGGAAATATTAAGGGTTGTTATCTGTGTATATGTTGTATCCCTTTGATACTATGAGGGCGATCAAGGAATCACGCTATATCGCGTGAAACCCTTTTGACTCCCGGCATAGGGGTTGATTTTGATCGATTGCTGACCGACACGAAACATTGCGCCACCCTTTCGCTACTCTAGTTCTTCGAACCCCTGAGAAGAATCGACGTCCGTTGTCAGCAAGATGAAACATTAATCCGTCCCTACGGAGGGATTGTCAAGATTCGATTAGCAGTTAATTTTTTAAGAAAATGAACAATCTTCCCAGCATCCCTCCGAAGGTCGCTACGGCAACGTCAATGGACCACGGATTTATCCCTGTTGGCAGCGGCATCTATGCGAGACCTTACGAAACATTCTGGTTTCGAGAGAGAGAGAGAGAGAGACACGGGTACTATATACCAGATGTAGATATTTATCTATCTAGACCAGACTGGTCTACGCCTATTATAGGTCTCTGATGAGTCGAGTGTCACTTACGCAACTTGGTTAGAATCACGTCGAGAGACTTATGCCAGGCAGCTGCTCTTACACGAGGAAGAGAAGTGCATTCTCAGGCTCGTATAATTATATCAGGGTAATCTAAACTCGACCTAGGTACATCTATAGATACTATATTATATAAAGATAATAGATAACGCTATAAATTATTATCTTGTATACATAAAGCCTGTTGAGAAGACAGAAAAAAATAGTCAAATAATATTATCTGCGTTAGGTGCTTGAAATTGTATAAGAGCTGTATCATCAAGGGAGCGTAGAGTGAGTAGAGTGTAGATATACGTTTGACAAATAGTAGGTAAGAAATAATACGTGTATTCCGAGCTTGCTTCGGAAGTCGGAAGAGTGTACGTAATAGACTAGTAGGCAGTACCGACTTGGTTTCTTTTTGGGGAAAAAAATTTCAATTACCTTATCGCACTTCCCTTGTCACGCTTTTTCGATTCTCGCCAATTCCTACACTTCCTTAGATTCTCTGGCACGTACGAAGCGGCTCTTGTTAGTAGCAATGGGGCCCAGAGGACGCGGCGTCGTTACAGCCGTTGACGGTGTCGCAGGCGCATTCTGATCCGCGATTCTCGAATTAGTCGAGCGTTTAAGGAACGCTGGATTAGCCGAGGCGCTGGTATAATCTGCTAGTACTATTTTCCGTGTTCCAAACGCTTGACTGCCGGTTGCAAGTAGGCCACCCCACTTGACTAATTAGAGAATGATTCTGTCGGTTAAATCGCGCGTCGCGGATTAGCCGAGGCCTTTGTTCCGCCTGCAAATTATAACGCGACGTCGGGCGTCTCGACGATAAATAACAGAGCGCGAGCGTGACGGAATTACCGAAAATTGTTCAGTTCAAATGTGAGAGCACTATAGGTCATCTATAGTTTTTGAAATTTATTCTTCGTTCGTGGGACATCAATGAAATAGGTATAACAGCACGTGGGACACACGTGTGGCAAAGAAGGAAGAAAATAAAAATTAATATTCATTATATGCTTCGTCCCTTCATCGTATCTTGGTAATAAAATTTTTCTTATATTTGCCACAGAATTTTTTTAATCTCATCCCAACCCTATGCACCCTCTGCAAGAGTTCGATGCTCGTCGCGAGTATGTTCGCTGTAATGATAAGAATAATAATATATTTATATTTGCAGAATACGACGGCTCTTAGTCGCGTCTACCGTGGTGAATTTTAGTGCGCAAACTTTGCAAATTTGTTAAATTGCCAATTTACCTTCCAAACTAGTACCGTTTCTCCATCCTCGCTTTCAGAGCGTCTTTCTGACTCACCGCCCTCCTCCTTCGGCGTCCCCCACCATGTCCGAGCGACCGCTTCCATTCGTTTGTACTCTGTCTCTTATTAGCGAATCAGGGAACTTTTTAATCTTCATTTCCGTCCAATTATGAACGGGAATTAATTACGGAATTTTCCTTCCAGTCCGTTGTTAAGCCCGAGTTGAGCTTCTCCTCCCGCCCGTACTTCCGTTTCCGTAATACGGAGCCAAGTTGAGCTGGGAACGCGAGACACTACTTCCCCAACTTACTTTTTTCTTCTTTTTTTTTTTTAAAGATGATTCGAATTCCTTGTACCTCTACCAAGTGCACAATTATAAGGTACTCCGTCCCTCTCTGACAATGTATATCCCTGTAATACGAAACACCCTGTAGATGGATTTCAGTCGCCCCTAGGGACTGTTGCGTACTATTGGCCGAACATTGTAGAACGCTGCCTATAGTAAGCTTAGCTGTCCCATCGTACAATGTAGCAATTGCAGGAGGTTGCAGGTTGGGCGCGTGTAATTAAATGCAATCAGGGAACAGAGTGCTCCGAATTGCCAACATTTAGCTCACTCCGCCGCCTTCGGTGAGCCTAACCCGTATATACGTACGTACCTTTGACATTCTCCATTCGGCATTCCATCTTGGAGCGACGAGAGAGCGAAGTTGAAAAGCTTTCGATTCTCTATAAAACGCTTTCAGGAAAAGTTCGTCGAAGCAATTAACGGGAATTAATTTCGTGTTTCTTTTTATCCGCTCGTTCTCCCCCAAGCGCTTTCTCCTTTTACTTTCATTCTAGTTCAAGCGAATGCCTGTCGCACGTATAGCCTCTACGCACCACGTCGACCATGAAATTACGTCGATGTCATTCAAAAACGAAATAACTTAATTGAGATGTATCAAGAGATTTAACGTCAGTCTCTAAAGTCAACCGTCCTTCGCCTTCTCTCTCATCCCCGACAATTTCACTCCTGGTGTCAAGCAATTACCCGCTTCTAATTTTCATCGTAATTTATTTATTTTTTATTCCCTCGCCCTTTCCCCTTCATGGTATAACCCACCAGGGTCCAGCGCCCATTAGCCGAAACCAATTAATTCGCTGTCTCGTTAACCCCCTAAGGGTGGATAAAACGTAGCGGCCATTTCGTACCGTATACCATACACTGCCACGTTGTACCAGTTGCCAAGGAGAGTAAAGTGACTGCAGTAGGTATTATAGTTCGAGTAGAAGAATAAAGTGCGCCGGGTTGGTGATGTGCAAAATAAACCTGCAGAAAATTCGTACTCTAATGCTGGACCACGTCGGAGCCGAATTCTCGACAGGAAAAGCGCAGACAAAAGGTTTAGAGGCGGCCTATAATTCAGGCTTGATGGCTGGATGGACGAAAGGGGAAAGGAGAATTACGAGGTCACTTCCGGTGGCGCCTGCACGAGCTTCCGGTTCCGGTCGCGCTGCTACCTCATTCCCCTCATCCCTCCTGCATTCTATACCATCCCTCCTCGCTGTTTCTCTTTCTCTCTTAATAATTCTCTCTCTCTCTCTCTCTCTCTCTCTCTCTCTCTCTCTCTCGCTATCTTTCTCTTTCTCATGGCTATAAGGCTTACTCTCACTCTCTCCTTTAATCCCCTCTCTCTCTCCATCTCGCCACTAACCATTGCTCTGCGACCGTCGCCCCGATGTAACGAAACTTTGCACAATGCTGCAACTTGGCCATTACTATCGTGTGCCCATACCTTGTCTGGTCTCCATTCGTGTACATTATTATGCCGCCTGTAACGGGTGTCCTGGTCAATAGCGCATGAATACACATACAATCTACACGGTTAACTGCTATCGCGCCAATGAGACCTGAAGGGAGCGCCAGGGAGGATATGAGAATCTACGAGAGGATGCATACACAGAGAGAAAGAGAGAGAGAGCTTACACAAAGCTAAAGCGTACAGGTGAGATTCGATCGTTAAGACATCAATTTTCATGGGATGTTAATTTACCGGTGCATCCTGGACGCAGTGTAAAACTTATCACACTATCGCTACTAGCCCTAAGAGCAATGGCCTGTTATCTGACGTACTATCTATACATTTGATTATGACATTAATTGATGCTGGTAACGTTCTAAAAAAAGTAATAACATACTTTCATCTTTTTGTAACACGTAATATACATACGTGAGACTTTTTCTTGCACCGATATAAATTTAAGCGTATCGCCACGAGGATCTCGAGATTTCTGTTTGTTTTGGATATCCCATGAAAATTTGCGAAAACGTGGATTTCGTAATTGGCTTCTGGCACTGACTTGGCTCGACTCCTTCACTTCGTCTACCAAGGACACTTGACGTATTATTGTGCAAAGTCGTGACGTGTCACTTGTTCCGTTCTCGTTGGCGTCGTCTTTATTGCTTGTTGACTGCAGGTCGTCGGGTAACTAAAGTTGATACTTTCAGGCATTTATACGAAACGATGTCGAGAACAATTGCAAACTATTGGTACAACGGTGGGTTATACCCAGTAACGGAAATGGCTCGTATTACGTAGTAGCGGCTTCCTTATACCGGTGGCGTCTAATAAAAGAAGGTTAGCGGTGTTTCTGTACCTTTAAACGCTTCCATGCGGTTCTCTCAAGTGAATTAGGTATTCAGCGAGTAGAAAAGCCTCTTCGGGCAGCTGGCCAAGGAATGCAGACGTTACAGATGCACGAGACCTATCACAACAACCCTAAACCACCATCGAGAAAATAAACCCGTAACCTCGTGTGAATAAATCAGCTGTGGCTTCTCCAAAAGCTCCTGATACTTACTCATCCTTGTGGGACTCTCCCCATGGGTTTAATTAATTTATCGAGTAATTATTTGCGGTTGCTAACCTACACGTACAATCTTCACCCTCCGCGATACTAGGCAATTAGTATTACATACTGGATATGTAACAAGTACGATAGATTCTTGAGATTTGTCGCAATAATTATATATCGATATTATGTTTTTACATTAAAAAAAAACATATAATAATATATATTTAATCGTCATCGGTTTACGGATTATTTTTATCTCATGTTTTATGTCATCTCTTCAAGCCGCCTTCATCGTACACGTCGCGTACGCTCGCCTTGAGAAATGGCAACTCGTGCTTGGAAAATAGTCGGCCATTCGTCAGCGAACGCTGATCGTGGAGTATAATATACTGGGTGGCGAGTAAGTTACTGCGTGGGACAGGCATTAATTTGGCTGAGCTGGCGCGAGACGCTGGTGCAGGACGAGGATGTCTCCCAGGAGACTATTCCCTTCCGTTAACGGATAGCCGTTGTCCTTAGACGAATCGATCCTTCTTAGAAACGTTACTTCTCTGCCTGACGAAGGTACAGCGGGAGGTGGAAGAGAAAAATGCTGTCCTTGGTCGAATATGCCAGGAATCTTGTGTCTTCGTTTTGTCCCGTCGATTTTACGACTGGTTACGCTTTTGCAAAAGCGTCTTGAATGTCTCGACTATGTTTCGTTGATTCTCGGGTGCGAGATAACATTGATTTCGTTACCTTATACTACCCTCACTTGGATAATGAGAATCGAGAAGTTTGTCGTACTGTTATATTTATAACACGTGACAGTGGTATTCTCTTCTTGATTTTTTTCTGTTTGTGTGACTGTGAAAAAAAAGCAAAAATTTCGTGATACTGACTGACTTAATGGGAGAGAAATTTGGTCGTTTAATCTCAGACAAGAGACTCTCCAATTTGGAAAATGAGAATGAGCAATGCAACCCCTGACTTTGTTCACACGTGTTCCACCCTTATTCTCGTACTTGGTACTTATAACTCGTTCGGGCTTTTATCGAAACGTCCATAACAGTGTCGTCGTGATGCTAGGATACTTTATAGGTATATGTATTTTAGTGTATTTTGTTAACTGGATACCGATAACGAAAATCCGAGATAACCTACGTGACCTTCGATCGTCCACCCTTCGTTCGTGCATCCGCATGCCAGGCGGGCGCTAGTCAATTTTTGCTTAGGGACTCAGGTGGATGCTGCACTATAGCACAGCACTGCATCTCCGAAACACTCGCACAAAAACCTATAGAATTTTCTGGATATTGCGAGAACTTTCTACACGATATAGGAAACAGCTGTAAAAACTATCAACAGATAGCACGGGGCCGCGAGGCAGCTCGAGACACCTCGATCGGTGTCCCAAGACAGATTGCTTTTGACAATAGTCAAATTCGAGAACTAATCATTCTAATTGGTCGAGATCCTTATAGCTGATAACTCTTATCCTCTCCCTCGGTCGTCCCTTTAAACTAAATCGAAAGCATTTCTTAGCGAATCGGTACGTTACAACCGTTACTCGTTATATATAAAAAATCTTATCCCCGCCCGCTCTACAGCCTCTTGTCACTCTTCAGCGTGGTCCATGGAGACTTTACCGTTGGATAATCTCCTCTGCCGGACAACTCGGTGCATCGAGACTCTTTCCACGACAGATTCGAGCACCTCGATCTCAATCAAACAATAGCAAATCTTTCCGACAGCCCTGGCGTAGCTGTACGCATCAATCCGAGAGCGCAGCTTCTGAGCAGAGTGACGACTCGAAGAGAACCAGAAAGCGAGAAAGTTATCTGAATCGGTAGCTGGAGTCGCCTTGTGACCCTAAATCGAAAAATTACGTCATAATATATATGTACACGCACGTTTCTGTACATACCATACATAATACATAGGGAGGAACGTGTTACTGATTTTCTCTAAAGTTAGCAAGAAAGTTGGATACTTCACGTGGCTCTCCGAGCACTAGACTTATCCTCTCCACGAGACAGAAACAGAAACGCGTAGTTCTCCGTGGGTGCTTCTGTTCTCAGCTTAGAAATACGAGTCGAGAGACTAATTAAGATTCATCAGCGTGAAAGAGAGATGGCAGAGAAAGCGAAGAGAGGACGGGAGAGGAGAGTCAGCCTTTTTTGCAGCTCCTAAGGAAGATACTGGGAAAGCCAGAAGAAGTGCACAATTACGTTTTCTCTCTTGGTGGCAGCAATGCTTTCAGGCTTCTGCCTCTTATGCTTCCTCTCTGCTGCGCCTCTTCCTGCCTCCATTTTACTCGGCTACCTACTATCAGACCTTACCCCTGTCCTTTATACTCACCTTGCGACGATGCTGAAAACTTGGGCAAGAGTCAGGAGTTCTTTGAAGCAGACGATCCTGCGGCTATATCGTTGCTCTTCGGAATTAAGTCCCATTTCGAGTTCTCTACTCTCGTGTATCTTCTTTTTCTCTTTTTTTTTCTCTGAGTTATAAACGAAGTAATAAATCCAGATGGCTGTCGCGCCGTACGGCGATTAAGATTGATTAAGGCCGTTGACTGTGTATATGTCCATAGCCAACCCCTTTTAAAGCCCTCGCGAGTATCGCTGAGTAAAGAGCTATGTTTCACTGAATTTCTATAAAAATCTTCATAACGATACGCAAAAAATATAACTGTACAAGTAATAAAGTGAGGGTACGATTAAAAGCGAAAGACATTTACACGAACGTCATAACTGTGTCGCTATTTTTTTCTCTTTTTTTCTCAATGTAAAAAAAAGGAACGTAAAAATTTTCACGTTTTTCGCATCGGAAAACGATGGGGACGAGAGTTGGCTTATATAAGGTCTCATTAAACGTCCTGTGAAACATTGGCAAACGGAAGAGTAGAGGTTGCTGGGTATAGTAACGTTGGGGATGCTGCGAATGCTTTGGACCGAGGGGACTCGAGTGACAGTAATAACAGATATGTCCATCAGAAGCGAAGGTTTTGGCCACAGTGAACCGACGGCCACCATGGCAACATCATTCTGCCAGCAACTCGTCAGTTATTTTTACTCATCTTGATATCCGCTTCCGCGATTCTTTATTCAGCAGAGCTTCACTGATACGTAGAGGCATAAATATACCGCGATGGTGCCAGGTGACAGGACTAACACGTGAGTGCTGAGGGACACGTGTTTTCACTACACATCGATTTTTTTGGGGAACGTGTCTCTTGTCTGGTTTCTTTGTTTCGGGTGATATACCTGTTTACTTCATTGAATAAGGAGTATCGTTTTATACGGGTGTTAAGGTATTAATGTGATTTATTGAAATTTCAATGTTTCCGTACTTCTAATGATACCGATGACGATTTCGTTTGTTCTGACTAAGTGATGTACGACGAATGAAAGAATTTTCGTGTAAGTAATACTGCATATCTGGCAAACAGGTCATTTTGCATTGGTCACCTGCCAAAAATGTCGTACCGAATGAACAATATGGCGTTTCCCTAGAAATAAACACGTCCGCGACATCATCGTGTGATTTATTGCCGCGAGTCACTACGCGCGGCCATAGAGCAACGTGGCCGCCGCCACGAACCAGCGGGGCCCACTGGGACAGAGACACGTTGTGATGGATTTGCGGTGCAGTGCCTCGGCTGGAGCGGCTTCCTCGTAATTTACATTATCAGGTGACGGCAACGTGTTCCACGTCCGGACTCTATTGGACGCGACTCTTTTACATGCATTTATAATTTCATTGATATCGACCGTCATTCTTTGTATAAGTAATTAGTTTAATAAATTATAATTGCGATCGAGACTGTCATGTAAAGATGTTGGTCGTTTTATGAAAAATTTTGGAAATTTTTTTGATTTTTCGAAATTGGTCAATGACGTTTATAATGATACCGCATTAAAAGTAACGTAACCTTTAATGACTAACGATTCAATTCTACCTCGCCGTAAGAACCAAGAAACGTGGTTCCGCTCGATAAACGCGAAGCTCGTAAATCTTGGGTGTAACGGGACTTGCACTGGCTGCAACGAAGATCCCGCAGGTTGTAACTCATAAGGTCAGGAGTCAAGTGCAGGAAAGAAGAAACTCGAGAGTCGTACCAGAAATTTTGTAATCGCTTACGTAGCTGGTACTAGGATGATTGCGGATTTTGATATATATAAGTATCGAGCAAGAAACAAAGTGGTAGAGGCGGCAGAGGATCAGACTACAGTGATGCGCTCATGGCGGAAGCGTGGCTCGTGCGAAATGTCGCGAAGAATGCGGACTTTTGGCAAGTCCCGGACGTCACGACGCCTACAGTATTTTTACGATCATCGTCTATAAGAACTCGCGCCGAAAGAGTAAATGCGTACTGTCGACCAATGGGGTGACGGGTTTGGTCTAATTCCCGACTAATTGCCTACTGGCAAATTCTTACCGATAAAGAGCATATATTTACGGCACGGCCATATAACGTAGCCACATGTTTATTTTAAACGTGTGTATATACGAGGTCCGATCAAAAAGGTCCAAGATTTAGCTTTCGCGAAAAAAAAATTATTTACTGTAGTACAAAAAAGTCTTAAAAACTTCTTCGTCGGACTGTCCGACATGGAGGATGACGGGAAACACAAAATCTTTCCCGATGTCGTAAATTTCGTGTAGTAGCGAAATGGGACTCTGGTCTACGTAGCACGATGAGACGGATGTCCTCGTTACTTTTTGGCACTTTCGGTTTTTCGATAGGGGCCAAGTTCACATTCGCGTCTTCTCGTACCGTGTCAGTGGGTCGAGGCGACTAATTTAAAGTCGTCTGGTCGAACCAGCGAGATTTGCCAGTCGGGCGAATTGCCGTGATCAGTCCTTTTGTTAAATAGGATAAGCCCTTGTGGTACGAGAGAAACGTATTTTACGTCAGGTGTCGTGTCTTGAATGAATAAATAAGTAACCATGGCAACAACGTGTTAAGGGAGAGAATATTTTTAAAAAGTGACTGTTGAATACGCATTGTCAATTATTATTGATTTTTGAGTATTAATCGTTGTCCGATCGACTGTTGCTTCGCTAGGTGATTTTCAAACGTATTCGCCTAACGGTTAGGGATGGATCACGATCTTGTATTTTTCCTATCGATGTGTCGTCGACGCCATTATCGCCAGGAATAGATTTACTCTCCTCTGTCTTCTCTCTTGTCTCTCCTTTTAGTCCCCCCCCCCCTCTCTCTCTCTCTCTCTCTCTCTCTCTCTCTCTCTCTCTTTCGTGTATGTTATATATATACACACGTGTGTATTTCTCTCTGGGAGCGCGCGGTGTCTCTGCGTGGAGCACTAAAGACAGGACAGCCCGACAAGGGTACCACAGGTGGTGGGCGTCCCGACGCTGAGCGCCGCTGCGACGCGACAAACAACTATCACATGCCGTCCAACGAGTCCGACGTATTCGACGCCGTCAGTTCCGTCCGTCTCGCGAGTGCCGTTCTCTTCTCTCTTGCGTTTCGCCACCTCGTGTATACCTGATGTGGGTTTCGCGTAAACGTTTCCGCAGCAGTGCGGCAAGGAGTCAGTGTGTTTAAATAGTTATAAAGAAAAAAGGATATAAAGAGAAAAAATCTCAACAAAAAATAAAATAAAACGAAAATAGTCGCTAAGAAGCCGCAGTGTATGCTTGGTGAGTGCGCGAAAAAGAAACGATGACGGAAATACGTCCGGTAGGGGTGAGGGAGGTGTTCGCGATAAAATCGCGACTGTTCTCAAGCGTCTGACTGTACATTGATTATACGGAAAAAGACGTAATTTTTTAGACGCCGAGAACGTCATCGGGAAACGCATCAAATCGTTCGCGCGAAAGCCGAAAAAGAGTTTAAAAAATGTGACCCCATGGATACAGGCGGAGTTGGTATTCGCGTGGATTATCGCCAAAAGGAATTTTGCGGGTTGAGGTAATTCAATATCTTAAAATGATCGAGGCTGGACTGGTGCGCGAAAATATTTTGCGATAGAAAATTCATAGGAGAATTTTTCTTCGCGATATTATCGATTTCTCTCTCTTATCTCTCCCTCTATTCCCCCCTCTCTCTCTTCCTCTGTTTTCTTCTTTTTTTTATTCACGTACATGCCTATTTTCATATTATTCGCAAAGTGTCCCTAGTACGCATACACGTGGATATTCATGTGGGAATTTGTGATGTGTCTGGATAATAGACAACTGCGATTAAATCTGACTTCGCACACGTTGAACGCACTGCGAATGTAACTAGGTAGGTTTGCTCTTTTATCTTCCTTTATTATCATATCAGTCCGTTATCCTTATCAGTCCTTTCTTTTTCTATATCATAAATAGAAAGCCGCTTCATATCGGAATCTGACCGATTCGAGGTGGATAAACGAATTATTTTCATCTACGGTAACAGCGTGACAGCCGGTACGAAGCTGGGAAGATCAGCAGCGCCAGATGTTTCCTTTTCAATTCGATCTGGTTCGCGTGAGGCTCACGTCGCATTGAATAATTCGATTAATCGGTTCTGCGGATTGAAGGTATCTCTTTCGTCCAGGGGCAAGGGGTATGCGCGGTGACTGCATTATATTTTTATTCCATTGTTCCAGTTGCCCGTTTGTTATACCGACAACAGTGACGTTTAATGATGAGCGTCCTTTGCGTATATGTTTATAGTCTCTATCGATTGACTATTTCCGATAACGTCAGATCGGACTCGATTGGAATTCATGATTGGCGCTGGACACAGTTCCGAATGTGATACGATTCATTAAATATTTTTTTCTATTATATTTCGCACGTAACATAATGATAATATTCACTAGTTCACGCTATACTAATGTATACTACATCACAGTATGGTACTACTGACATCATGACATCGTTTGGACATCCACGGCATTCCCATGACGTGTGAACTTCCTTGTAGACGCGATATTTATGTACCTAAGGCGCTAAAATAATTATCCCAAAATATCGCATCGCTTTTAGTGAGGTATATATCGTGCCTGGTAAACAGGAACAGCTTAATTTATAATCAAAAATACATTCACGGGCGTTTTCTCTCGTATGGGCCATACTGTCTTACATACGTGCTTTTATCGAATATCCCATCATAATCTATGGCAATTAAATTTTATAATCACTTCTGTACCAGTCTTATCTCATTTTCAGATTACCATGACTTTCGGTTGTAATAGGAAGTTGTATCGCATTGAAGCATTACATGTCCTCCAGGTTATTGCGGGCAGTCTGGCTCTTGTCAAACGGTCGAATCAACGGGGGACTTTTACTACTGGTTACGCTTGAGAAACTGTTCCGTCGTGGTGATTGTCGTTGACGAAACCCATTCGTTGCTTCTAGTCGGATTTGCTTTTTAAAAAGAAAGGAAAAAGAAAAAAGAAGAACAAGCATTTTATTGCACATAATTTTTAGCAGGTATATGTATAAATAATATGTATACATACACGCGCTGGTTCATTATCATCGTTGTACTGTTTCGTAGCCCAGTAAAGTTAGGTTAGGTTGGCATACATACTGCAGGGTGCACACTACAGAGATAAAAAAAATTACGACTCGCATCCTTAATCATTCCACTCGGGTGCAAGAAACACGAGTCTCCCAAGGTTTTCTTAAGCGTTAGGTTAGTGGGCGAGGGGTGGTAAGAGAGGGAGGTTTCTTCTTCTTCATCCTCTGCCTCTCGCGGTAGACCGCGTTCCAACAAGAGCGTCCGCCATTTTTCTGAATACTCGAGCAGACGCAGAAATGAATGTCTTGCGCGTCTTATCAAAAGCGTCTTACCGTTGCCATTGGCAACGCGCGAGACTCCTCGAGTTCAGCGTTGCCATCAAGTAACGTCGATTCTTTCCTTCGTATACCTGCCGTACGTGTTTCTTTCGCGTTTCTACAGCGTCCATCATTTTTATCGGCGTTAACTTTCTCCGCGGGCTTTCCTTTCCTTGCTATTTCTCTTTGGACGCACAACGTGAATTTTTCGGAGGGTCTCGTCAGAAGTTTGTGAATTTTTCTACAGTAGAAAATGCTTGCGTGATTAAATTCTGTTGTTAGGCGAATAAATAGTTGAGAGAATATACGAAGAATTGACCTCTTCCTTCATTAATCTCTCTCTCTCTCTCTTTCTCTCTAAGGATTTAAAGGGTTTTGAAATTTCTTCCGTTATTGGATCTTACTTGCAGTTAATTTCCGGCTTAGACCTTACCGCTTTGGGTCTCTCTTTTGCAAGCTCACCCCTAGCAACCGTCATTAATGAATGTCGATAGAACGATAGAGAAGAAGAACGCCAAGACTATAATTCTTCGATACAATGGTGGTAGGCATGATATATTATTTTAATTGTTGGAACGATGGGAATCGTTCATTTTTTTCTCTTGTTGATATACTCACATAAACCTGAGACTTTTATCGCTCAAGCGAAGGACGCGCGTTAGCTGGGATCGTAGTTTTTGCATGACCGAGCAAAGTGCAATGGACCAATTCGCGTAATGGTTACCAACAATGCAGCGTTAACTTCGTGGAAAAAGGAGTCACGAACTTTCCTTATTTCACGTAATACATAACGTATGAGTAACATATGTGGATGCAACGGACATTGGGGCCAACTAACAGCTGCTCTTGTCTCGTTCCACCATCTTGGATATTTCTGACTTTCAACCGTCCTGATTCATTCTCGTTTCGTTTGCTGTCTTCGATTACAAATGCGCCCATTTGAATTTACTCTTTTTTTAAATATCATCCCTTATCATATAGTACTTATCGATATATACTATCACGTTAGCGATACCACGTGTCTGTGTATCATGAGTTTTTTGCTTTCCTCGCGTTCCAAGAGTCTGCGCGAAATCGAGTTGGAACAAATTCTTGGCAGTGGATGCCGAATTTCGGTACTATCGAAGTCTTCCTCAGTTTATTAGGTCGCTGCCCATTTCGTTCGAGTTAATTTTACGAGGTTCTCCCCGCACGACTCCTTCCACGTGGTGGAATGTATTCAGTATATATATGTATATATGTAGTCATTATATAGAAAGCGATACGTATTGGTGTCTCTTTGTATTTTGTTTTCTTTTTCACCCAATTTTCTGTCTCACTACTTATCTCGGATTTAAAGGAACTGAATGTCGGACTAAAGTCAACAAATCTTTTCGTTAACCAAATTTCACATTACGTAATAAACTTAGGATATACGAGACAGTTATAAAGAATTTTAAAAATTTTTTTGCATCGAACTCGATCGCAGCTTATCGAACACCGTGTATATTTGATATCGATTCCTCTGGTATGGATTGTATCACGAAATTGTTTTCGTGAGAAATAATAACACGGAGAATATTTGACAGTAATATATTGGAACGAGGATAAAAGTTTGTATCGATTCAAGTTATTGTACAAACATCATATATGATAACAAAATTGACGTGATATACCAAAGTAGATTATACGAGCAAAAATGACGAGAGCTGCCAGTCTCTTTTTATGTCTTGTCCCGTGTATTTTTTTTACGTCCAATATCAACAGCAGAAGCTAATGACTCTTCGAATCGTACGCTATCACCATAGATCGAAAAACATAAAGGTAATACACAAATTATATACGACTAAAGAAAGGCCTTGACGACCCAAAAGTGATAACCAAGAGAGATATTCAATGGGAATGAAATTTCGCATTGCTCCTTTAATCATCCAAACTTTTTCTCGTAAATCTATCCCTGCAGTTGATCTTAGTCCTGGTTGTGCACTACTAAAAGAAATACTATACGTCGAACTGTTATCCTGCTGATAAGACAGATCAGATATAAAGCATCCCCCAAAATTAGAAATAAATAAACTTCGACGTCACCATTATCCACAGACTCCTCAATTTCATCTGGGGTGTAAGTCAAAAGAATCCAAGTGGTTTGCAAATAAACTAAGGATAATATAAGTCGGGGGATGCTGAGGAGCTGAAGATGGCTATACTAGGTGGTACCAAGTATTCTATGGAGGACTCGCGTAAAGTCAATGCAAGATATCCACCACAGGCTATCCTATATAGATATACACAAGACGGTGTCAAGTACTCTTGGCCCGGTGCTGAAGAGAGGAGAGGTGGTCCACGCCGCGAAGAGATGAGAGGAGGGAGAAGTGATGGCAAGAGATGGTGGGGTATGAGGAGGGAGGAGGGGGGGGGGTACGATGCTCTGACGATATATAGGGTCGGTTCTAGCTTTTTGGCGACACTCCAGCCTCTGTATAAATACCTCTGAGAGTCACCATGCTCACTTCGGCTCCTCAACCTCCCCCCACTCCCCCCCCCCCTCGCACTCTGAACTTTCTTATTTTATTATATATATATGTTTTTTTTCTTCACCTCTTCACTATGCTTATTTTCTTTTTTTTTTAATATTCTTGTGCTTCCCTTTCTTTTTCTTATTCTCTTTCTCAACATCTCTTGAGTCTTACATTCCACGCACTGAATCGCTTTCTTTTTATTACCCCATCTTTCCTATTTCGCGAAAGTTGCATTGCCTCTGTCAACGTGACGCAACTCGAACCTATTCCGATACTCAAAATTCTCGCAGAAATACATTTACTCGTTCGTCCTCCTTTGCAAGCTTTTTCCTGAGTTTGCTTTTATTATACTTTTTTGCTTTCTCTTTCTTCTTCTCCATCGCGACCTTTTAGCCCCTTGTCAACTTTACTCCTTCTGTAACCCACCTGCGACTACTGACCGGAAAACGGCTGACACGAGTGTATGCCTAGATACGAGGGTGTCGTGTGTACTACGATGTCCTCTTTTCTTTAGAAATATTTACTAGCTACGTTTTCACGGCTTTATGCATCTTTTTTGTACTTTACTCGGTCGCCCATTTATCCCTCTACCTTTTTCGCGATTTACAAATGTAACTGTGTATGTATACGTATGTTAAACGTAATGGAAGAACAGCTCTGTTCTTTTCGTAGTGGCTGAAATTTTTTTGCGTTTTATCGTTTGGCAGTCAATATGTTCTTGTGCCTGTATTATTGCCGTGGGATACGTGACTAACGAGTATCGTCGAATTTTGCCTCTAAAAAAGTTTTTCAGGGAAACGAGTGTGACGTGCGTCTGGCTGTAAGTAAAGTGCGGGAATATCTTTCGTGGTCGTGTGCAGGTATAAAGTGGTTTTTTATTTCGCGGCACGCCTTTGGAGATTTTCATTGCCGAATTACGGGCTATTTTCTACAGTGAAATTTACTACGCCTGCGCCAGTAAAATGGCTACGCCGTTGGATGTCTATCGGGTACTGTAAATACTACTGAGTATAGCTATTTACACCGTCGGACAAGGAGGCGAGCATAAAGAGACCTGACACGTTTGAAAAATTTAGTATGCGCTTATGTCAGCTTACGACCAACTACGCGAGACACGGGGAAAGTAACGAAAGCAGCACGTGGGCAGTGGGGAAATATAACGTAAACAGGTGGACCGTGTAATTTCGCAAAGCGTGAACACGCGTCATTGCATTTTCGACGTTTGTATTTATTATACAAAAAAAGCATTGAAAAATCGCTGACAAACACCTCTCTAAATGCACGCTACGAATAGTCTTGTCTTTTCTAGTATAGCGGCAAATTTAATCTCCATGGATTCGACTGCTATGACATTTATTTATCATTGATCGGTATTGCGTCCGTAAAGACTTACGTAGTATCCAGAACGTTATTAATTAATCATTTTTTAATATATCATTATTTTACGTCTAAAATTTTTGTAAAATTGAATACTTCACGGATTCCCTTAGTCACGCGTTCCATTGAACTCAAGGACTTGACTAGATTTTTTTGATATTTTTTTTTACAAGTGCATGAGTATGCAGTTACGTGCATTCACTTTGCACTCACTTGGGTACTGTAGGGCGAAATCGTTTCTGGTATAGAAAATGGTGAAGCGTAGTGTTGCGAATTGTGAAACACGCGTTCCGACGGTACAATGCACTGGATGCACTCACAAACCCTTAGACCAGGACATCCGATTGCATATAGGACAGTGCATCATCCCTATAGGGGTCTCTTGAATGCACTTACGCGGTGGTCCAGTGCAGGAGATGCGCTCGCTTGTTATACATATGTGTGTATGTATATTTAATGTATATTTTATATAGGTATACATAAGGCGGTTGCGTAGGACAAGTGGGACGCTTAAAGCGTCGCAAGGAATTACAAATTAGGGTTGTTTCTAATTAATGTTTGTTTAAGTGCACGCTGTGGGAAAATGGCCAAAGTGTGGCTTAATTCGGAATTAAATCGCAGCCCTTTGCGCTTCGCGCTTCTCTCGCGAGAGTTGACCATTTCACATATGTGCGTTTACACGAGTGTACCACTTACGTAGTAGGTATATGCTTGCCTATGTCTACGTATACCATGTGTGTCTTTTCTATATGTTAGACAAGGACGTTACGAAAATTACTGCGATTATGGTGTTTAAAGGCGGCACGTTTTGTGCCACCGACGTCGCGGCGCGACGCTTACCGTCGCTCGGGGAATTACTTGTTGGTACGGAGCTTGGAAAATGTGAAAAATTAGATGGCGAATTCTGTTATCTCGTTGCCTTGCCTCTAAGTCAATTTAAAAATTGTTATTGCTCACATTCGTTATGGGAGTAGGTATCTCTAAGACGTGATGGCTTTTCGCAACTGACACCACGTTCAGCTGGCTCCTAAGCCTATTTTCGATTTCAACGTCTTATGCAGTATATTGGGTGACCTTCCGTCTGACTCATTTCTGTTTTTCCTTGATATTGTGACACTTGGCGACGATACTTCTTGTCGTTTTGTGAGAATGCGACACATTCCGAATATGCATACGTACGTTAATTTTAAATACGTGACATCGATGGTCATATATGTATACGTATTTTGGTGAATGCAGGAATTGCTGAAACTCGATAAATATCGGTTCTTCGCGTGGATACGTTTTTTTTTCCATATTGAAAACTCTTTATATTTTCTGTTTTATTGCCTTGGAGAATTTCACGGTAGAAAATTGTAAATGTATATGTATGCTTTACACTTTATACAATTTTGCATACATTTACTGTCTATAAATACATGGATGTTAGTGTATAGTGAATAATTTCAATATTTTTATGGGTGACCTGTTTATATTAAAGTTTCAATATTACGCAGTGAATTCTACTTCATTGTGAACAATCATAAAAAGAAAACACTGAGTTTATTTTAGGTTCTCGTTTATCTCTATATGAAAAGTGCAAGCCGAGCTTATAACGTGCGACTTTGAAATTCTATATTTTCGCAAAGAGCACAGTAACATACAGTTTCAGACTGTTCGCAATAAAAAACGAAAAAGAGTATAGTAACGCTTTGCAAAAAATACTTAGTATATACAACGAACTACCCGATGTATTTGTATTTTATTGATTTCACTAAATAATACAAATAAATTTCACTCTTCGTTCATGTCTATATATATATACTGTTTCGTGATAACTTCCGATAAAGTAATATAGAAAAAAAGGTGAAATCTTTCCATTGATTTTATAGTCGACACCCACAATATTTATCTCCAATTATCGATTGTCAAAAAACGTAATTAATTAATCGATCAGTCATGGAGAGTCAATCGATTTCCACAATTTATCGCGTTCTCCGTCGATTTCATTCCTGGTAGGACGTGACGCGAGACAACTTTCTCATGCAAAGAATATATATATATATACATACATATATAATCATGTACAAAGTATAGTTTGAGGACCCAGACAATTAAGGGGCATTCACAATAGCAGGTTAATGTTTTTTTTATCTAATACCTTGGGGCACCACAGCATTGAAATTCTAATCTAACCTAACGAAACATTTTCTAAGTCCATCACAACTCTGGATGTCTAGCATTCAAAAAAGGTAAAAAAAATGTGGTGTGACAGTCGCTTTATGGTCCTCAAAACATGCATTATGTTGAAAATACTTTGAGAGCCGACCTCAAACTATACACTCGTCCTCAAACTAGCGGCTGTATTACTGAGATTGTCCCCAAAGTATGCTTCATTAATGTATATACGCATATGTATACTGTATACGATCATCTTAGAATTATTGAGAACAACATGGCGGACTCTTAAAACCGATCGAACGATAAGGCGACGCAGTAGCTTAAAGCGTGTATCCATGTAGACGCGACCGAACGATCGGATCAACTGGATCAGATAGAAGACGTGTTCCTTGACGAGGTGTTAACCATAGTCTGCGATGGCGTGTCTTGTTTAATGTCAGTCTCCCTTCTTAGCTCGTACTTCCCACCTCGCCCCGCTCGTTGGTTGCAAATGCGTCAACATGCTTACAGGCTGAGTCATCTCCGAAAACAAATATTGAACTACATAACGGCGGGTACAGGCTGTCCGATTATCCTCAGACCTTGCGTAGGTTACTTTAACCAACCAGTGACGTAAAATGGCTCTGGACCTAGGTATAGATTATACTGTGTATACATCCATATACCCAGGAACATTGTGCGACGTGCCAGTGTGGGCTGACGTGGGGACCGTGGCTAGGTTCATGAAAGCTATCCTTACGTGGGTAATGACAGAAGTAAAAGTTCTTTTTTATCAGGGTTGATGTTGCCGAATAAAAGGGATGAGAGATGCAGCGTAATCAGCCACGCGTAAAGATGATTTCACTCTCGCGTAAGATACTGGCAATCATTGTTGTACTTTCGCGGAGCCATTAGCGTCGAAAGAGGCTGTCATCATCATGTGCGTTAGATATTCAGTGAGTTCAATTATGAGAAGCTGTGTTGGTACTGCCTCGATTCATTTATCTGTATATATGTATATTCGTATATATTCTGTACATATACCGTAGTATATACAACGGTTTAGAAGTTGGTACAGAACGTACAGGATACTAGAGGAACTCATTACGCTCGGTGCGTTTCTTCTGTCTGACTTTTTCTCACCGTTTCTACTGTCGGGTTAGCCATCTCCACGCGCAGTATCCTCCCAGTGCTCTGGTCGCGCTGCATCGCCATGAATCATAACCTTAAATTAAAACCCGGCAAAATGCCCGTGACGAATGATACCGCGACTGGTTAATTATGCGTAAACGAACAGGACTTGACGTTTCGAAGCGGCGCGAACGCTTCAGCACGTTCTTCGCGTTCCCTTGTTCCTCCAACCTTGGGTACCTACGCAGGTAGGAGATGATCCTTCATGAACAGACGGCACATTCCTAACCACACTCTGCCTCTTCCGAGCATTTTGGAATCTCGTGCACGTCACGTTGTTTTTTTCGTCTTTTTTTTTTAAACTTTACCCACACTACTTTATCACGCAGCGAAATGACTGAGTTTATTCTCTCGGTTCACGAAGCACTACCTTGTCTAGCTGTGTGACCCGCGCGACAATCGTATCCATTAATCACTTTTCAAAGGTACCATTTGTTATACCGTTGTCATGGTTAGGTTAGGTGCCTTGAAATTTTTAAAGTGGGCCATTTTTAACCTCCTCCCAACGACGTTTATCGGCGGACCTTGGTACAGTGGGATACGATACCTAAAGGGGACCGCTGTAAAATTCGGCGAGGTCTTTACTCTCGTATATCTAACCATCGACCTTATCGTAGAGGTCGTTCCTCCTATCACCTATACATGCGTGAACTTATATCTAAAGGTAGACACGTAAGAGGCCCGTAGTGAATTGGTCAGAGGGATTTGACGACACTTTCGTTTCTATGTCGGTCCCTTAAGCGGTTGCTACTATACTATACAGTCGGGCGATAACACGGCCATTTCGAATTTGAATCCGAGGTCCCGTAACGTTAACCCAAGTTTTATTGGCGCCTGGAAAGTTCTTCTAGGATTTTATGCTGGTTCGTATATATATATATATATATGTGGTATACGTAGGTACAATTCTATATATACATATAGAGTAGAGATACTGTAGGTTGGTATCCATCCATGGAACCAGGAAGTTTTCGGACTTCCGTTTCTCGAAAGGATACGAAACATTCTTCCTTACGGGTTCTCTATACTGCTGAAAAAAAAAAAGTAAGAATAATGAGGAGGCCATGCGTCTTCAACTTGATCTTAGTCCAGGCCCTTTCTTCCCCTTTTACCTCACTTACGAGCTTTCGCTTCCCTTTCTATTTCTTCCTTCTTTCCTAAAAAGAAGCGCGAAGGTGGAGCGGAGTAAGGGGAGGAAAAAAAGACGCTAAGCTGTCCCTGACATCTTCTCATAAATTGAAGAACTCCAACTTTTCAGGCTGCGTACAGTCCAGGCTCTTACAGGCTTATTTAAATCATCCCCAAAGCCTTCTTAATATTGAAACATGGCCCACCGACCTCGAGAGTTCATACTCCTCACCCCCGTCCCTTTCCATCTACTTTTCTGGCTGTCGACCTTCTCGCTCCTACAATTCATAGTGTATGTGCTGCTGCAAGTGCATCGTACAGTGCTCGAGAGAATGCTGTAGGATTTTCATAGTTAAAATAGCATTGGCCTATCTGCACGCGCCTGCATTAAATTCTCTTCGTTAAAAGATTCATCATTTTCAATTTTAACTTTCCGCCTTTGTACGCCGGGCATGAATTTCATCAGCATGATCGTTTCTGACAAATCTCTTGGAATTATTCGTTGAGACAGAGAGAGAGAGAAAGAGAGAGAGAGATCCAAAGATAGATGTGGATATATTCAGTCCTGTGGCAAAATGCTTCCTAAGAACTGCAGAGATACAAAAAGATACAGAAAAGTGCTGAAATACAGAAAATTAAAAAATGAATGGAACAGAAATATTTTAATAAACGCGTATAAATAAAAGGATTAAAGAATAAAGATTACAGATTTAAGAATTAATTAAAAGAATTAAGATTGCGTTAGAGTCGTTTCCATAGAGCATATCGAAAGGTTTATAGTCGATAGTTTAATAGTAATAAATGAGTAAGTATATATTATATTAGATTAATAAGAATTAAGTAGTGCACAGTAATGTAGTGCACTGCTGTGCTGCAGTGTGCGCGCGCGCGCGCGCGCGCGCGTGTGTGTCTGTGTGTGTGTGTGTGTGTGTGTGAGAGAGAGAGAGAGAGAGAGAGAGAGTGAGAGACAGAGAGAGAGAGAGAGAGAGAGAGACAGAGAGAGAGACAGAGAGAGAGAGACAGAGAGAGAGACACAGAGAGAGAGAGACAGAGAGAGAGACAGACAGAGAGAGGGAGAGAGAGAGAGAGAGAGAGAGGCAGAGAGAGAGAGAGAGGGGGGCAGAGAGAGAGGGAGAGACAGAGAGTGAGGGAGACAGAGACAGAGAGAGAGACAGAGAGAGAGAGAGA
>JARQTI010000802.1:65821-150955 GCA_030142655.1 Trachelus tabidus | reverse complement strand
TGTGTGTGTGAGAGAGAGAGAGAGAGAGAGAGAGAGAGAGAGAGAGAGAGAGAGAGAGAGAGAGAGAGAGAGAGAGATGAATAGCAATAAAAAGAAGCTCGTATAAAAACCAGAAGAAACATAATAACTCTCTCTACACACACACGCGCGCGCGTGCACACGTATGACGTTCTACGAGTGAAATTACTTTTGCTTGCTGTTCATTAAAAAATGACGTCTTTTGTAGGAGAAAAAAATGTAATTTTAAGAGGGAAAATATAAAGCAGGTCTATTGCACTCGACCCTTAAGCTGCACGCGTTTATATTGCTATACACATTATATTCTTACCTTCTTTATATACATGTACGTATATAAAGCAATGATGTAGAGCTTCGTAGCCGTTAGGGACCTTTCGCATGTATAACGCGAGTGTAAGCTTGCTATAAAGCTGCGATATAAACCTAGCCTGTTACTCACGATTGATACAAATCCTGCAGGCGTGACGTCATTGTGCGCTTGGCACCATTACGGAACTATGACGAGAGTCATTGCTACAGTCGCCTGCAAAAATTTGTTCCTAGCGATCCAGCGTCTCCTCGTAAATTACCAGGCGTAGCCATAATTCATTTTACGAGTGTCGCACGCCAGAATAGTCGTTTCATTCACTCGAGTTGTTCTGGATTCTTCGTTCTTGTGTTTCGCTTGCATTTTATACTGTGCTTTTGTAATTGCAGGTTACGCAGAGTTCTTAGGTTATGGCAGAAAAAATTGGGAGATTCAATGGGATATTGGAGGCTTGGGTTAGGAAGGGATGTCGAAGGGATCTTTTTTTTCTTCAATTTTAATTCTATTTTATATTTCCGTTACGCAACGGATGATGAAGTTCACTCTATTTGGAAACCGCTCCCTTATGCTAGTACTGGACGTTGGTTAAGACTTTTCAAGCTAGTCGTGCTTCTTTACCGGCTAGGAATGTTTAACTTGACAGACGCTTTCAGCTTTTTAAAAGCTCAGAACGGCATGTGCCGTGTTGACGTAAGACTTTGGCACTGTGTCCACCCGTGGCGAGTCGGCGGGAGGGACAAAAATGTGTGAAAGCGTGACGCGGTGCGGTGACGTCACGCGTTTTGGAATTTCATTAAACCACCAAAAAAGCGTCACGCGCGAGCTGCGGAGCGATCTTGAAACTTGATCAATTATTTTTTTTACCAAAAATATGCATATTTCAGACTCTGCTGTCCTTTTATTCGTCATAATAAAAATTGCAAGCAATCGGACATTACGATTCGTCGCCATTGGCATGCCGACGATTCTCTCTTGAGATATTTGACACGCCAATTTATTCGCACATTGTGGATTTGGTAGACGTTCAAGATGGACTATCCTTCTGTTACGAAGTCAATATGGACTTTCTATTGTGTCGTCTCCGTACGATCAAAGTTAGATCCGACATTTTGTAACTCTTTATTATTTTTTCTCATTCCTTCTCCCAAATCTAGCTACACCTACGCCACTGCGAATTTTCAGAAAAGTCTGATTTGCCTCGGTTTGTGATTCTGCCATTGGCACGATATTACGGCGTATCTTACGTAGGCGTAAGGTAGGAGCGTTGTTCTCGCTGCTGTTAGCAAACGAATAGAATATCCACGTGCGACATATGCTTTATATATGTGAGTATACGTATCAGGCTAGTACGTAATTATTGTTCATATGTCTATAGGCACTTGAAAAATGAGTAAGCGTCGATCTGACAAGCGTTGTATTATTATTTCCACGATGTCGTGCATTTTCATAATTAATATCTCAATTTAACGCGGCCTTTAAGAGCTTATCCCCTAAGAAAATTTCGCCCGTGAAATTTTAATTACGTGCTGCGATTAAAAATGTACGCGATGGCGTCTGCGCTGCATATAAGAGCCAGGACTTGATATTCTTGTTTCCAAGGTTCTAAAGTTCCGTTGGGGGTCACAACCCCTCTTTATCCCCTCTTCGTTACACTGCGACTCGGGTACTCTGTCGCTAGAAGGATTTAAAAATTTTCTTTTCTCTTAATTATTTTTTTTTCTTTTCTCCAATTAATAATTACCGCTGGTCGCTGCAGTCGGTTGCACTCGAGAATTTGACGGTTAATCCGAGCTTCATGACTTTCTGGTGTGTGATAATTGTGTCTGCACGCGAGTATGTTACTTTCTCACTTACTTAGGACGTTTAATGGGATGGGGTTAAAAAAATTGATATGAAGTATCTAATTGTAATCATGAGATACTGATCTTTAAATCACTGTACCAATACAAGTTCAGCACCCTAGTACAAATTTATTAATTTCTCACTTTTTTCAAAATTATTTTTTTCGCTCGTATCTGAATTGTCAGAATTTTCCAAAACGATCTACTAAACGTGGTCGTTTCCAATTATAATAATATTCACATTGGTCCTCAGTACCGATCAACCCTTAAAACTGAACGTATACGTTTTAATGTAAAACATTTAAAAAGAAATGTTCAATTTTCCACATTTAACGGATTTTTTATATATTTCTTCTGTTACAGAGTGACAGCGGGCTAGTGGACACAGATCCAAGTCGAGTTAGCAACATGACAGCTATTAACTCGGTGAGTGCCGTTAGTCTAAAAAAAATAGACGTTTAACGTAACCCGAATGAATTTTTTCACAAAAAACCATATACTCCTTGTACCACTTTATAGTAACAATTTTCAACAATGTTATACTGTCAAAATATTACTATTATTTCCGGTCACTACCATACTGCGTACTTACTACACCATATTCTATATATTACCAGTCGGAGCTTTCTATACCATTTCTTACGTGTTGCTTTCCAAATCATCCCCTAACCTCGAAATGTCTATAATTCACCCTTCTAACACTCGTGCTACGTATGCGCACATACTGTGCCGCGGTAACACCCTACGAATTCCAAGTGGCCAAGCAGTGGTCACGCAACCAAAGCCACAATGGTAATAACTATTAGAGCACTAACTGGAAAGTCCATGTGTTTTTTGAGAAGGGGATGGTATATTAAGGGAGGTCAATTCGACTGGGTCCCTCCGTTTTTTTCTTTCGAGGTATATAATTAAGGTTTTAGTACTCACGCACCGCAGTTACGCGTCACGTACACCTTGAATGCACGTTTCCTCAAGAACAACCCTCGAAATCCTATATACGCGTCCCTGTTGGGGTTCTCTACCTCTGGGTGCTCTATACCTGCCTTTATTAGCGGTCGTATTAAACCTTATTACCGCTTGGGAACCTTTACCTATATTCTGCGTGGATGGACCGAAGTGCTTGCGGATGTGGAAGAAGGGAACGATTTCGTTTGTGAAAATTGGCCTGTTTTTACGTTGGCAAAGGGCATTGGTTGCCAGGTGGAATGGGTGTTTGAGTGGGAGGGGAGGTAGGGCTTTTCAGAGGTCCGATCAGAAAGGCATTAGGATTTAATTGCCTACCAAAAGAATTGGCTCTTCGTTGCTGAATCTCGTTTACGTTGCCTGCTTGAACCGAGAGGAGGAAGTTTACTGTTTGAAACAGAAAAACCTCGTTTGCCCTAATGAAAAGTTTTTTTTAAATACACAATTTTTTTACTTTTAACTTATCGATTACTTCTTGCGGATATGACACAAGATTTAAAGTATCTGTATCAGGACTGCACGGGCAATTTATCGATACGACTATCCTCTTCGATGACTCTCATAAAATTTGCCTTATACTTACCCACGCACTCTCGTTGATGGTCTCGTTGAAGTATTGATTCGGTAGTGGCTTATGCATCCGGCTAGCGTGACGTACGAGTTCACGATAATGGGGACGCAGGATGGGCCTAGAGTAGGGCTATCAAATATGTAAGTAATCGCCGCTCGTAAAGGCACCTTTAAGAATATGAGCCATCAGCTAATATCAAATGCCTAACGATAAGTATGCATGGGGTGGGTAGCGAATTTATCCTGGCGAACATGGTGGTACCCTGATGGCCTCGGAAAGGAAAAAAAATCTGAAAGGTTATCCAAGTAAGGATGAAGGGGAATTGTCGAGGAAGAGAAACCATCGCCCAGGACACTCCCTAGAATCTCCGGTAGCTCCGTTTCGTTCCTGACGACTTGCCAAAGTATTGTTCTCGACGCCGGCGCCTGGGCACCCTCGCGCTGCCGATCTCACGGTGTATTTATTTCAATAGCGTTAATGAGTTTTCACGTCGGGATAGGTGTGGCTCTAGTTTTATTATGGCAGAACGTGTAATAAATCAAATTTTCTCTCCTGGCTCCAATCAAGAGCTGCGAGCCAACGTCCTAAGTTTTCGCGCGAACGTGGGAATCCCGGCAGCTGACACGTCGCCGGTACCGCAATGCCGCTTTCCATCGTTGTCGCCTCCATAGAAACTCCCAGCTCCCTGAGATAGATCTTGCTAGACGAAGCTCTTGACGTTATGGGTATTAGACGATGCATTCATCGTTTTCACTTTGCAGTTTACATACGCGTACTACATACATCCCTCTGACAGGGTCGCTCTTTGTAAATTCACCGGGTCATTCACTTTGGACACTGGCAGTGAGTCCATCCAGCACCACGCTAAGAAATATTCCCATGTACGATCTCATGAGTATCCATCGTAGGGTGAGTTTTCAAATGTCTGGAAAAGCTTTTACTATGTACCCTTTTTTTATATCACATAAGAAACAGACTTGAGGAGGAAAATCTTCGAATTGCTCGTTACTTACGATCTGGAGCAGGTACCAGAGAGTGTGGATGCAGAAAACGCAACCTGTCCCGACAATGGAAGCAGGGTCGAAAGTCGAAACTAAAAGCGCTGAAGAAGAAACCAGTTTAAATAAAGCACGTGTATGTAGGTCACTCGGTGTAGCAGCCTGGGTTACGCAAGCTGCAGAAGCATTAGCCGTTGAGCTTTGTCAGACGAGCCTAAGCAATTCCCCGGTGTATCCCTGATGTATATCCTAAGCGATGCTACTATTTAACTTGGGCCTTATCTAACGAGATAATCCAATGGTTTAGACGTCGTTCGGTATTGGTTGAATAAGATAGACGTATCAAGACCTGGCTAAATGAACTCCAGGTAAGTGGGTGGCAGCGAGGGGTGGTGTGTGTGCTACCTTCTTGTGTTTCCTAGCAAAGTAAACTTTCCACTTCCTGGTAAAGGGGTAAAACGACCACGGATATAGGGCAACTTACTCTCAAAGCACTTTAAATCGAGTCCGAAGTCATCATTTGGGTCTTGATTCATCGGCACTGTATTTCGAGAGAATATATCGTCGCCACTGTGTCCCATTTTTTAAAAAAGATTGCACAAGGTATTTTTTAATTCCTGGTTCAACACTTCCTCGACTACTATGGCTCAAGCGTCGGGACGCTTCTTGGTATTGCTTTCTGGGTACAGGAGGAGGATCGTACGCTAATAGATATACGTATACGCGTATACCTAAGTTAATGCATATAGCAATGATGCTGGCCGGTTTCAATCTTGAATACGACTCAGATGTGAAAACAGACCTAGGCCACCGGAAAGCGGAGAACCGCAGGACTAAATATTTATCGCAAGGAGTATAAAGAGACATTCATTGATTTAGAGCGTCCTCTAGTATTACGTGGCACAATATCGGCAGCAGCCACTGCTACTGCGGGTACGTGGCGTATAGCTATGGTATATACGCTTTATTTACTCTCTTTGCCTGCTCGATGCTTTAGATGATACTTGGAGCGCTTACTATCTTTGCTTTCTCTTCACGCTCCTCGATACTCGGCTTATTATTGCGCGAGGCTACTGCTTCTCCTTTTTTTTCCTTTTTTTTTCCTTAGTTCTTTTACGCTCCTTTTACGGCCGAGGAAGGACGGACTTGAGTGCTCGTAAAAGCGCTGCCGAGGAAAGCGAATAATAGACTTATAAATTATCTGGATCGGCCGGAAGATCTGTTCTTGGACGACAACGGAGCTTTAAGCCATTATTGTCTAGCACTAATTATTCTTAGTTTACTCAATAAGCTTTGCCATGTATAGTATATAGTCGACTCTTGAAACAGATTTTTCGATTTGTAAAAATTTATCGGATCCACTGTATCTGGAATATGGCATAACCGGAAGCTGTCAGTGGTTGATACATGTTCGGTATAGGACCGTTTTCAAAAGTCGCCTTCACAAACAGCAATCACCTCGAAATAAGAAATCTCGTTTCTCTCGCGCTTCGAACCAGGCGAAACCAGACGACCCAGATCGATCAAAGGAAACAGCCTTTCGACGGATCCGTCGGTTTCTTTCGCATCAGGAAAAAAAATATTTCAAACTCAGAAGCCAACGTCACCGCGTCAAAGTCTTCGAGAGCTTTCCAAATGCTAAGCGTCTGCATTTAAAAGTATTTCGCTTACTTTTGTTTGAAGGCTTTTCTCTCCTCCCCCCTTCACTCCCCCTTGAAGCCTATTCTTCGCCTTTTCTCCCACACCCCTCCCCCTTCTGCTATACGGCTGCCGTTCATTCTTCTCATTTCGAGGGATTGTTTGGTCCAGGGGCATTATTGTCCTCCTTAAAAAGTTTTCATTTAATTGTTTAATTATTCCAAATGTACAGTGATAATCATTTGGGATACCTCGTCGTTCCGTAAAATCCCATCTTTCTTCGTCTTATTTCTTCGTCCTTATTGTTACAGTTCTTACTTATCTCAACCTCTGAATACCTACCGTTGTGGGTAGGTATTTGGTGCTTTAAAAATCGTTTTTCAATGCTTCATCAATTTTGAGTGAAAATAATAAATTAAAAATTTTTATTTCTTATTTCACACTACCACAATGACTGTCATGCATTTCTCCATCTATCGATATCCATCGATAACTATATCGATGACGTATCGATCGCTTGAAATTTTCCGTTCCAACATCAGCCCCCCATCGACACTGTCATCAGGGTTGATTTCAACTGTTTGGCGGTGACGGTCTCGGCTTTGCCTCCGCTATGAAAACAACGAATTTCGGAAGATAATGTCCTTCCCGAGGGCGACTTACTATTTTCTGGTCTGTCGTCACTAATCCGAGATGGAGACACGAGTCGGGCAGGAGGGTTACGTGTCCGGAGTTTCGAGAACCGAAATACACGAGTGCGTGGGCCACCGAGAACCGAATGTCCACAACGCAGACTACTGTCGCTCCCAAGGCTAGGACAGTCGTAGGCCTATTATTATACCGGGTTTCCTCACTGCTAATGATTCCATTCCTCGTTTCACTCGGATGCCTCTCTATAGATATTTATCCGGTTTCGATGATGAATATTTTACCCATTTCCTTGAGACTTGCGCGAGTCCCGAATCGACTGATTTTTTTAGTAGTAAACTTTACAATTTCAAAGTGTACACCTGGTATATGATGGATCTATCGTTATCGACGATAACTAACATTTTTCACGATACTGTACTACGGTTGAGTTTCACGAAACGACGATATAATCAGTATTACCATTACGGGATCATTGCAGACGACGTACATGTACAGTAAACCTCGAAAGGAAATGCTCGAAGTAAAATCAACCGTCCATTCTGGTCCAGGGTCAATCTCTCTGGATGGTCATGGCTTTCGCTCATCCCTTATACCTACGTCGTATATCCCTCTATCATATACACAATGTATTATTAGGTAGCCCATCGCGCATGATTGCCCAATGTTTTTTCGTTAAATATCTTTGTCCTTCATTCTTTTTCTTTCGATCCACAAGACCAATGGATACGGTGTCTATATCCTGTCGTATTATCTTTATCTCTTTACGTTTATCAGTATAGCCACCCGTAGATGTATACATCGCTTTTCCTTTCCCCCTCAAATTTCTCTGTGAGAATTGCGATCAATGTAAGGAAACAAAGTATCCAATAGTTAGACCGGAAATCTATTGGTCTCTATGTACGTATGGAGTCGTGACTATAGTTTACCGGCCGTATTATCTGTATAAATACACGAGGGCTGGATAGATTGGCGAATCGATTTGTGTGTACAGTAGCTCCCCCTGTCCCACCCTCTTTCGGATAGTCTATACTGCTATTTGTTTACAGAATATCTGCTCGATGGGAAAAGCAACGGCAGTATAATTTGGCTTCCAAATCGTTATGAAAAATAGTCAATCTACGAGATTACGTCGTCCCCCCCCCCTCCCCGGTCGTTTATCTACTGGCATTTTTCGACGTTCGCTTCGCGATGCGGAAAATGACATTTTACTTGGGATAATGGAGGGGTGGTACCGGTACCAGGGACCAAGAAAATTGAGATCTGGATATGAGTGCATGTGGAACGTAGGAATTTAAAGGAGCGACGGGTAGCATCAAGCAACCCTTTGCGAATGGGAATGTACTATATTTTTCGTATCGTGGTAACACAGGGGGGTTAGTGCTCTGGTGGTAATATACTGAAAGGATGAAATTCAGGCTCGACGGATAAGATCACTAATATTTGTCTAATAAATGTTCCAGGGAATCGAGTGGTACGGATACGGGGTTAGCGGTTACCGTGGGAAGAGAGAAAAATAGAGACGCTGAGAGGAATATGAAGGACAAAGAGTGAGAGGGAGGGAGGGAGAGAGAGAGAGAAAGGAGAAGAACGAGAGGGGGCGGAGAGAAGAGTATATACCTTAAGATGAGATGCGACCCTAAACCCAAGTCGACGAACCAACAAACTCGTCCGTCCGGAAAATAACCTCCGCGAAAAACAACCCTCTCCACTTCTAACCTCCCTTTCCCTCTTCTTCAAAAATGTCCTCTTTTTTATTTCACTCCTCCCCTGGACCCTCGTACAGGCTGCGTAAGTCTCTAGCATCCTATCACATTGGCCAAATTTCTCCTCTTGCTCAGCTTTGGGGATCATCCGATACCTCGATCTCCTCTCTCCTCACGCCCCTCTTTCTCGCTTTCTCTAGGTCAAAAGCTTTTCGTTTTTTTTCCTTATATGTGAACACTTTCCATGACGCAATCACTGTCAAACTTTACTGCCACGATAAACCGTTGTTATTGGCTGCGTAGTATTTCGTTCGCCCGCGATATACATATAGGGATGTTTGGGGTACGTTGAGAAGAAATCAAGAATCTTATTCGCTGTGTTTGGTAGACTCGTTCTAGACGTCTGCTTTACGAGAATCGTAAGTTTCCTAGAGATCTCCGTCGCGACGGGGACGTCGTATTCTTCGAGGGACAAAATAAAAAACACTCAACATTCTGTAATATCCACATTCGAGCGTAACGGGGGCAACTGTCTTTTACTGTTTATTAAAAAGATACTGGCACAGGTTCAATGAAAATTTTTCTGTAAATAATAAATTTTCAAAAAAAAAACCGTTCAATTATACCGCTATTGAAAATGACTAACAATGTCTATTCCATCACAGAGGGAGAGAGAAAGGTAGAGAATTCTGTAGGATATTTCGACGTTATCGATCTATATGTAGGCTCCAAGAGAATGAGAGGAAAATTGAACGAACTTTTTATGAGATATTCCGTTAGGACAGGAGCATGAGAGCAGTCGGAGGAAAAGATGGGAGATATCGAGAGGAAAGTGTATCAAAGAAAATACCGTACGCCTGAACGTACATAAAGGCCTGGTAGGGCATTTAATCAGTGGCTGAGGCCATAAAAATCAAAGAGCCCGTGCCACGATCCTATACCGATACCAGTATATACACGTGTTTATATACCTTATACACAGGTGAGCTAGGATATCCGAAGTACATGACTCCTTTCGCAGTTCCAGCATTCCGACGTTCCACATCTCGTTGGTTCCTCTGACAAATCGTAGGATCGAGTCCCTTAACTTCCGTTCACGAGTTCCGAGTATTTCCGGTATTTCGCATCACCCTCTACCGTATCACTGTAGTACGTCATCGTCATTCGGCATCGAATGGTCGTTATCTTCGGCAATAGGGAGACGAAGGATAGACGAGACGACAATCATGACGCCATTTTCTTTAATAAAAAACAAACACCTTTATTATGTACGTCGAATCGAGAACGTATTTATACATACATACATATGTATATATCTACACATAAGCTTTCCTTTCTAACCCCCTGTCCGTAGCTACCCTCTACAACCCACCCTCTGCCCATTGCAGCAGTCCAATCGGGAGCGACTAATGGCTTTTTTATTCGGCTCGTAAAATCGCTTTATATTAAACTGATACTAACGCGAGAATATACTACGAAGCAAAGCCCCAACGCCATCGGCTATTTGTCTCTCCTTAGTGGAATAAAGTTATAGCTGGCTACACACGCAATTCCCATACGCTCGTTGCGATTTCACTTCGCTCCTACCTTATCGCATCGATGATACAGAAGATAGAAATTAATATTACAAGGCATCCGTATGGCGTCTGCCTTTGTTATGGAGGAAACGTGTTATTACCGTAGCTACAATTTTTAAGTAATTGATCGCAGTTGGTACATGTCTTGTCCATTTGGTTGGGCCCTTTCTACCAGTCCTCGTCGAGGTAATATTCGCCGAGGGTAATTTAATCCTTGGATGAAAGGCACTGAGAAAAAACGAAGTAGGGAAAGACTCAAACCACTCTTATGTAGGTACGATAGTGCTGTAAGAGTCGGGGAAGAATTAGAACCGGATGCTTCTGCACAAAGGAAGAAATCTTGCGACAATGCAGAGGGTACTCTAGCTTACTTACTTCAACCCTCTGCGCCTATAGGTAGGCCTCTCTCCCTCTCTCTCTCTCTATATATATATATGCGTGTATTATACCTTCAGGTATACCTCTATATAAGATCGGCATGTATACATAGAGGGAAGAGGACACTCTCTCTATATAGGTCTCTGACGCTTCTTTTTTTTTCCCTTGCGAAACTCGAACGGGGGTTTTTAAATTTGTTTCTACTCCATTAACCTCGCCTCGTTCCGCGCTCATACCTTTACCGCCACCCTAACCTGACTAGCTAAGGCAGAAGGGCGCATGTCCTCGAGTAATATCCATTTGCCGAACTGAAACCAGAGGAATGACGCTGCGTCTTTACGCTCCTTCCTTTCACGTATATATATATGTATATATGGACGGTATATAGTACATAGTTTCGGTCCGTATGGTTCGAGGTAGCTATCTTTTTCTTTTTTAGCTTCCTCTTTTATTTCTTTTTATTTCCTCTTAATTTCCTACCTTTTCAAAGAATCGGAAATACCGGTACCTCACGATCCTGTGTATATACTGTGATATATTACAGGATACCGTAAATAGATGAACGATTGAAATTCGTAAATGAGAGATCGTTATGAAATCGTATTAAAATTTCAAGCTGTTCTTTCTTTTATTCCGTCTCATTTCTCGGGATTGTTTGTTTGCATAAAATATTCGACGACTTCTTCTTTACGGTTCCCTTTTTATTAAAGAGAGAAATGCAGATTCCTTGACACGGCGAGGTAATCCGTAATTTCTTTTAAGAAATTTGACTTTTTCGAAAATCATTTAAACATAATGTGAACGGTATAAAATTGATTCTTAAATCAATCGACGATATATACGTATACACATCTATATATACAATATATTATATACATTCACACGTACCACTCATGTCAGTTAGCATTGTAGAAAATCTAAAGGTATCTCTTTCAGGCTTTCTTGCGCCATTGCGATCCCTTCGTGTCATTCCCACTGATGTCTACACAGTGTCGCACAAATAGCCGACAACGGGTTACCGCGTAAATAATAAAAGCTTACAGTATAATTGAGTAAAGCAAAGGTACGACGGACCTAGTATGTATTCCCATTCGTATTCGTGTTCTGTGTACGCGGTTGACAGCCGGATACAAAGTTCTTTCCTTCGCTCTTTGCAAGTTTAAAATTCACTCGGTAGTACGAAGCTCGGCTGGTAGCAGCTGTCACTTAATCGTCGTTCTGTTCCTCGTGAGCTTTACGCTTTCCTGGTATAGCTGGCGCTCTTTCTCAAAAGCTCTCTATGTTTTTCCTCCGTCTCTTTTTTCCCTCTCGCGTTCTCTCTCTCTCTCTCTCTCTCTCTCTCTCTCTCTCTCTGTCTCTGGTATCTACGTATATATCTCGATTCGTGAACAGAGAGCGGGAAGCTCACGCGCTTAGATGTTTGTCTACGCCAAGTTGTTGGTTAACGATCTCTGCAAGCTTGTCGTCTTTGAACCCTGATCGAGTTAACTGCTCGTGCGTGATGTACTTGAGGAACGTTAAATCGTAATGGAGTCTAAAAACGTACCGGTATTAGTAGTTTGTTCAGAGAGCCCTGAGCTTTCGTATATCGATATTTCGTACGTATACGTACCTCGTTAACTGGGACACAGGATATACGGAGTATACATATTATGTGTATATGTACACCCAGGGACGAATGTTGAAACGCAACTTTGTTTTTTTTGTATTCACTTGTAATTTTTGAAGCTACTTTCTGCATTCTGTCTACATATTATTTTTCATATCTGCTTAGCAAGTAGCGCCGACCGATGCTTACTTTCAAATCAAACTTCTGATATCTTGCCTATTGACCGGAAATTGCAATCATTATTCCTCTCGATAAAATTGGATTTTGCTTTCTGAGAATCTTTTTGAGAAGAGTGCACTGAATGAGTTCTGGTTTTGATTTCTGATTTATACCCGAGTGCTTCGATACACCTTTGAGAATATAGGCGTTGTAATAATTTATGAAGGATGCGAGCTAGAGGCATCAAATATACATCGAATCGTTATATTTCGACTTTGAGGAATCTTTGGGACACAATGATATTTGGTTATCGTAATGACGTCAAAGGGAATTTGCTGGTATATCCATCTCTATGTAAATTGTTATTTGTTATGACGTAAGCCGTCGCCACGCTTTTGCTGACTTGACGCCGTCGGCAAATGGAACTTTATACTTGTCGACCTTGTTTCGAAAATGTCTTTTTACCCAAATGCCGAGCTCTCTCCCATTTCACGTAAACGCGTGTGCGGTTGAAACAATTTCTCGACGTTTTCCTAATGAACGAAGGTTACCAAGTCCCGACGAGTCGCGTCGCGGTTTTCGCGGAAGGTCGGAAAATTCCGAAATTAAACGGACTTGTGATGTAAAGCGTTGAAATTTCCGAGTCAATGGTGCCTCAAGGGAAAGAACCAACTCGGAGCCCTTTCAAAGTGAATATTCGTTGGAGCTTTGTGAATAGGTACCCAAGTACCTACCGATTTCTTAAAGCGTCAAATCATTGGGATTGCACAAAATGAAAGAAGGAATGGGTGCTATGGAAAAGATATTAATTTCAAATTCGCTTTAAAGAGACCCCTTCGTAGTGGAAGTGTTCGAAACTCTCTTGATTAATAACACGCACGATATATTTTGAAGTGTCCTGAAATAAATATTTTTGAAATGTGTATCGATCCTTATTTTGCTCGACTTACATCACCCATCGATCAGGCTTGTAACGTTGATAAAATTATACCTTTGATCAGTCATACTTGTGTATACCAGAAGCTCAGTTTCTTTATCCTGCAATATCGAAATTGCGAGTTTAATATGGTGAATTTAGATTTGAGGTATAGAAGCTTTGTTATCCTTTAGAATATTTCGTACTATGTTTATATACTTCGAAAAATTGAATTCTTGCGTCAAGTTCGACTAAGGCAATTTTCAAATTAATTGTCGGTCCATAGTAAAACTTTTAATTAATCAACGTATACCCGCTTCTCTCTCCTTTCATTCGCATTTCAACAGACGACCAATACCAGTTCGGTGATACGTTCAATACGAAACTGTACAACACAAGGCGCCAGTGTTATATCATATCCAATACCAATATATTTTTGCGCGCGAGGAACAACAAAACCGAACGGTGCGAAAGGAAGCTTAAAATAAAGGGGAAAAAAATTTCACGAGCTCTCGCTGTTCCAGCGACGCCCAGAAACAGACAAGCGGGACGAATTAAATGTGACATTGGAGCGTCAAAATTTCATAACCAATATTTCCGTGCGTTTCGTCCATTTTCATGCATATCGCTCGTATTTGCATTCGCATTTTGCATACTTTATGAACTTTACGCGCCTCGCCCGCACTTGTCGTGCGCAATCTGTCAGCGCGCGCACAACTACTTACATTTTGCATATGAGCTTAATTCACAGCCCGTTGTAGTTCGTGCTATAAAAATTCTCGATCCTCTCGCCGATCCTCGTCCCACTCCTCCTCCGCACCCCACCTCCCCCTCCCACACCTTTACGCCTGAGAACTCCAATAAGCAACTGATTTATTCAGCGCACAGCTATTTGCTCGTGATGCACAGTCACTCGGACACAGTACTGGACACTGGATCCACAAAGAGTAGCGTGGGCGTTCAGCAATGTCGCCCACGCGGCAGCTGTTCACCGTGTCACGGCAACTCTAATTCGGTAATATCGTTAACTCTAAAGGTTGCTCCAGTTGGGTGGATAAAAAACGTATCGGCGGTATTACGTAATTTTTTGTTGAAAAATTTCATACACATCGAACATACAAAGCGTAATTGGTCCTTGAGACTGTCGCTACTAGCAATAAGTCTCTATCGTCCTTCGTTCAGAATTTCGATTAAATATTATTTTCATTGTATATATGTATATACTTATATTGAGGAAATTTAAATTCCTAGTCTCCGATGAATGCGTGGAGCCGTTATAAGTTGGAGGGCAAGAAGAAAGGAAGATATAGAGAGTAAAAAGTTTTTTGAAAAATTATAAGAGCCGTGACCGGCGTAAAAGATTTCAACGACATAAAAAGTTGGTGGGTTCGTCTCGACGCGGCCTGCCTAATCAGAGAGAACGTCGAAATTGGTACCTCGTGGCGAACTTTTTGATTCCCTCCCGTCGTACGGTCATTTTGAATAAAAATTACCGAACCAACCGCTACAGCATCACGGGCGCCTGTCTCGAAATCATGAAAGTTCCTCGACGATATTTATATTTCGCGGGGGACTTAACGGTACCGTAATAAATATTTAGGGTTAACTTTGGTACAACACGGGCACCTGGAACGCGCGTTAACATCACTGTTGCTTAAGGTACAGAACTGCGGAGAGGCGGTGGGAGTCGCGCGTTGCAACTTTTATACCTTAGCTAGTAGCGGGTGTTGGACTTTCCCCTGGAGCCGATTAATTTTACGTCTTCGAAACTCGTCTCGACAGCCCGCGATGGGATTTTCAGGCTGAAACAAAGAAGATAAGAAAAAAGAAAGATAATCAAGAAAAAAAAAGCAGTCCAAGAAAGACATGATAAAGGAGTGAAACGGAGGGGCGGGAAGAGGGTGGTGTCCTTCCCAGGATCATCCCAACTGTAGGCAACGGCTTTAACGAGACCCTCGAGGGTTTGACGTAGTAAATCCGCCACGAGACGTGGTGTGAAAATATATGAGGGAAATGAGGGAAACGCGGTTATGGGATGAGATAAGGAATGGGCGGCAGGTGCCGGTGCCCCCTAGACTAACAGGAAAGAACCAGAAGAAAAGATGAAGATTAACAGACAAATTGCTTATCTATCGGCCGCAGTGTCTTTCCCGCGCCCCGCTGTCACGTCTCATAATGGGAACCCATTAACCGCTACGCCACTGACACATGTTACCAGTGGGAATTTTTCAAGCCGCGGTGCGTTTGATTGATAACAGACATTACCGATTTAGCAAGGCCGTTTTCTCTTCTCGTTTTGTACTACCGGCAGCACTTCTTGCGGCAGATGCGCGCGTGATGCTTTTCTTATCCGATCGTAAAGACTGGAACAGTGTTGAATCGATTAGGAAAAAATTGGCCGGATTGTATGAAAATTTGAAAAAATTTTATTATATATTAGCACAGATGAAATTTTCGACTTTTGCGAATAAAATCTTTTACCTACAGGGAGCTTCAACAGTTTTTCGTACGCGTTGCGTGCCGTGAAATTTAATTGGTATATCGTAAGTACATAGAGTTTGATTAAACACCTAGCTCGCTAGTAGCTGGAACCTCCCGACGGTTCACATGAAAGTACTGATCAAACCACGCGTGTATTCATATTTGCCAAATGTATTTACTGGGCATATAGTATCGACTGACCGTACTGGACCGGCTGCTTTAAACTCGGATTTCCAACGATAATTAATGATGGAGCAGTGTTTGATCAGAGATTATTAAGTTACGGTATTGCGGATGGCACTGTAGGTATCCCTGTCTCTTCTTTACTCTCGTATAGACATATATCTCCTTCTCTCATTCTCACTCGTTTTTCCATCCCATACGTATGCCCGGTCACCGTGAACACACAGCATCCACGAAATTAAACAAATTATCCCGAGATTCCGTAGAATCGCGCAGTAGCAATACGGCCGGAAATGAGATTTTCGAATCTGAAAAACGTAAAGAAATGTATCCAGGTACAGAACAGCTGATAAACGTGCGTCTGGATCCTCCGTGAGATTAGAGCAACTATGCAGCGAGGTATGCGAGCCGTGTGACGTAATTGCAACATATCAACTTCTGTGCCAAGAATTGAGTCATTCTCGGTGTACATTTTCTCTCTCTCTCTCTCTCTTGCTCTTCTCCTCAGCTACTCAGATGCTCCCTCATTCCTTTTCTCTCTCTTCTCCTCACTAATTCGATGTGTCGAAAACATACGTGCACATATGCTGGTATTTTTATTTAGAATGTAATGTATTCTTATGTCTCTCTAATTCACCTGCTCGTAAATTCCGTGAGCTTAATCGTGGACATAAAGTAATCGAGACATGAAATGAAGTTTGCGTTCGGTAAAATGAAACGACTGGTCGATCGTTATAATGAGAAAAGTAAAAAGTACGGAAGTCTTATCGATCGATGGGACTTTTTTTTTCATATCTCTGTAATAAGTGAACGAAAGCTAGAAAAGGACAAATGAGGGTAAAAGTACATGCTGGGCATAAAACGAAAAAGTTTTTATGTGTAATTTTTGTATGTGAAACAATATATATTGTATATATAAATATATATACACATATATATAGTGGGAATACACATAATAGGGAAATTTGGACGTTATCGATTATTCAAAGAGGGATATACGTATAAATACGTATGGATGTAGGTCCGAGAGTAAGGTGTATGTGTAAATTGGAAGAAAAGCGGATTTCTGTAAATGTTCATATGGGAGATGCGCATCTTCACAGTAAATCTCGACCTACGTTATGCAGCATCCATGCTACTCGCTCATGCATGTAAACTCAGGACTAAGAGGACCAAAGGGACTTCAGGGGAAAAGGGTCCTCTTCGTAGAGTCGGTTCTCTCTGTCGGTAGAAGACTTCTACGTGAAAGTGCCAACCAATTTTTACGGTCTGTTCTATCTTGAGCTTTATCTACCATCCTCATTCTCAGCCTTCCTCTCTTCATTCTCTGCGCCGTCTTCGTCTTTCTTTTCTTTGGTCTGATCCCTGTCTGTGCGATTTTTTTTTAATGTCTACGGAGTAATAAAGTACGCGCTTTAAGGCGCCGGAGCACGGAATCAGCACGTAGCTTAGGTATACTAGGAAGAATAGAATAGAACAGGCGAGAGAGAAAGAACGAAGGAGAGAGACGAGGTGAGTGAGAGGAGGGCGGGGGGGGGTGGGAGTGAGAGGGCGTTAGCACGCTTGGGAAGATTTTCCTTTTTCCTGGGGCAATCTAAGATAGAGCGTCCTCAGGAACCTGGAGTGCGCGAACTGGGAGAGTGTATGTGTGTGTGTGTGTGAGAGAGAGAGAGAGAGAGTCGATTGAATATTTTTACATATATGAAATTTTTATTCTCGCCCCATGGTCGGCTGACGTACCTTTCCATGGTTCCTCTTGTTACTCGAGGAAAATATACATACTTTACTTCTACATGTAAACGCGCCTGTAAGCTGCCCCCTGAGGCGTACTTGGCTCTTGCGATTCCCTTCGTCATTAGTCGCGTAATTGTTAACCCGACTTAAACAATTTTTCAAGCCGCTTTTGCAATTCTTATACTAGCGATTTTACTAAAATTCGAAAATCACTATATCGTACGTTCTGTCGTATTTTATTTCTCTCTCTCTCGCTCTCTCTCCCTCCTTATTTTTCTTTCGTTAGAAATTAATAATAGTGTTTTTAATTACGTTCACGGCTAGGAGTCTTGTTTGTGGAATTCTATCGTTCCGGGGGGACGTGTAACCAGCTACGTTGCACTGGCGGAAAGTTTAGTTCGCATTCATTGTAAAACAGCCTTTACACGTGAAGCATTTATCTATAGGGCTATGATGGAAAGAGCGTGAAGTTGCTCTATCCCGTGCAAAAGTACTGCAGCACTTGGTGTCTGAAGCACCACCCGTAATAAACCAGTACCTAAAGCGAGTGAGATATGAGTGCTTTGCACCGATTCGTCAGAATTTCGCCATAATCGCTGTTGAAATTAAACGCATCTTCGTTATACCGAAATTCGAAGGTCGCGACGTTCAGTCATTTCCTCGCTCGGCACGACGCACAAGGCGCAGTGTCGCCTCTACGACGAGATTATTGAATTTCCTGTCATTCCCAGAAGAAATACGCTCTATTTACTTTGGCGGTGAAATAAGGACGGCCTTTACTGTGCGGGAAGTGTAAAGAAGTGTATGAGGAAGAAAGAGAAAAAATATTAAAGGAAAGAGAGAGGAAGAGAGAGGGCGAGTCAAATCGAAAGATTTCTGAAGAGGTTTCAACTTTTCCATCCCCCCCCGATTACCACCCCTCACCCAACCATTTTCACAAGTCACTGGTCGTCGTCGACTCACGATATAAAACCATCACGGCGAGTTCTCACGAAGCATCGATTTCGGATTTTCAAAATGGTTCTTGCAACCTTCCACCTTTAACCGCCCCCCCCCCCCAACTACCTATCGTGTTATCGTCAAATCCGAAGCGCGAAAAGTCTTCCTGAAAATTCGCGAAATTACGATCATCCAATCTTGGCGTCTCTGCAATCTTAACTGAGGGGTTGGGTGGTGCAACGTGCTCAACGTTGCAAGATTAGAAATTCGAAAAGCATCGACTTCCGGTTTACAGCATCCTACTCCGAGCAGACGATTCAATAACAGGTGCGATAGGATTATGGGAAAAAATTGGTGACTCAGTCAAGAGACAAGTAAAATTATTAATATTTGAAAGCAGAAACGCATCAACGTAGGCTGCTTATCGTAAACCGCATTACCGATGGAGTTTCCGGATGTTAAAGCCTCCGTGACGTTACTTTTTAATTCGTATAAGGGGAAACGAGGTGCAGTCGGTATAAGTGGAGATGGGTAGAACAGTTATCTTTCGTGCTTTCTGCCGCCTCCGACTTATCCGGTTCCACCGAACTAGTTAAATCATCCCTGCCGCAGGGTTTCGGTACGCGCGGATTCCGAACACGTAGAAGGAATTTATTTGAAACACGTATGCGCCGCGGAACGGAGTTCCGTCGAGTTTTGCTAGCGCTCCGGTGTGATATGCACCCACCAACTTGTCTCTGCCCGGTTGGCCTCTCCGACCCTTACGAGAACCGAGTCGCAAGTTTAAACGGATGGCTTATCAGAAAGTCTCCCAGGATAGCTTAGCCCATTACTTCTTGTGAACGAACTTGCTTGGCTTCTCTCTCCTTCTGATATACATCCTTCTCATATCTCTTTCTTTCTCTCACTCTGTATTTCTTGGTCTTCTGCAGATTCTCGCAGGTTGCCTAGAGTTCGGTCAATTCGCGAACTCCTCTCTCCCGTTTCAAGGTGTGCATTTCTGATTTCCTCTTTCTCTGTTCCTCTCTCTCTCTCTATCCAACGGCGAAATCGTTTTAGCTTCAGATAACGATAGAGACACTACATTGCATACAGGGTGGAATGGACGAACCGAAAAGTCTTGGACTTTTAAATTGCATCTAAATTGCAAACCGGCCAAGATTAGTCGATTCGACGCCATTACTGCATTTGGACGATCGATACCCGAGCACAGTCACGATTGCTACTGGGTCGAGTTCAATTAAATCCGATGCATTTCGAGGGTGGTTCAAAGAGGTGGGTATGTGGGTGGAAATTGTTGGAGGTAAAAAAATTTGATGAAAAAAGTAAAAGGTAAATTTGCGTGCACGTTATCGACATTAAAACGATTTAATCGTCGTACTGCTAGATGTATGGTCTAGATTACAAAAATTCCGCAGCTCTTTTAAAATTCGTGGGCGCAATATAAAGGAGGCTTTTCGGAACATTACCTGGGACGTTAATGCTTAAATACGTCTTGTTCCGTAAGTGTCCTTATCTGGATTGAAGTGAAATAGGATCTCTCTCTCTCTCTCTCTCTCTCTCTCTCTCTCTCTCTCTCTCTCTCTCGCTCTCGCTCTTTTTCCGGTACCTCGTTAGTCGACAATCGAGTGAACCAATTTTTTCTCCTTATACCTCTTTCTTTGATTTCATTACTTTTCGCAGCACGTGTCTCCCCCTGACGAACCAAGGGATCGAGTTGTGAATAAAGAATGAAATTACACAGGTTTCATCCGCGCTTACATATTTTTGCCAGTTCAATATCAGCCGTGTATACCTACAGGTCGTTTTCATTTTGAAACTCGAATAGTTTATGGCTCGCGTTTCGAATATCGCATTTTTCCAAGCAGCAAAGTCGAGAGTCGAGAGACCGTTGCGGCGCGACCCCGCCCTCGTAATTCAAGTCGTGTCCGAATAAGAAAAACAATCTTCCACGGCAGTTCTCGAAGCTTTTGCTAAAGGGGGATTTGCGGTTGGGAAATGCGCGCGCGCGATTTGCCACACTCATAAATTTATGGATCATCCGTCCCGCTAAGCCGAGTAACAAAATGTAACGGCGAGGTGAGCTGGATTTTCACGCGTTACCAGTTGGTTGATTTCTCTCTGTATAAGGCCGCACTTACGATTCACCGGCATTCTCATGGAAGGGCCTTTTTCAATTTCATCAAACACCATAAACCATATTCATCCAATAGATCTTCACCGCCGATCAATGAATAAAGACGTAACTAATAAACTGTCAAATATACACATTCGCACACACTATCTATCCACAATAAAAATAATCAAATCCACATATACATACACGCCATCAAACACAATCACAATGATAACAGAGTACTATTGGTGAGAGATTTTCCATTTTTTCCAGCAAATCGTGCGAAAAGATAAAGCGCGAATGCATAAGAGACAATGATATCTCTGAACTGTATGTTTTACGTGCATATCTCTTAATGGAAAACAAAAATAAAGAAAGAAAATATATATCTAACCCCCCTATCCTTTTGTGTTTCAGGTATGCAGAGATGCTCGATGTTTGATTATTGCGATAAAAAATGCTGTCGGTATGTTTACGTATTGAGACTATCCATGTAGAAAGCTAATATCACGTCAGATCTGGTATCACTTCCCTCGACCTAACCTAACTTGCTGTTAAATCTTATATCATCTCCTTCGCTTCCCTTCTCTCTTTTACGTCATCCTTCCCTTTTATTTTTTTTTAATCGGCGCTAACCCGTAAAACGATATATCCTACAAGGTCGTGATAATAAAATATACCCGTGCCCGCCATAGTATACGTATACATTTACTTAACAGGATCCTTATGCACCACTTGCTACAATTTCGTTTCACGTTTCTCATTGGCGTTTAGGATGAAGTTTAACGCTGCTCTTCAAGATGCACGTAAGCGCTTACAAGGGCGAGTATCCACGGCTAAAGGTCTTGAAAATGCTTCATAGCAGTACCAACGTCTCTCGATTTATCCCTCTTGCATAATGCAATGGCCGATCTTTACGAATTCCTCCGTACCTCGAGATGACGTAACTTTTGCGAAACTCTTCGCGCTATCGCGAGGTAAAGAAAACGATAATAATCACAAGCGAAGAGCAGGTAGCGGAAGTATTATCAACAGTCTAGAGCTGAAGGTACATATGATAAAACCAATTTTGATTTCCTCATATTAATTCATGATCGACAGGGAGGCCAAGAAAAATATTACACTTTTATATATAACTTTTATATATATTTCACACGTAACCGTATACACCTGAATAAGGTAGAGCAGAGTGAAATAGGATGGGAAATGCAATTCGCAAATCACCCGTTGGAGTCCGTTCGCGATGCACTCGGTCGCTTCTCAAATATCCTGAGGGCTCACGAGTCTTATCAGGAAACGTGGGAAACCTAAAGCGTTAGAGGCGACGTGTCGCAAAATCTTTGACACGCGTACATTGATAAGACTGAAGACGATGAATTTCCAAGCGTCCATGGGAAACTGGTAGCGTTGTACGTATCTCGAAGCGACATCGTCGTACTGCCTGATCCCACGCGTGAGGTCGTAACAGTAGAATATAGGTGGAGAGCGACGCCCGGCGTCGGGGCACGAGTGTTATTATTTACGCTGGAGCTGGATGAAATATTACATTTTCGAACCAGCCGGCATCGCTCTTCGGTACGTTTCCGCTTTCTTCGCAGGTTGTTTCTATCTACCCTCTCTCGTGCGGTTTCTCATCCCCTTACCCCCGCCCCTACTTCACTTTCTATCTCTCATCCACACCGCTCCGGCACTCTTGATTCGCGAACGCCTTACTTTCTCTACTTCCGAGATCTCTTAGCTCTCGAGAAAGAGGCGAGGAGAGACCGCTCTCCATTACCATTTATAGTGATTTCTGAACCACCTTCCTTCGACCGTCTAACACACATCCAAGCCCCCCTCTCCCCATCCCTCTTTACACCCCCTCGTAGAATCACCTACGTGTCTACTTTCCGCGAAGCGTCTGATTTATAGCCTTTGTCATCCCTGGATGCATCCAGGGCATTCGTAAGACGTAGTCGAGGACCCAACGTTATTACGGATTCCCTATATACAGATATACCTAGGTAGATCCGAGCTGATCTCCCATTTCATCAGTCAAACACAGGTATGACTTTCGTGTTGATTGCACCTTGAACTCCGTGGAGATGTGTAATCAGACTTGTGTAACTATTTTTAGAAACCGATAATCAGAATCAGTTACGGTGTCGGACGGCTAAACGCACTTTCGATCGTTGAATTTTCAACTGCGCATGCGCATGCTGTGCGGCGCATTCGACTTCGGAATGACCGATTACGGCTTGACGTTTAACGAGCTTGCGGCTTTCACATAGCACCGAATATCAAGTATAAACCATAGTAGATACGTGTGTCTAGTTATGCACTGGCTATGGCCTGTGCATATATTTCATTACTTATTTAATCTATGTAGACGTAGAATTGCCACGCGATCAAACGCCGCGTTTCTTTCGTTCCTTCTCTAGTGTTCCATAAACTATTCTCTCCTCTCCGTCTTCTCTTTCGTAATGTCTACCAGTGGGTCCCGTCGGAGCTTCGTGCAGTTTTAAAACGAACACGTATCGGACGCATCTCGGCGACGTCGTTTCCCAAGGAACTTCTTGTTTGTTTGTTTGTTTCCTAGGGAATGTTAACGACTTCAGGACTACGTACCTATAGAGCGCCTTCGGTGGAAGGTTCGCGACATTCGATACCCCGTATTCTGCGTCACTCGCGAAGTACCAAGTTTTACCGATAGGATTAAATATTATGCGTAAAAGCTGACTGTGGCCTTTGACTCGTATTTTCATTCGTCTTCATTTTTTCCCTAAGCTTCAATAAGGTCTCGTGCATCTTATTATTCTTTTTTGTTAGGAACTTTTCAAATATCCAATTAGTTGGACGGCGCTCATCGAACGTTCCCTTTAAGGTCGTCAATGACGGGAAGAGGAAGGGAGAGTGACGCAGAGGGAGAGCTTCCGGTGGGCCGACGGGATATTTCTCCAGGAGGATCAAGGTGGATGAGGGTTGGTTTTTCAGAGGGGTGGAGTGTACCGGAAGGACAGGAAAGTTAGAGAGGAAGGATCAGAGTATGAGGTAGACCCGCCTGATGTATGGCGAAGGCCGAAGACGTCAGGATGTTTGCTACCCACGTTTTCCACAACATGGATCGATTTTGAATCTCCCTCCTTCCTTCACTCTCCCACTTCCTCTCTCGCTCTGGTTCACCGTTGATCGACACAATGACGCGAATTTACATTAGTTATTTTTTTTTATACCAGTGATTGAACTAGTACAAATCCGAACCACAGATTTTAAACACGCCATTACGCAAATTAAGTTTTAGTGCCAGCGGCAACCGAGTCTTTGGCCCTTGGCCAACGTTTATTCGCTCGCGATGCTTTTGCCCGGCTCTTCGTCTTCCTTCCCTCCGCCCCTCCAACTCCATCTATCTTTCTATCTCCCTCTCACCGCTGCGTTTCGTTATTTCTCTGCACTCTACGCACTCGTACTCACTCGTCACCGACTTTATTCCCCCAGCCTTGTCTCGTCCTCGGTACTCATAAAAATACCAAAACCCGTTTTATTGTTGGCTTCTGTTCCGTCGCCTTCGAACTTTCGCGGCTGTCGACGCGGAAGCGGATCGCTGAATTACGCTTCCTGTCGTTTATCTCAACTTTCGTATCTGCCACGATATATACTCGTATTCCTTCTCCACCCAGATCCGGCAGGATGTCGGTAAATATACGTCCTGATAGTATATGGATTTTCTTGGCCGGCCAGTAACGAGAATAACTTTTACTTGTTATCCGTTGCACGACAGTAAAATAGCACCCTTGCTAAGTACGTAGATGGCCTTCCGGCAGTATTTTATTCACGGTATTCCCAGCCTGCGCCAGGGCGAATTCCGTACTCCAAAGAGGACTTCGCAATAGGGCTACGAAGGAGTGTCGCTGCTCGTCCGTAGGAGGACGTACTCTTATCTATCCCCGGGGGTCACGTTGCTCGCAAAGTTCAGTTCTGCCCGCGACAGTGGTGCGTCCGACACCAGTAATTTGCCAGCAAGTTAAATATTCCCACGTGAAAACGTCAGAGTGACTGATGCGCGAATGTGACTAATGCTACCTCCCCCCCCCCCCCCAAGGGGGCCACCGTTGACTCACTTCACTTCCCTTCTGTCCCAAACCTCTTTGCACCCTCGCCATTGTCTCAACCTGTCCCCCCACGTCTCCTGCCCCGGAACACAATCCATCAAACGATCCGTTAAATATGACCGATTGCACCACGTCGCTACCGGATGGATCAAACGAGAGTGGAAAATGTCTTTGAATTAATCAAATTAAAGGATTGGCTTGAGCTATCAACTATTCTCGTCTTACATTCCTTAAAACCTGGTAACGGTTGGCTGGCGGTCGATCGCGATATCGGAAAAAATGAACGGCTCCCGCTGGGGAATCTCTGTTATTTCGCGAGAAAGAAAAATTGCCAAGACAAGCTTATCCACGGAGCTTCTTTTTTTTCAACGAGAAATATTAAAACCTCACGTCATAACTTCGCGTCCCGCCCATCAAGACTCGACGGAATCAAATTCCTTGGGATGTTTTTCTCGAATATTTTTCTACCGTTAGCATAACGGCAAAGGACGAGGAGAGGCAGTCGGAAAGCAGGCAGGTGTCAGCTGTTGGTGATACGTGCGTTGTTAGATAGGCAGTTAGGTTAGGTAAGTATAGCTATACCATGCAGATTGAAGACGGAGTCGTCTTGTGTTCCAGGCGTACCTACCTGGGGGATGAAAACTGACGCTATTACGAAGCCACTGTGTGTATTTCGGCATGTAATTCAAAAACAAAACGTAATCGCCCGTGCTTTTATTTGCTTTGTTGCTACCAGCAAGAGGAAAAGCTCGCCCTCTAGCGAGATGGTTGTGTTTGTAAGAAGGGCTAAGGTAATTAAGTTAAAAATATACGCGTGCCTTATCACACCTCCTTTTGTTCTACGTCGAGCATGGCCGCCAACGGGGCTTCCCTGAAAACATTTTTCATCGTTTACACGTAACAGCGCGGTTTTCCCAGCCTTCGTCCGCTATACTTAGTTCTCTTTTATACTCTCGGCTGCATGTTTATTCAAGAGTCTCACGTACAAAAGATATTCCCGCGCGAAGGGACGTGACACTAGGTACGGCCAGGACCGACCAGCCAACCAGAATGACGACATAGGATAACGGACCAAGCATGCAAGGGTCGTAGACAGGAGGACTGCGTATCGCCAGCCAGAGAAGCCAGGACATGACGACATAAGCCGGAAGTCAGGAGGAAATGAAAAAGTTACGTTACGACGAGTGTTCGCGACGTTTTCGTTTTTACGCAAGAAGAGGATCTCTTCGAAATTACGACGCGCAGAAGTACGTGGCTACATGGCCGCGTTTAAATATTCTTCGTGAACGTTGGTGCTTGCTCGTTTTACTGGAGTGGTCTTGCGGCGTAGTAACTTTCAAACGAGAAAGATAGAACGAGATACTGTGTCCTTTGAAACGAGTAAATAACGTCACTCCTGTACGTACGATGTGGCTGTCTATCCGTCTAACCATATAGCTAGTCATATTATCCTGTTTACATAATATTCATATACGCAGAATCTGCACGTAATACGTCAACGTCTTTCATGTAGCCGTTTACGGTTTGGCTTCCGATATACAAGCAAGAAATAGAGACGAAAGGAAGAAGAAAATACGAGGCCACGAGGGAAAACTTTGGATCGTATTTCAGTTTCGGATGGCGCCCCTTGACGCCAGCCTGTTTACAACCCCGTCATACGGTTTTTTCATACCGATCAACCCCTTCGAGCTGTTGAAAAAAGAAACTGATAACCGAGGCAGGCTTCCTTCTTTCGGGAATTCTCAATGGCACTTTGGTACCGTCTCGATATGTCCCTTCCAGAATCGTCATAAATGGCACCAGTCTACGTCATAGCGTGCTCTCGTAAGCGGACACTGGTAATCAGGTTTTTCGTCAGTGTGGTCATTTGAAAAAATTGTGGCGAAAAAAGCCGGTTAGAGGAGTTGACAGGGGGGGGATTAAAGTACCAAGAGTTTTACACGTTTGCCCAGCTCGAAAACCGTCGCAGCCCTAATGGACGGTAACCACAGTGGCGAACTTTAATTCCAGGGGAATTGTCGGGTGCACCGCTTCTCGCTTGTCGGCTGGCTGGAAGTGCTGGCTTGTCCACACTTTTAACTTCCGGTCGGCCGGTAATTAGTTGGCATTACCATGGACTCGCCTCTAGATATATAGACCGTATATATGTATACTTGTGTATATTTAAGCCACGAGGGAAGGTAGAGAAGCGAAGCTTCTATCCTCCTCTGTTCCTGAAGGTAACGTAGGTACATATACGAATTGGCTGTTCTAGCCAGCTGGAAGGTACCGGTGCCCTGCGTTTCCACTCCTCTGGAGCTTTTAACCACCGAGTGCTGAGTGGAAGGCACGGTAGCGTTGCCAGGGTGGAATTTTGTCCGAGGGAATGGGGCCTGGGAGCCAGATGGGTGTTTAAGCAGCTTTCGTCGGTGGAGCGGCGAGCTAAAGCGCCAGTTTTCGTACTAATATTTGCCACTCGACCCTACAATTCCTTAGGATCATCGACCCATCCTACGCAAACTGTACGAATATATACGCAGTCTATTGTCTCGTCGTGCAATAAAACTTTGACTGATTTTGCGAACGAGACACGTCAGCCATGTTCTTCGTGCGTGCATATATAGATATACGAAGTGAGTAGCCGCTTACCCCTAATTCCCAACGCGGAGCGGCTTATCGCTGTAGATGGAAGGGTAGGGGAGATACGCTCGGTTACGTTTCTAGGATTAGGGATACGTCCGGGATGCTCGGTGAAAAGTCCTTTTTAAGGGCGTGGTCGTTCTACAATTTTCCTACCACCCCATGATTCTCGTCGCTGGTTATTCCCTCAAGATTCCCTACGTGATTACATACTGATCTCTTAATAACATTTTTCACTCTGTGCATTACTATCAGCCGTATATACCTATATAGATCCAGTGCCCTGGTAACTCTTGTCATCGAATCTACCTGTATCCTCCGTAAGCACCACCCACGCGATTCAGGATTATTCTCGACTATCGATGTAATTTGGAAAATTCTTGATATACAGGAAGGGATGTGGTAGGAAGGAGTAGTGGAAAGGTTGAAAAGTAGAAAAGTGGAAACAGCCTGATGGTATTTGCAATTTAAAGTGCAGTACGGATCTCGACTTTCGAAATGGGTAGCCGCGAGAGAGAGATAGAGATAGAGGGGGGGGGGGGGGTAGCGTGACGGGGGAGGGAGTTAAGTATTATCGGGAGCGATGTAAAACGGGCAGAAACTTAAAGGCGCGAGTGCAAGAGTTTCGCCGGAAGGAAAATTGCAAAACTAAATTAATTACTCGCGAAGTCGACAGGTGGGAATTGGCGGTGGATGGAATGGTTTCCACGAGGTTTTCGCGGTCGATAGAGCTAATAAAAGTAAAGATGGTATTAAATGCTTATGCAATGAGAAAGAAGGAGACGATATAGACGCTAGAAAAAAAGGTCTTGGTGTGACCTGATTTTCTGGTCTCATTAAATATACAACAAATATTAGGGTACCCGCGCGGGCACCCTAGGGCGTCCAAAATATTGCACAATATCCTGGCGTCGCCTACGGTCTGGTTCCGTAGGGCTGATAAGAAAGTCCTTTATTATGCAAGTTACGTTCCGAAAGAAATTTTGTATGGGGGCTCTTCTACTTTGTTGGAGTATATGGAGGGGGCTGAATGCAACGACCTCACTGCGCGTCCCGACGCCTGCTACGATCTTGTCTCTTCTATCGGTTCGCGCAATCAAACGGAAGAAAAGTAAACGTAAAGACGCGGCGAGACTTTAACCTGAACCCGCATCGTCATTAGTCTAACTAATTGACATTGCCTATGGAATGGTGCGAGAAATTTCAGCCACTTAAGCTTTAGAGCGATCCATCCCTACGCTAATTACGTAACCGGGGAATGAAAATTTACCTTGATATATACATTTCGATTCGTTTTCCTTAATTGGCCTAAAACTATATAAGCTCGGCCGATGAGAGCTTTTTTATATTCACTTATTACTCCGGATGGAACTTCGAAGCTTTTTCATTACGGGGAAATAATTTGCCATCACGATAAGGACGCTTCTGATAAAGGGCACAATTTGTTATCCTTCGATAACGTCGCTAAATTTCTTTGAGTCCCTCGATTTCGCGTGCCAAACGTTACTTCTTCACGTAGTATATAAAACCGTCGTTATCTTCGACGCCCGGCGCTTTGTAACGACGTTACGACGCTTTACGGTGTTTCGCGGTTCAGGTCTCGCATTAGTTAATAAAACATGCCGCGGGCACGTGGGGGTAGAATTATGGCCGACGTAACATTATTCCGCCCACCCTTTCTAACGTCTATGGCTTGTATATAGGGAGCCAGTTGGTAGTATGGCGTTCTCTACAAAGGTTATGGTGATCGCAGCCACTCCCTAATATTTGTTGCATATTTAACGAGTCTCTCTATATACAGGTAAAGTAAATACGATAGGGAGCTACTCCCACGAGCAAACCGTGGCTCATCAATAATTTTCGCAAAAATTCATCCCTGGTTCATCTCCTAAAATATCAATGGCCCACACCATAGCCGTTCACAGTCCCTTTGAAACGTTGACAACCCCATTGCTATCTAACAGGACCAGACAGACCTAACCATCTGATTAACAGAGTGACTTGCAAATCCTACCTCGAGAAAAATCCTACTGCTCTGTCATTTACAAAGGGTAGAAATTTGTGCATACGTAATAATTCGCGTATTCGTATTACGTTTATCGACCCAATGAAAAAGGGGAATGATGGTAAAATCCTTTAATTCTCATAAAAAAAATTACAAGATTTCCTGCAAGTCGTAACAAGGGTAGCATCATATTGCGGGAACGGGAATGAAAATCCCAGAAGAAAAATTCGCAATTTCGTTCTGGATTTTGTCTCGGGATTATTGCGAATTACGTCGAAGACAGTATATGTCTGTATCTGTAGACACCTACGAGACTATATACAGGGCAATGCTAGTTTACGATATCTACAAAGGAAGAGACACTTGAAGCGGTAACAGAGCGTCGTGTGCCTATTGAAAAAGATAACCCTTTGTTTCCATCGGGCGACAACAACACGGCTTTTTGTTTGGTTCTCGAGAACGTCATCGTTGGTCCCCTCGACGATAGGCGTCCATCGCGACGTCAACGCGCTCTTTTATTCTCGGCATGACGTCGTCACTCGTCAACAGCGTTTTGTCTCGTAAAGCTCTCGCTTTAACGTAGGTACCTGTTAGGTACCTACCTACATCCTCTACCGGGTTGGAAAATATATCGTGCTACGGATTAAGCCAGTAGACGTACGCGATATTCACTGGTTAATCGTCCTGGACTTACAGGATAGGATAGAGAGGCTTCCATCCCTTGATCCGCTTTTCATGATAGCGACCCAAATTTCTTTTTGTCCAGTAACTTCACATTATCCTTGAGGTACTTATGGTACAGCCCATTGTTAAATGGTAGTCAGTCGTGCATGGCCGTTTCATTGTGACTTGCAACAATGCTCACCCCACAATATTTGTTAACGTATGGGACAAAGATAAGGGGATAAAACTTATATATCATCTATTTTTAGCAAACTTCCCTGGTTTCGACAGTTTCACAAGCTCAGCCTTAACCAAGATACCTGATGCAATCGCTTGCGAAATAACATTTCCGAGATTGGGTCCGCGAAGGTGAATCTAGGGTACCCCCACCTATTGCGAAACTTTCGCCGGGACGAACTTGCGCTATAATTTCGCGAGCAACGAACGCACCAGGGATAATTATTGGTAACTACTAACTGGTAAAGTTTCAAGAGCGCAACCGGCGCGGTGGTAACGCCAGCCACTCGAGTGCAAATTAAATATAGCGCAGCGCACTGTAATTTATAGCTGTAATATAATATGGGCTGTTTACCGTTAAGCCGTTATTAGCAAATACGCCATTTCGTTTTGAGTTCGAGGTGTTCATACGCCACGATATGCATACTATACAGAATAGGTTACGACGTATATACAGTTTACAATCGTTAACGGTATATCACTCTTGTGAATCCGCCTTGTCGTTTCCGCGAGACTCTTACGACCCCCCATGTTAAATACATACGTACACTATGATAGATGCCTGATTTAGCTCACCATCAGTGTTATTAATTATGTATACAGTCACACAAAAAAATTGTTTCTAGACAGACACAGATTTTTAAAATAAAAATTTATTTTCAACTTCGTTAAACCCTCGGGGACAATTAAAGCTCGAGATGACATATCGTGAATATCTCTGCGTGCGGATAAATAGCAGAAGCACCGATGAGGGTGGCTTCGCGATGATTAGCCCCTTTCGTGGCTTCGAGTCACGCGAGCAGTCGGTTAATTGAATTTATCAGAGAGCTCTCGCCGCGTCGAGACAACGGGGGTTGAAAATGATGAAGGGCGCATAAGAGGGGTTGTTCAGCATAATAAAATGATAAAGTGGAACCCTTTCGTGCAAATTTTCGAAAATTCGAAAATCGTTGCGATAACATTGGCCGCAGAGCATAAATTACGTCGAGACTTAATTCTTTGTTCACGAAACTTCATATTGTACAGCCCCTAATGTTTTATGTAATATTTGCACGTAATTCTTTACAAAAGGAAAAAGACAAAGACACATCCCGCGAATACACTATATGAAATATACATCATAATATGAAAATAAACAAAAATGTCTGACTCAATTGGTAAAATGTCCAAGTTGGTACCAGTCCCCATTTTTTGTCTTCTGGAAGCTTTCAAAATAATTGGTATATATATATACATTTACGTTTTTTCTCCTATATTCTTTTAAAAGATCACTCTGAAACATCCATCTCCCTTTCGTACGTCCTACGTACCGCGACAATACACGATACTCAATTAAATAGAGTTATTCCTATCAGTAAAATTCATCTCCACCAAACGTCATTGCACGTTGCGAACGCGCATAAATATTACCTTATGGAAATATAATGCTTTTACCTTGACTAGACTAACACGGTACACGATGGACAAGAAAATGCATTGGAGTGCACTTAACAAATACTGCAAACGCGTCAACTCCCTTAAGAAAATTTCATAATTAAATTTGTACACGATACACCTCTACATAGACTGTGGCTATTGTAAATATATCTTCTCCAATATTATATAGTAATACAGACTCCCTACCCTTACATGCTGTTATCTATTTCTACGAAGATATCAGACACGCAAGTGCAGTCAGGCAATCCTGCTGCACTTCGTGCCGTTTCCTTCGCCCAAATCTCGTCTGTATGGTAATTGAGGATGGTGTTAACTATCAAGTCATAAAATATACGAAATTGACTCGATACTCAAATTTGATACAAGTAGGTGTTCCCGTGCGTAATTTCTGGATGCGTTTACGCAGCACTTGAACGGAACACGTATCTCGCGTGGCCGTAAACATTAGCGAGAATGAGGGATGCGCAATATAGTTATAAGTTATAACTTTATTACTTAACCAACTCTACTATACTATATATTTCTCTCTAGACTCTATCACGTGCTTCATAGACATCTGCCTAACCCAGTCACCCCACGCTAGGGCTAATTCAGCAGACAGTTTCCATAGGTTTGGAGGAGCCTCCGGGCAGGGTCGGGAACTTTTCAAAACTTTCGGGTTCCTAGTCGACTGGCAAGGGATACTCACGGGGTTGCCTATCGTGACCGTTTTCCAATTTCTCTCGGTATTCCACCATTCCTTCGCCGTCAAATGCCTCTGGTTCAACGAAAGCGTAAATCGTTCTGTTTGATAAAGAGAAACCCTTTCCCTTTGCTTCTGGTTAGATTAGGACAGATAAGTTAGGTTAGACAAGTGTAATCGAGCACAATGAAAATTCCTACGATTATCTAAGGATTGCTCGAAAGTTTTATTTCTTCGATATCTCTATCTGTATTGCTTCATTACATTTGGATTGTATATTACATATTTTCAACCCCCCGTGTACTTAGTATCCTCCCAGCTTACCACCCATCGACCCAAATCCACGTCATGTAATTGAAAATGCGAAAATTAAAGAAAATATAAATCCGTCGAGTATCGAGGCTAAAAAAACTTCACGATAATTCAATTTCCCAGGACGACGCCTGGCGTCCCTCAACGAAGGCGCGGATGTGATAGATTACTTCTCAGCTCTCGTGTAGTAAGCCCAATTCTCTAGCGCGTGACGTATGCGATGCTAACACTACGCGACGAGGGGGCCTTCTGTAGGTAGGGAGTACACCTTGCACCCCGTACAGGCTTCTAGGGTCCCCCAACCATCATCCTGTATGTATTTCTACCCGCTGGCACTCTTGACGTCCTGCATATGTGGGTGTATATATATATATATACCGCTAGCGTACACACCTGTGTAGGCGTGCCAAAGTATGTTCCACGTTCCATAGCTGCCTGCCTGGCTGGTATATTACGTGCTGCCCGCGCACGTGTTACACCCCGTAAAGCCATCGCTCATAAAACTCACCCCCGTATGCTACACTCCCCTCACCCACGAAACTTAAATCTAACTCCGTTGACGAGTATAAATAAGTATTTTGTCATTTTAACGTCGTTTCTTTGCTGTCACTCTCCTGTGTTTGTACGTGCATTACAGAGAGAGAGAGAGAAATACCGAAAAAGAGTGTTTTTCTTTATACTCAAGATGGGAAGTGAATGCTTTTCTTCTTAGAGGCTCCCCCACGGAATCCCATAGAGATAGGCAACGGCTTTTCTCAGGTTGGCAGAATCGATTCCGCGCCATGTAACTTTCTTTTTAAACACGGCTGAAGATTTTCATAGTTACATGCGAGCTTCCATGAGAGATGAACGATAGCGACTATACGTATACATATAGGTTGAAGGAAGAACTAAGGTGAACATATCGATCATCGTCTATGTTGGTTGATGAGTCGCTATTTCATATCTATACATGGCTATTCAGGACTATTGTACCAATTGAATTTAGCATCCATTTGATTTCTATCAATTGATATTGTAGAACCTTTTTCAGGTGGTGCATCAGTCCCGTGTAACCCTGCATACGTATGTATATATGAATCGACACTGTATATACGTATGGACTTCGTATATGATCTATCATATCAAAGTATGAAAGCCTTGCTTTTAATGCGTCGTTACTTTCCACAAAACAAACACTTCACGTCGTTTATTTATGTATGCGTAATGGCTTCATCGTCAAAATATACCTAGAACCATTATAAGCCATGAAACGCAATGCGTAGTGCCCGTGGTAGACTTTTATGGGGGGTAAATTCAGTGTTACATTCACTGCAGGCTCTATGGAATACTCGTGTATGAATTCGCGTGGGGGTATTAAAAAAGAAAAAAAACGGTGTAAATGTATTTTCTATAGCACAATGACAGAAAAATTATAGTCTCACGCGTCACTCTGCGACAACGCTATATTTGGACTTGCTGGTAATATGCTAGTGGGTGTTTATGCTGCTTGTACGTTTATGGGACAATATGCGAGGAGTGTGAAACGTCTTTCGTTTAGACGTCGGCGGCATTATCATTATAATGCACCTTCGCGTAGGCGTAACGTTTCAAGGACACGTTATTTTATCATCCAATTAACGTACAAGAACCCGATTTATTACACGGTGATTAAACTGCACTCATGTTACACGCGCTTGTCATTGATACGATATACAGGGTGCTCGAGTTGAAAACTAAACAAAAGATTGATACGGCTGACGAGGTGGGACGGTCCGGGTTGTTAGGTTATTAAGGGTGGTCGATATAGTAGGGATCGTAAGTTTTACTGTGTATGGGAAACGCCATGGTGGTATAATATTCTGGAACTTTGTACATGGGGTTGTTCTTAAGTCAGTAACCGTGGTAGGTTGCTATGTATCTATATATAGATATCCGGGACCAGGGAGGAATTATATCGTCCTTTTCTCTCTTTGGTGTAATTACGTGAGAAATGGAAGAAAAGCGCTCCGGGCGAAAACGCTTTCATAAGGAAGACTCTGGTTATTATAGCAAGTATAGGACCCGCTGGATACGTCGCTTTGAGAAAAAATAATGAATTTCGTCTTAATTTGTTTCTTTGCTCTCTTTCTCTACTTTTAGGTACGGATGTAGATATACTTTTGTCGTATTTTAATATATTTTATTGTTGCATTAATCGCGCGTATTTCTAGAGTATTATTTAAAAAATTTTGTCGCTAAGCTTTTGTATCGGTTTTTCATTTTATTGTATTAGACAATGATCTCTGACTTTTGGGGTACAGGGGCACCGATTCTTATATTCTTCCAGTATAGCTGTATTGTATAGAGCGGTATATAGTAGCTGGATCCATTGTCCTTTAATTCTTTGCGCAAGTCCAAAGTGCACGAGCTGCGTCGCGACACTCGGAATTTCGAAAGAAAACAATCGAGGCGAATTCTTTGATGGGTCCTTGGGGACTTCAATTTTTCGAACCGCATCAAAGGGGCTTTTAGGTACTGTAGAGAAAATTACTAGAATCCTATATAGCAGACAGCTCGACCAGAGGTATACATAGACCCAGCCAACCTAAATACCTCCGTTTACCTATAAACCCAGGACGTGTAGTTGGTGTCTTTGAATGAGGCGATGCCGTATAAGGTATAGTCGTTCGTTGATATTTGAGATTCTCTTTGAAGGTAGCCCGCACGTTGAAAATGCTGCAGAGCTCGACATCAGGATCTTCGATGAAATCGATGTTGATTAAAATAAGCGCGAGTCAAATATTAAGCGGTAATTTAACATGGCGTCGGGACGCTCGTGACGGGTGTTCCGCGATTGATGGAAAAGGAAAGAAAATTAAAAAATGTTTTTCAACGCGTATAATAATAATCATCGATTTGCTATTTATTTTTCATTTGTATGTTAATTATCAGCCCGTTGAGGATGACGAAATTGGCTTACAATTAGTTCATTCTTTTCTCGATAGATGGCTACAATGGTATAGGTAAAATAATTATAATAAACCCGCTTCGTATATAACGCCCTTATATGTTATTCCGGACGAGACCAAACGGCGAATGGCTGGTCTACCGAGTGGATTTTTAAATTGATATTTCTCGAATCACCTCATCGCACCGCGAATACCTCGTGTAATCGAATGGCCGCAGCGGTGGCGAGTTTATCGCAAAATCTTTCGTTAAAGCGAATTCCAGCTGGTGGCTATGCGGTCGCCATATTCACTAGGGAATAAGGCCTTTGATATAGGGTTACAATTATGATTATCTTTTTTTTTCTTCGTTTATCATTCCCAATACGCAACTTTGAATATGCATTTCCATCCCCGCTGTGACTTTTATAATTTTTTACTTAAATAGACCAAAGTAATTCGATAGTCGATTACAATGTCACGTCGAAAAATCTTAATGACCAAAAATTTACCTGCCACCGTTAGATGCAACGAAATAAAAATTCACGAATTTTTCAATAAGTTTGTCACGTCGAAGGAGCATTTTTGCAATCGCTCAGTGTGATAATCGTTTAATGCAGATCAGTAGACCGTCAGTTAGAGCGAACAGGTGAAAGCACAAATACTTGAAAATAAAAGGTAACTTCGTGTACGGGAAAATGAAAAAAATTAAATAACGAAATGGAAGGACGAAAAATATTTAAAAAAAGAAATATCGCACGCTTACACGTGTACGACTTCGGCGAGGCTGCCTGGTAACTAGAAAACCTGTAAATAAATGTATTCAGCGTGGATTCCCGCTATACTGGTTGCCATTTCGCGATCTACTGTTTTGCAACAATAATTCATCAGCGAATATCCCCCATTTTTCCCTGTATTCTATGATGCACACACGCATCATCCTGCAGCATCCATTCTGTGGGTCCAGCAGTTTTTCTACGCTCCAAAATGTTTTACCGTCGCACCCACAATATTTACACCGAACGCCCATCCATTTTGTCATACTTTTTATATCTTGTATAACTAGCCACCCCTACCCCTAGAGCCCTGGCCAACGCGTATTTCTATACTACATACACCTCGTATACACGCGTGTTTATCCAGGTTATCATTTTGTTGGCAGACGAACTGCAAACTTTTATTTTTCTTCCATCGAATAATTTTCAATCTCCAACAATTTTCACTAGCATCTTTACCTACGAGCAGAATCGTATTTTTATTTAAGGGTAGTTCGAGGGATAACGAAAGAGGAGAAATTAATTTTTTTTCCTAAACGGTACTAAAAAAAAATAAGGGGGTTGTTAAATGACAGGGCTTCTGAACCCGACCATTAATGCGAATATTACGACATGACGAAACTGTAATATGAGGATGGTCCTGTTGCTATATAGATATACCACTGTATAGGGGTGTGCACCGGAGGGTTACAGTGAATGGTAGAAATGAAACGGATGCGAGACGTGACACGCTGATGGCGTAAGCGAACCGTGAATTTTCCAGGAAGATGAAAATGAGGAGGACCAGAAAGGGCTCTCTCTCTCTCTCTCTCTCTCTCTCTCTCTCTCTCTCTCTCTCTCTCTCACACACACACTCACTCTCATTCTCATTCTATATCGTTAACAGTATCTGAGTGGTCTGCTACGAATTCCATTAACCCACGTTCGTAATATACATGGGTTTCGATGCGAATAAATTAAGGGGTAGTTTACAAGCTTCTATTAAATACATCGGAAATAAAATTTTCCATCTTAGTTTTAAAAAATACTTTATCTAAAAAGTATAATCTAAGACAGTAACTAAACCACGTCATTTAAGACAATGTTGTATCATACGAAAAAAAATTATTACATTTACCAAAAAAAATGACCTTGTTTCGTTTTTTATACAAAACCAATAAAGTCATTACTTTTTGTCTGAGAGTGATTTTCTTAAGTTTCCATTGTTCTTTCTCATTTTTTTTTTGCGACAGAAACATCCATTACACTTAACGCACCCCATTCATCCCTACGTAGATATATATAGTATCGTATACGTTAGGCAGTTGCCGAAGTTTATCACTTTTTGCGATTTCGCTTCTTCGGCATATTTCGGGAGTGGTACTTCCGGTTAGGGCGTATATACAAATAAATATATATATACGAAGGACGTCTCTACGTGACGGCAAAGTATTACGCAAGTTTTTATCGCCAGGACATTTTCGTCAACAAGCTGCTCGTAAAATCAAACGACCCTCCTGTTTCGAGGGAGGCAGCCGTAGGTAATCTAACCTACCTGTTCTGGTGTAGGTAACATTAAAGACGGAAAGTTAGTGTATCACGAGGATTCCCAGAGGCGGTCGAAAAAAAATATTATTACTAATTCTACAGCGTAAGTAAACGTCAAGAGAGCGAGGCGCGCCAGACGTTAACGTCTGCCATGTCGAAGTCGAGAAGTAGCCAACGGGAGCATTAGAAAAGGAGAGCTACTGGCCGACACCTCAGTCCCTCATTGTCCATTCGAGCGGACATTTTTTTCAAGGAGTTTAAATAGGGATCTCGTAGTCCATGCTATATGTCGATGACATGATAGTTTTTACTGGACCCCCCCCCCCCCCCCTCCCACCAACTCACCCTCCATCCATCGTATCGACAGTGTTTACATTCTAACGGATACGTCGAAATGCTATGCATGCAGTCACGTCCCCTGGGAAAATTCAATTTTCCGTACTGCCCCCATTACTTGCCCACGTTCTCATCTTCATGTACTTACCTACCCAGCTAGGCTTCTCCGAAGTGAAATTTGAAGCAGGTTACTCGCCTTTTTACCATTTTTTGTTTCCATCGACAAGCCCTAAGTGCAATTCAGTGTCACGCGTCGCTCTGTAATGGAGGCAAGCCCCGAGTTATATTTGTCCACAATGGCGTCACTCGATGTAAACATTTTCCATTACGGCGAAAACGATTGCAATTGTGACCCTGGCATTTTATTTTGGAATATTGCCCTCCATTAATAATGAACGCTAATTTGGATTTGCACGGAGCCTATGGTTTCCTGTGATTCGTGTTGATCTGGAAGATCGTTTTGTTCGTCAGGCGTTTACGTGTATTTATAATGATTAATTACTCATATAATACTGCCTTTCAGTCCATAAATATATTAGGCTACTGGTAGTCGATGTATTGACAAGGGGAAAGTTGTGACTACTAAGTTACAAAAAAAACTTTATTAAGCTATCCATGAATATTAAAGAACAACCGTTACTGATTATAAGATCGTAAAAAAAGTAAATCAAAGTGGTGAAGTAGGTAGGAAATTATTTTTTTACTACACGGCTCAACGTAAACGAGAAAAATTTCTGATATGAAAATCCCTCCCTTTAGCGAACTTTGTCATTATTGGGAAGCAGGCTGATATAAATGTTTGTTGAAAGTTGGCAACTCTTAACGCTAGTCGATTACTTTAATTGGTTCAAAAATGGCTGATACTTCATGGTTTTTTCCCCTCATTATTCTTCTCCTTTTTCTTCGTAGTCGCAGAAGACACTCGCATATCTCGTTCCCTTAAAAATTTTAAGGGATGAACATGTTTTGGATCTTCCATATACAAGCCTTGCGGCAAATATGAGAATATATAGTGGCCCTCTGACGAATGTCTTCACTCTCCCGTATTTTTTCATCCCTTGAAAAAAATATGGTCAATAACACTTTATAGTTAATAATCCCACTGAAATGCTCATCTATATAATGTAAGTTTGAAACGATCCAATTTTCTTTTGATTTCTATTTGAAGGCACTTCGGTCCGCCCAAATGCATCTTTTGTCATTCAATCACAACGCACAATACGTTTCAAGTGATGATAGTACCAGCGAGCATAAAGAGAAAAAATTCAATACTCATCGAATGGAGAAAAATGTCTGCTTATGCAAAAGTACAAAGTTATGCAATCCAGTGAAGGATTTAGTGTGTTTTTATTCGAGTTAAAAATTATTATTTCAATTAAGTACACACGACTTTTCCGTAAAAAGATAAGAAGCTTCAACATGGAGGATCAAAGATCGTAATCAAGTACTCTTTGAAATTTTCAAGAAAAATAAAAAGTAGTAATATAGACACAGAGGACGGCCCTAGCGTAAGCAGGGTCGAGTTATTTGGTGTTTAATAACCCTCGAAGTACTCGCGGAGGATAAAAGGCGGGTTAAGTGGTCCTCGGGGGTGACGTAGATAGCATGCATCGAACTCAATATTGTTACGTACGGTAAAAGGTCAGGCTGTGGATACAACCCCCTACGCATTTCAATCCCCTCAATTTTTTTCAAGTAGACGTTATGTACTCTGAGCTTATAGGACAAAGAATAACACTGCTAATAGTATATATTATTGAACAAACATTTTTATTAAAAAAAATAATAAAAATTAAGATAAATACAAAATTACATAATTCTCATATACGATAACCGTGACACATCAATAACGATACCCGTGACACACCAGTAACGATACCAATTAAATTTGACAATTTGACTAAAGTCCCTCAAGGCAATCTTTACACCTCCCTTATACTAACTTGGTAATGTATTCTCGTTAATGTACATTTCCCATGAGCTGCAGAAATCGAAGCGCACGTTGGCACTACGTACACTTTCCGAAGGTATCGAACGCAAGGCAAATAGACAGCCGATCGGGAACGCCTAGGAAGTAGTATAGTTAGGAATTAGCAAAGAGTAACCCAACCGATAGTCGATTGTGCCATTGCCATTAGGCATCCGATAGCGTGAGTTACACTAGGGAAATCAAACATTTCTTCATAAAAGGCCGACACTCTACCCGAGAACAATTTCACTGAACAAGCCTGATACTAGAAAAGCTAGTCAAAGTGAAATCGACGTCCCTAATGCGTTTCTGGTTTCTTTGCTTATCGGCGATTACGGGGGGTTCGAAATAGTCGAAAAAATGTAATTTACTTTCTATACTCCACATGTTCGATATTACTTCTCGTAGTAGGATACCAACGTAAAGGCTAGTCGTGTGACCTGATTTCTACACGTCATACGATCGGGATTCAAAATGAATATTATTTTATCAGTTAATCGATCGAGTACACGAAGTCGTAGATTAAATTTGCATTAACAAATAGATAAGCAACTTGAAATTCGTAACGGATAATTCGTTGCTACGGTGTTGCAGCTTGAGATAATATAAAGTTTCTGATGTATTATACGCAAATTAGTTTAGTAACATATGCACAGAATTGGTAACTTGGTCTATGATAGCGTTGGTGCCATTTTCGTTAGGCTCTATTACCGTGTGTTTTCTATAAGCTTGCATATAGGGCGATAGGGACGCGGTCTATTCAGGCTGTGCCATGTTCAAAAGGCCATTACGAAAATGATCATTAAAATAAATTACTCCGATCGCACAGTGTGTGCCTCCTGCTTTGCCGTCCAATGCCTTTAAATACGTGACGCGGAAATAGTCTGCCGTACGAATCAATTTAGGTAAATAATGGAACAGGACTGTTGGTTCCCAACGACCAAATGCGCCGTTGAAACATGGCGTCCCGGCTCTAAGTACTGTCGCATTAACCACTCGAACTACCCACAGCACCGGTGCCTCTTTCCCACCCTTCTCCGGCAACTGACCATTTTCCCTTTTTCTTCCCCTATTTTTTTTTCACACCCAGCTCCCTGTTAACGACGCTCGCCATTTATGTACCTCGAAACTGTAGGAACCAGTCGCGTCTCTCTGGAAGAGAGAAGTTCGCTCGACGGCCACGTAATTTATGGTGGCGCGAATTTATAGCAGACGCCATGACGCGTCCTCTGTGCTTCCTTATTTTAGCTGTACGACGATAAAGATTTATTATTGTGACAATCGTTATATTCGTGACGCGATAGCGAACACGTATTGTGCGATTTTATGTGTTACGTGGAAATAATCGGTATTATGGATTTTCACGATATTTCAACGCGTTTATTAACGATTGATGGGGTTACTGGATTTTTTATTACCTTGCCAATTCATATGTATGCCCTGTCTGCTTGTATCGTTCGATATCCTCTTATATTTCGTCATATTTTACAATACTCTTGTCTAACCTCTTTGTCTGTTTTTAGCTGACTTGTTTCTCTGCTTTCGTCTATTTCACTTGTTTTCGCTTCACTTGTTTTCCAAGGATCAGTTCTTGAAATCAATAAATCATATTGTTTCTCCTCTCGTAACGCGTATGACAGCTAGAAGCTTTTACCGTTTTCTTTCTTTTAAAATGTTCTTTACTACTTTCATCTTGTAAAATCCTCTCGTTCGATCTCCTGTGCATGACTTTGTGCCACTCTGCAGGATACAATTTATCCAAGGGAACTCGATATTGCTAAGCGGAATAAAAATTTACACGAATAAAGATTCGTCGTATGTGCATAAATAGTCAATAAAGTTTTTCTTTTCCCCGAAATCATACATAAATTAACAAGAGAAATGGGACGTTGAATAAATTAGAAAGTGTATAGATCGATCTATTTCAAGAGACTTTGCGAGATGACGTCACTCACGAGGTTAACAATAGAAAAGCAGGAATGGAGTAAAAAATTTTTTAATAAAAAATTACTAAAATATAGAAAAGTATGGAAATTACTCTAAACTAGTCTACAATGTGACAGACTCTGATAAGCTTTTCAAGAGGGAGAGGAATGATAATGGAGTATGAGCTCCACTGACAAAAAATATATGAACGGCATTAGGACAAGGCAATCCCGGAGGAAGTGGATGACCCAGAAAAAAATTCCAGCTTAAATTTAAAATAACCTATATTCGATTAATCGTAATAAAAAAAATTAAATTTTTCCTGTACCATCTCTTCCACCGGAACAAAGAGACTTGAAATAAAAAGTAACAGGCATTTTATCTCTTTTCTCCTACGTGATCCGCCATGTTTTATTCCTAAGTGTGTCCTGGGACTTGATAAATGTTTTTGCATGACGTCGCCGTCTTTTGATAGCCCTTATATATATATATATATATAATACCATTCTATAACGTAACGGTAGCCTAATATAAAGTTATTGGTCAAATTATACGAGGCCCGAAGTTTATCCTTTTGGTCCTTGTGATTTTTCAGGGTCCGGTCGGGGAGGTGGGCGGCGTGAGGCTGCCATTGCAGTCGCTGCATGGATACGGATCTGTGTTCATGTATTCGGCGTCGACGAGTCCAGGGGGTGGGGGTGGCCAAAGTGGCGGAGGCGGAGGAGAGGTCACCCTCCGCCTCCGCGAACCTGAGGACATCCCCGAAGAGGTCCTTGCGCGCCTCGAGGACACCGCCACCCTCTCCATCTCACTGCAAGGCGACGCTGTCCTGAGGCTAGGGGCGGCTGGCACAGGTATACTCGAAATATTATTTTTAAATATCATCGAAATATATTTTTCGCTGTAATTTTGTCATTTCCCTTTCAATAAATAAAATAATCATTCAAAGTCAACATCTAACTACGTACATACAGGTATATACATTTTTAAACGGTAGTTTGGGGACAATTTGGATATACAACGTACACATTGAGGACAATTGTATAGTTTGGGGTCGGGTCTCAATCTAATTTCAACATAACGCATGCTTTGAGGACCATAAAGCGGCTGTCACACCGAATCTGTTTTATATTTTTCCAATGTTACACATCCAGTGTCTGTGATGGGCTTAGAAGTTTCGCCAGGCTAGATTAGGTTAGAATTTCAATGCTGTGATGTCCCAAGGTTTAGTTTTTTTTTTAAACATTAGCTCGCTATTGTGAATGCCCCAAAATCGCTCGAGTTCTCAAACTATGCGAACTACATGATTATATATTTATATTCACGATAAATATAGGTTAGATTGAAAATCATGACAGATCGGGTTATATGTGTATCTATTATAACGGGGTGCCCGGCTCGTCCCCGCTATAATTAATTTATCCACAGCTCCGCCAGGGAGCGCTAGAGGGCTAGGAATTTCCGAAAAATTAGGAGTTCCGATCGGGAATCGAACCCGATACCTACGGACTGCCAAGTCTGGCACTTACCACTGTGCCACCGAACCCACTGTTCGACCTGATAAGTCCTATTTATTTATTTTTCGGTCATTTCTAGGTGGTATCCCCCTCCAGGTCTGTAACGCCACGTTACACTATATAAATTTTTCATTTACTTCAACTAGTAGAAAATTTCGAACGTCCCAGCCGTAATAAATAATTAGCTTAAGGAGTGCATAAATTGTCGCGGATCTACATCGTGGTTCCGACCTCACTCGTGAATTTATTATAATGGGGATGATCCTCACTATTTTTCGAAAGGCAATTAATCCCCATACTTCAAAGCATGAGATCAGCAGATTACGCGTGATTTATTCTCGGATGGCTTAATGTCGTATAACTCCTTTAGGATTTCCCTCCGCGTTATTAAATTATGCTGTATCGAGCGGGTCGGAGCTCTTCTTCTGTAAGTTCGTGTATGAGATTCAGTTACATATATATATGTATATATAACGAAGTACCGTACCTTGTCTGATAAAATTGATAAAGGGCCCACATTGTATTAGTACACAGAGCAAAATGAGGTATCCAGTTTCGGGTATAAAAAGCACGAAATCTGAGCACTGAATCCACGAATTTGTAGGGCAGTATTAAAGACACACGAAGATTGTAGCGATAATTCACGTGCTAACGAATATTTATAGTCATATGTATAATGCATGAATGTATATGTATATATTTTTGGATCATTACGAAAGACTGGTATTACATGACATACAGTGAAACCCTATTTATCTCCGTGTACAAAGAAATATATTTGTCTGCAATGGCAGTCGATACAAATGCTCGTGATTATCGATTCCCGCTACTTATCAATACTTTACTAATTTTATTATGAAAATTATGTTATCATCCATTTTTTTGCTGACAAAGTCGTTACCCGTAAAATACCGGATATAAAAAATTGCCATTTTCCTGTATCAAAAATCCATCCACTCATCTTTTGTGCCACGTACGCTGAATTACCTTTTATAACCTAAAAAAATTCTCGTTCCACCCTAAAAGAACAGAATGTCTTACATCTAAACAACAACAATCTTGACTTTTATCATTGAATCACCATATAGCGAGAGTAATTTAGAAATTTTGAAAAATCAATTTTCTCTTTTTCCTCCAGTAAAATAATTTCCGTTCGTCCTATTGAACTTTCTTTCAGGGTAAATTTTACTAGGGCTGTATCCCCCTTCCCGTGGCTCTCACACTTCTTCCCTACTTACGCTTACAGATCAATGCGATCTTCATTACTCATTCCATTGCTACACAACGCGCCGAATGCCCCAGAGAAAGATTTATTGAAGTTGCGGCTTGTTACGACGGCTTTAGGCTTTAGTTTCCAAGAGAGGGATGGATACTGAAGGGCTGGATGGGCTGGTTGGTTGGGTGAGTGGGTGAGGGCCACGATGGTGTAGGGCGCTTGAGACCCCATCCGGGGGGGGGGGGTTTCGCAGGATTGATAAAGGTGCTGCCGATTGATTAAGAGGGTCGTTTGTGTGAGAGAAATGCGCGGGCAAATGCCACCTTGCGTTCTACGAATTACAGTGTTGCCGTCGGTGTGCCGTCCGCAATTTCCCTTACAAAGGCAACAAACGTTAATCTCTATCGCGTGTTAACGAAACACCTCTGGTTTTTAGAAATTTACTATATATGTATATATATATATATATATATATAACGTATATGAATGTGCATTAATATACGTATCGGTACGCCTATGGGTGCGCATCGCTGAATCGCTCATATAGAAACATTTGAAATTCCTGCTTTATTGATTTTCTCCATCGCTTAGCGAAATAGAAACATATGCATAAATGGTATTCAATTCCGTTCTATTGGTTACTCCGAAACGGCTCGTTATATTATTTTCAATGATACTTCCAGCGAAAATCACATGTACTTGACTGAGAGTACTTATTCATGTAGCCCGATGAAATTATGAAGTGGTTATATAACGAATGGTCAGCACTTCAAATTTCGTAGGACAAATAAAATGTATTAGCTTTTTCGAAATAATTTATACACTTTTCATCCTAATAAAGCCACTCTAGCATTTAATCCCCTTATGTATATAATAATAATAAAACCATCCTTCTTCCCTTCTGCTGTATTCCACGTCGTATTTACCCAACGCATACCAGTATAAGCAATTCAAAAATTGCTCTTGTATCGTTTATACTTTATAAAAATGAAATATTTACCCGTATATGAATTCTCTCTAAATTGACACTCGCGTCAAATAATTTCATGTACAATTACAATTATATTTAATGGCCACTCGTCCCATATATCACTGATGCTAATATGCCTAATACAAAAATATGCCTCCAGCATATCAACATGTATGTAGGTATCTCTTATGGATTCGTACTAGCATACTATATTCCGTCTCAGAATTCAACGTGTTAAGGAGACAATTTCACGGGCATTACGTTGGAGAACGAAGCGTATACCTACATCTTGAGTTTAGCTGCTCCAAGCACCATCTAGTCCTGCCAACTCTACGGCAACCGTTCCGACGCTTGGCTATACGATTCTTCCAGGCTCTTCCGAGCTACTTCCATCTGCCGCGTTATAAAATCCAACGCCGGCCGCACGGTTACTGCCAGGGCGTTAACTTAACGGCGATCCTACGTACCCCGTTGTCATTTCAGATAACTTTGTTTACCCCTTTTCGCGACAATGAGAACGAATTTCAAGACATCACCAGTTGGATATAATCAAAATAGAGACAAGGACCCGTCTATCCTGTACTAATCAGACACACGTATAGTTTCTTAACGTTTCCATCTCTCGCTTTAATTTCTAATCAATGTCATCAAATTATCACCCTACGTTTTTTTGTTTAGTATATATGATACCAGCATCATTAGGGGTGTCTTTTTTTTTAACAACTTCCAACGATCTATCTCCCACATGGGACTATACTCTCCCATTCGTCGTTCAACTGGCTATATGGTCTGCAGCAAATTGTGAAACGTATTTCCTTTTTATTTTATTTTCTTTAAAAAAAAAAAGGTATAAGATGCGTTTATACTCCTCTCGGGAGAAATAAAGTTCGTTCATCGTTCCATAGTTAAGGGATGAGATTGACGCTGGGAACGATACTCGCTTCAGGATAACGAGGCTAAATAAGATTCGCTGGAGCACAACTAACGTAGCCTTTCTTTCTTCCTTGGAAAGTGATTATGCGGAAGGAGAGTAGGTCTCTCTCTCTCTCTCTCTCTCTCTCTCTCTCTCTCTCTCTCTCTCTCTCTCTCTCTCTCTCTCTCTCTCACTCTCTGACTCCTCCACGCATACGGCTGAAATAAAGTTAGCTTAGGTTTACTTCCATACTCCGCGTTGCTTACTCTTTCACAAGGGTTGTTATTCCTATAGACTGCATTAAGAAGCAGCAACGTTAAACTAGATGGAAATTAACCCGTTCATTCGACGCACTGGACCCTCTTCCTTCAACTACCACAGTTTCACTTTGTTTCTGTATTCTAAATTCCCATGCTGTGTACGATGTTTATAGTCGTTACAGTCAGACATTTCTCTATTTTCCTTTACTTCTAATTTCCTAAAGAAACTTCATGCTGCTCGCGATACTCTGCACACCCGTAACACTTTCTAGCCCATCCGTATTAACATTCTGTGAAATTCCCATGAAAACGAGACATAACATTATGCGTAGCTTACGCTGCAACGTAGCTAATACAAATACTCGTATAGAAAGAGATACACGCCGTACACCTACATACGCAGGGCTTAGCGTGGAACATCGAAACGCGTGTAATACCATGGTAATACCATAAACCGCGAAAAGAATGAAACTGGCTACAATAAAAGTAGAGAGTACCAGCGTCGGGCAATAAGTCTGAAATATGCCGACATTTTATTCTCATCGCACGAATACCGAGCGACTGCTGGTATAGCGTTGGAAAAAATATGCAGTGTACGCGTATGTATAGTTATGGGGTTTACGTGGGGCGGCGGGGTCGGCGAGCATGTGACGTTAACATTCCGTGGTCGCATACGTGAGAAAACGCGGATAGTCCGTTGGGGCTGGAGGGTGGAAAATGGTAGAGGTACAAAAAGATAGGAGAGGGATGAGAAAAAATGGAGGGAAGAAAGAAATCTAAGGTAAGAGAAGTAGTAAGACGTATATCTATGTGAAACTTCGTCGGAACTTCACGTCGAGCAATTCTCGTTATAACTTCAGTCGAAAACTTAAACTGCCGCGCCGGCCATGCAAAACTTTTCAGTTGCGGAACAATCGTCTCTTTTCAGCTTTTCGCGAATCCTCAGCCATGCGCACCCCTTTTGTCTCTATTTCCACGGATGCAAGCGGCACGACGAGGGGCAGGATGAAGAGGTGACCGGGGGGGCTAAGGTGATTTCGGACCGCGACAATCCCCACTGAATAACGTACACTGGTCGAAATCTCTTTGAATCCCTTGGGATGTGTTTCTGGATGTATTTCTACAGCACTCTTGAGAACCGGGATTAATGCGAAAAGGAAGAGAAGAAAAATTATTGAAAGAAAATAAAATTTCGAAGTCTTTTGTTTGTGGTTCATTTTTATCGTTTGTGACGTAATAGCGCATTTCGGTTTTTTTTTCGTATTTTATTTTCCATTAAAACGTATATACCCTGCAATACATAGTATTGGGGTGAAATTTGCCAGGCGGCCATTTCGTTCTTGTCACGTATTTAAGACAACAGTGCTTCTTAAAGGAGCACGTAGCGCGGTCTTCCTGCGTGAGTCTGCGAGAAAGAAGGGAATATAGAGCTGGTTGCGGAAGGGTGGAAATTGAGGGATGACTCCCGGGGGTATGAGATTCGCTTGGAGCGACCATGGGGTTGTGTAACAACCACAGGGGGCACTCTTCGTTATAGCCATTCAGTTTTAACTTGGATGAACGATACTAATTTTGCGATGGTCGCCCTCGGGCTGGGTCAAATGGTTTTCTGACTTTTCCACGACTTTTTAAATTTTGTCTTTTCGAACCCAAACACGTCTTTCGAACACGTCTCTGCGGTTTGGACGTATTATCCATTTGGAAGTTACGAGTGATTACTACTCTTCTTGTTTCTCTATTTTATGCCTTGGTGTGCCACCACCTTTGACACGGTGTGCAGGGTTTTCGGTCTGTACTGACTGCGCGACTTGGATCCCTTCTATATCTTGACGTATTTTCATCAGAAATCATCTTAGTCATATTCTATATTACGTATGTGGTGTACGATCAAATTGACAGGCCTCGGACTCTGTAGCTGACAGAGCCTCGAAGAATTTTGAGTTGATGTCTAATGTACCCTATCTGTGTCTGGGAAGACCCCTCAAAGAATATGACATTTCCTTAAGTGCGATCGAATATGGATAAAAAAAAGAGTACTCGATTTTTGGTATCAGCTCGAGCAATAATTATTTAGTATGGCGAACGTGTAGGGTAGGCTAGTCTCTTTGCATAGGATGGACAAAGAGACTATACTATTCTAGGTGTATACTTCAAAAATGCATGGCTAAAATCTATTACGCTGATCTGTCGTATATTTCTGACACGAATTGAGTATAGAAAAAGTATGTATTTAGGTCGTGGTCGTTTACACAAATATTTAGCGTCAGTAGATAAGAAAGAAAAAATAAAGTGTGACTCATCGCAAGATCCTCGTCTCCTTCTCAATTTTTTCAAAGTGTAGTTCACAGGTGCTAGTCCATCCTTTGACATTCGAGATTCGCTTACGCGACGACTTGACGATTGGACCCTGATGATTATTTTTGTACTACGTGTATTTTTGGATACCGACTAATTATTTACCTCTTGTCTGCCAGTCATTTGTTTAAATAGACTGATTTAGCGTGTTACGACTTTTTGGAAGTGGTGATAAAGAGGAAAGAGTATAGGAAAAGACGGTACGACGTGGGCTGAATGCCAGAGACAAAAAACCTCAGCAAAAAGATGATGATACGTGTAATGAATAATTGTTCAAGACCAAGGTCGTAGCCCCAAACAAAAGTTGAAAGAACTTTGAGGTATCATGATTAAAACTACAACCTCCGTGACAATTTTACTAGGCCGAAGCTCGATGCAGGTTAGACGTAAGGAACCACGTTCGTCTTCGGCAACGAATCTTGATAATCGTCTACCCCACAAAATGCAGAGGATGATTAGAATTTACCAGGTGATTACGAATGAAGGTATACTCCAAGTAGACAGATATCACAATCTTGGTGTTTACCACCATAGTCAAAAAAGTAAGTACTATTTTGGTTTTAATGGATTTCATTTCATTCTACTCACACTGATCCAGTTCTGGTCATTCGATGAATATATTTTTTGACTCAGGTACGAATCCACAGTAATATCAAGGATTTGACAAAAGAGTAATGACAGATAGTGAAGGAAAGGAAAAACCGGAAAACGTAGGCGTCCAGGAGTACGATATAGAGTAGATCGGCTCTTGGAACACTGAATTGTACGTCGCTACATACTTTCCTAAACCTGTAAAAAGCCTCTCTCACTCGAGTGCCGATCGGCAAGCACTGGCCTCCTGCGACAGATTTTTCAATTACAACTTGTACACAATGCCTGCAATGAGAATACCTGCCTACCTGCAGGTAGGTCGGCCTTGGGTAATGGTTCTCACTCTAGGACATCTATTACTAAACTGCTCTGCAGTATAGCAGTAGTACAAGATAGTAGTACAGCCCTTAAGAAAATGTCTAGATTTAAATACAGAGTAACCTTTCGACTTAAACAAGTACTTCCACAAAATTGATACTTTGCACAGCACCCTGTACTTTAATCTAGTTATACCTATCTATAGCTATAGATAACTCTAAGAATGGGTTAGTTAAGAACAATCCAAAATTCAGAGGCGAGAAAGAAATGCAGTAAAGTGCAGAGGAATACGGGAGGTGGGGGGGGGGGGGGCGGTTGAAAAAAATTACATAAAGTTGAAAAGGGATAGAAAGGTATTAAAGAATTGTCTATCCACGTGTTAAAAGGAATCAAAGTTGGAGGCCAGCAAAAACAATTGTCCAAGCACAAAGGACCGACTCTAGAAATAATTAACGAAATGCATCGTTATGGGAATCTGTATAAATCTCGTTGTTTTCCGAACAGTTGTTGGTCTACCGTTGGCACGAAGCTCCACGGAGCTTGAATTCATAATATCGGATGCTGCGGGTGGGGCGATGAGATGGGTGGGGTTCGCGCACGCTAGAATTATTGTGATACTCGCCATGGCAAACGGTGGCGGAACTCCAGCCACGGACGAAACTACGTAAATTATGAACGCTGTTTGACTTCATGCCAGCTACACCCCATAACCGGTAACCACCCCGTCTGTGTGACCAGAGAGAATAAATTTTCATAGCACGATGCACAGGCGCAGCCTCCGGAGCAGGAGCTGATACGTTGGCCTTTTTCGACGGTTCTGCATTATGTACCGCCTGCACTTTTACTTCAAAGTCGAAAACAGTAAAGTGTATAGTGAACGAGAACAGTATACATGTATATAACAATGTATATATAACAGTATACGTATCTCGAATATACAATAATTTATATACATACATATATCGTGGACATAACATTTTCAGGCTATATATGTATATTCGTCTTGTTACGCTTGAGTAATGTACTTTTTTCATTTTGTTTTTTTTTCAAAAAAAATTCAAAAATGAAGAGCAGAGGTGAAAGATGGAATGTGAACGACAAACTAAAATAGTGATTGTAATATAGGCATAAATATGATTAAATATGATTTGTAGCTGAGGGAGCTAGGACATACTATACTATACCTGGTAACACATTCCGAAAAGTCGTCTCCTCCTGTGGATATATCGTTAACGTAAAAACGATCTTACTTGAATTGCTCCTTGGAAGTAGAAAGTTTCGTGAAAGTCAGACGGGAGAGTACGTCATTTTTCCAGAGTTTTACCGTGTTCAAAGCGAGTCGCCCTCTCAGGCCGAATTGCTCAATGCTAAGGGTTAAATGTTGAAGACCAAGAGGGCTGAAAGATCGAGGGTAAAAAGACGTCTAGCTCAGCGTTTCGTACTACGCGGGTACGAACTTTGTGTGATGCATGCATTTTTTTCTTATAGCCTTATTAAAGGAATGGGTTAGATATAATGGTATACCCGCAATATATATAGATACTTGAGAAGCAATGGATATGAAATGGTACTCGAAAAGAAAATAACGTACAGCGAATAGTCAGTTAAGAAATTAATGTGTAGAAGGTGCCACGAGGATACTTGGGTAAATTAGAATTTATCTCTTGGCAGAAGAACGGTCCATTTTCATAATTCTTATTTCCTTGGCTCTATGTCCATGCTACGATATTATATTATCCTCAATGTCTCTGTTAGTCTAGATATAATGAGGCCTCCTGTAAATACAGTAGATTTCCACGATACACCATCGCTCATTTGGAACTCTTTCTGGTGCGCCATCCACTTCCAATAAATAATGTATCGCGGCAGACGCAGCTGTCGCTCGCTTCAATTTGTATTTATAAAAAACGTTCACGATCCGCCTTGAACCTAGCCACAATGTGACACGCATACTCTTGCCATAATATAATCGCTGTTCGTTCGCGCAACTTTAATTCCGAACTTACACTGTGAAGTAAATGACCAGTCGTGCTTCTGTAAATAAATTTTTACGCGTTCCTCTTAATACTTAAACCCCTCTTATCCCGAGTATATTCGAGACAAATACTATTGAAGTATGTGTTACACTGTAAAATAAAACCGCAGGAATTTTTTTTTCAACCTTTCAAATCCGAACGTAAATTTCGACTACCCACCATTTTTCAAATTTCGAAATACTCAATGTACTTAAAAATTTATTCCAATTACTTTTGAATGCGTTTAACAACTTTTCTCATAAAAATCAATATCACGTTCAGTTTTCCTAACCACATGTCATACCTATTTTCCACACCTGCCAGTCATTCATATATAATGAACCAACACGAGCATCAATTCGCAAAACTCAATGCCACTTCCGTAAATGAAAGCGCAGAAAGCGTCTTAGAACTGGCAGTGACGTATGCCGGTGAAGCTTTCGGACGCATCTGAACCACATAGCTAGATGGACTACACCTTACCTGACGATGTGTGAACAATTCTAACAAGACCTTAGCGTTTTGTATAACGACGTTTGGGCTTCCTGGTGTTTACCGAGCACGTCCCGTGGGAGAGTCGGGACCGGTTATAACCAGTCTACCCGACGCTCACGTGCGCCAACCCTGTCGACGTTTCTGTACAGTAGGTTGGTATCTATGTATACCTATATGTATATATATATATATATACATGCATACGTTAAAACAGGTGAGGTGTACCTGGTACATATTTACTTCAGGCTTACCACGATATTGGCATACAACCTGGGATAGTAATGCCTATATCCATAAGGTAGTTGGTACTTCGAAATGCAAAAAGATCAAGATCGATTGTGTACTGATGTCGGCCGGTCATAGGGGGGCATATTTGACGTAGACGTCAAGGGGAACCCACAAGAAAGTGGACATGGGGATGACTGATCGGGGGAGAGTGTGTCCCTCACAAGGCATTCGCTCAATCGTAAATTTCTGTACGGTGTAACTAACTTCGACGTCATGCCAGGATGATCGAGATCAAAGCACACGGGAGACTTCTCTGTGACGTCACGTGTGGATATCCGAGGAATAGGAATAGATTCAATGACAGTGCTGTACGTATATATGATAAAATGTAATCACCAATGTGATAGTAAATATAGTCGGACTAATCCAGAGAATGAATAATCCATTTTCTGGTAGAGGTAGTAATATACTCGTGTGCTCCTACGTGCAGATAAAAACATTGATTCGATGGGAAACACTCGAGATTTCGTGACTAATTGGAAATCTCGTCGAAATCCATGCTGCCGTTGAGGCACAGAAATTACGTAGATGGCGACTTATCGATTGGCTATTTCACGTGTTTAGTCCTCCGAGTGATCCCGAGCCTGACGCATTCGCGAGCACGAATCCTGATCCTGCAGGATATTAGCCGTCCCTCGCGCCGAATTAATACTGAAAACCGTATGTAGAAATGAGAGGCTGCTGTGCGTTTGTGCAATCATGATATTGCATTTTGCGAACACTGTGTTCGGATGCACTTGCACTGTGGGTATTATGCGCTCTGGCGAAACGCTCGATTGACAGTTTAAGCGAGAAGATTACCTCGGACACGTGTGATTAATGTGGGCTATCGGCTGAACTTTACAAAGCAGTCAACTTCGGCTAGTACAGTTGCTTGGAGTCAGTATGTATGTATATGGTATATTCTTACTGGAATTCCTGTAAGAGATGCGGCACGCTGTATAGGAAAACATAGCTTCTGCATTAAAAATCGTGAGGGCACAAGTCAAAGTAGTAGTAGGTCGTACGTGGCTGGCATGAAGGGACTTATCGATTCTGGGAAACCATGGGCAGTCAGTGCCAAGTGGTACACGTGTGTATAACTGCATATATATAAAACAGCAATACGCTTGGTGCATCCACTAACTCCGATAGTGGTTGTAAAATCGTTGCGTCGTGCAATTGGTTTTCTCTTGGATCGATATGATTATATTTATTCAAATACGTTATATGTATTATAGATGTCGTGTATGTATATGCATGCAGTGTATGTGGCGATTCATCGATATGTTTTAGGAACGAACTCCTCCGTGTCGCTGAAGTATGGTGGAAGTGGTAACGTCGCGAAGAGGTCAGCCAATGATCTGTAAAATTCGGACGTTTAAGGTTAAGTTTTTGACGAGACGGTTGGCACCACTGTCCTTCGTTTCTCCAGTGGATTAAATGTGCAGTGGAGAACGACGCGAGGGTGGTTAACTGGAAAAGGGGTTGCGCATGCGGTATATGCGCCGTTTAAATTCGAGTTAGCAGGACGTCGGGGTTTGTGGACAAAGAGCTGCCCGCGGTATTAAGTAATTAGTTTGAAACGAGCGTTGATTAAGGATGAACTAGTGGGTAAAAAGGTGGATAGATATAGAGTAGCGATTCTCGAGCATACGGTAGTAGAGGATAGAGACAGTGCATTTGGCGTCGAGCTAATGAAAATTTATGGGGTTTCGATCGACGCCAGTCGACCAATGGCTGGGTGGGAATATTTTTCCCGATGAAAAAATCGCCCGCCGTCCGAACGGCCGACCCCTGGGATGGAATTAATTCCCAGTCGGATCAAGATGAATAGCTGTTTCGGTTGAAAGTGAAATTCGAAATGTTGTCGAATTCGAAAGAAAGGAAGCTATCTCGATATCCTGAATTTAATTCGATAGCAGCATTCGCGGACGGAGATTGGAAGAAGATTAGGAAATATTGAAATAGGTAAAATGAAATTTGTTAAACGTCATATTTCGAAAGTAACAACAAAGGAATGACGTAAAATTTGATTTCACTTAAATTGACAAAATTTCTGGTTTATATATGAAAACATGTTATTCGTTAATCTAATAATTTTTTTAATTATTCGTGAAATATCGATCCTCGTTAATCATTGCTTTTTCGAATAAGAATAGTTGCGTAATTCACTGCACATCTGTCTTTGTGGATCATTCGTTAGTCCCTATGAACCCATTGAAAAGTTGATCTGTACATAACCGTATGTCTGGTTAACATGGGACATATTTACTATTACGCGTAACGATGTGAAGAACAGTCGTATCTTTCGTGTGATTTTGGCTGATGGCTTAAATGATCCAACTGTTATAATGGTTGAATAATGGATGAGCGAACGAACCTTTGGAACAAAATTCACAAGTGCAATTTATTAGTATTTCGAGTGAGTCATTTGAGTTACATCGAGGGGCGGATTCTGTGAGCTGGTGCATGTAACAGGTATGACGAGATGCACAAGTATTGTGAAACAATTCGATCCAAAATGCAAAATGGAATAATATCAGAATCATATTCGAATTCATGCTGGAATTCACGAACGGAATTCATATCGAAAATTATTTTCCCAGTACTCTAGCTGGACTTCACTTTAATTTGCAATAGAAGGCACAAGGTTCAAAGGGATTCTTCATCCATTCTGTCAGATTTAATTAATACACGTTCCATAGTGCTGCATATACATATAGTCTTTCCCTGACATGTAGCGATGCAAATATTTGAAATCAGCCATAGTATGTACCATAAAATTTTATCATTACTCACGCAAACGTGATCCCCGACTCGTTCCTAGGACCATCAAATACATACAGTAATTGAAAAAAGTATCACTATACAGTTTACGATAGCCCGAAGCGATACTTTTAACCATGAGCGCACCACGAATTTCCGATAGAAACTGGTTTACACAGTCAACTAGAGATACAGTGATAATCGTGTAAGCAAGAATTTCGTGAATTTTCAAAATCGTGTAAAATTTGACTCTCCAAGGATTTGGAACAATCCGCGCTTGGCCGAGAGCCACCGCGAGGACAACCTGTAGGATGTATTTTAGCGAGAAGGGATGTATGTCCAGGGATGCTATAATATATTACCAGAGCGAATTCTCCCCTGAAATGTTATTTCTATATGTATACCTCCCTTAGCGTTTTCGTCATGGTGCACGTGGGCTTGGCGATATTATTTGTGTCCCTCGAAAAGGGGTTGTTGTTGGACTAGGTAGGCTTGGCAGGGTAGATGGGTGGGGTCAGACAAATTGGCCACTCGAACTCTCTAAGGGCGCGCATCCCTTACTGTCTGCTCGCTACTTTAGATGCTGTCACGATACATAGCTAATCCGCGCTCGTGATATACAAACCGCGCATGCGCAGCTTATGTTAACAAAGCTTAATAGTAAATAGTAAATTTTAACTGATAAGATTCCTCTCGCTCCCACTTGACGAAATAATGCGAAATAAACTAACCGAAATAACACGAGAGACACGCTTTGTGTCCAAGCTTACCAAAATACCTGTATAATCTCATAACCGCCATTTCATCACACCCACACGGTACGTGATTTTAATTATACATCTATATATTGTAACCAGTACATGGAGCCATATTCAGATTGCCAGGCTGAAATTCCGCGGACCCGAATAACCTTTCATACTAACCGATAACAATATTTAGGCATTGCAACGTATAATTCCTCCGCACCCCTCAATTCACCTAGCCTACTATCCGAGAGTATATAAGCGGCGACAAAAGCTAAATATTCTGCCAGGTGCCTTAGCTAGGGTACCTTATAACAAGAAACGTGCAGACCGTCCCGCTTGACCATGATTCTAAAGATATTTCTGACTATCGTGAAAACAAGCAAACCGTCTTAGGCCAGGAGCAACCGCCTTCTCGACCAGGTAGAATCACTTTCCGCATTTACACTGAAATTAAAAAAGAAAATGTTAATTCAACTCATTCTCATAACCATCCCTTAGAAGTTCAAGTTCAAGCATTACCTTACTTTTCCCTTGTTTCAATATTTTCCATAAGCTTTCAATTACCTGCCTCCTCTATTTCATCCCTTAATATACTCAGATATGATACATAGACTATATTCCCTTACGCCTCCTCCAAGCTCCCACTCCTCTCGTTAAACGGAGGCGTTTATGATACCTTGGTTACATTTGGCATGCATGCGACCATTTATAAGCATCCGGCTCGATGGGCAATCTCTTTGCAATTCCATTACCAATATCCGTGAGCCTTTATAGTGCCAGGAGCATTGAGTCCACCTTGGACCGAATAGAACAAGGAAATAGGACTTCGTGCATAGATCAGACGGCGACCAATCAGAGAAGCCCGAGCACGTGCTTCAATTTGGATAGTGACGAATTGCGTGAAGTCGGCGGTCTTCGAGGGCTCATTTGAATGTACGATACCACGCGCCTCTTATCGCATTATGGTAAATACGGGCTATACTCGTCTGACTGTTTCCATGCTACCTCTACTGCCGTAATATACATATATGCATATATAGTCTGACTCCTACTAACTCCCTCTGTGTCTCTGTCGTATCCAGCTCGTTTTCAGGAACACGAGGAAACACGGAAACGCTGATTGCAAATTGACTTCACCGTCAAAATAATACAAAGCGCACAACTTGCAATTCTTGTTGCCCAAAGCTCGTTACTGCTTTCAAGTTTTCTGTTGGCATAATATTATGTACATGTACTACTTTCTAGGTGTCCAATTTTACTTCTCAATTTATTTGTCTGTACCAACGGTCCTTTAACGTTCGCTAGTCTCTGACACTGACTTTCTTTTTCCCACATCCACAACATTAAAATATCTAAGTGCGGTCAGCGCAAGCAGTACAAGTACAGCGGATAATTTATTGTACTCGTAAATTTAATAAGCTGTATATACCTATAATTGAAGTATATTAGGATATATATATTTCGATACGTGGGCACTGGGACTGTTCGAAAACTGGTAATTTTTCAATTTCAACGCGGTTCACGGCTGTTGATTTCGAAAATTGTCCCAGGAAGTTGTTTTTACGCCACCCTGAATCCAGATACGTATTAAAAGGCAGTTTAGCTGCCGATTAAAAGGCGAGTATACAGGATGACTATCAGCAAGGGAAATCATCGCCTTTGGCCATTAACTGACTAAATAATGGGTCTCCGTACAAGACGGTAATCGTCAATCATCCGGCTGATTGTTATGCTTATCGATCATGTAACCGCTTTAATTGCATCGCATTAAGTTTAAAAATATGATTATCGATTACTCATCGAGGCACTGATTACTCTATCTGTTCTCAAACTATTATATTATCTTTGTTTACGAGCTCACACGTGTGGGACTTACGAAGAAGGCACTTTCCACCAGAAATGAATTAGCGAAATTTTCACGCGAATCGCTACAGATTGCAAAGTGGTCCCGATATTACCACGGACGAATAATTTAATTAAAAAATGTCAATTTAGGCAATTTTTTCTTGCTTCATTTTTCCTCGTGTTCAATAAACTTATTCTAATCTAACTTTTTAATGACACATCATTAAATATATCATAAAAATAAATAAATAGATTTATTGTTTGTATTTTTTTTAATAGTACACTAAGTACCTTTACGAACCGCTATATTTATTGTACTGTTCGTATCGTTTTACTGGCACGAGCGGCTAATCGGCTGTTATCGCCATTTATCGTTAGTCGTTCGCGAGCGCTCGACTCGCGCGGTTCGCTTACGTCTTTGTCGCTGTGTGTTACTCAAGTGCGTTGCATAAAAATACCTATTCGGGATGATGAATATGTATGATTAAATGTAAGTACTTTGTGGAGCACGTAATAATGTTGATACGGTATACTGTACGATTCAAAGTCTATTAATACATTGCGATCGTGAAGGTTATTTACACAGAATTGCATCAACGTGAATCAATTGATAGTCCAACTCAGCCATATAAGCGATTTAACAAGTTGGCTCTCGTTATCTTTACCTATGACACTGAAATGATAATCGATATCGATGCCATGAAAAACTCGTCTTATATTTTAACATACGTACGCCATTTAGTTCTGTACTTAGTATACACACGCCAGTGCGATATCGAACAAGTGCTGGTAATGTCTTCGCATCGGATCCCCTTTATAGAAGCAGTTCTAATCGGCTTTTTCTGTCAAAGGTCACGGAAAACAACTTTGCACGACCACTAATCTTCTAATCTGTAAAGAATATCACGTGAATTGAAAACACTTTTACGGTGGGGGTGGTTTTACGAAATTGCTAAAAAAAAGAAGATGGGCTACGGTACAAGGAAGACGTAGGAGGATAATTTGACAGTGAAGTAGCAAGTGAGAGATATAGGCAGAGCATAAGGAGAGAGACAGAATAAGGGTGAAAAGTTAGTTTTCATAGTACATATATATACATATATTCTGTAACGGTAGAAGGGCACAGGAGGTCGAGATAATGGGGGTTAGAGTTTACGCGACACAAAGAAGGAAACCAGACGGGGTCGCACTGACAACACAACACTTGTGCGCTATGGCTTAAGTTTCATAATGCCACTCGGGCAACTGTGATACAGAAGATACGTAGACTTAATATAATTTGCATATCGTCAGCTCGATTTACCTGAAAACGGCGGGTTTTGGTGAAGGACATTCACTCGCGAAATTGTCGCCTTGAGACAGGCTAATTCTGTTCCAGTATAGTATCAGGGCTTTTCTCCAACTGACAGTCGAACGAGGGATGACATTGACATGTTAATATATCGTATTATAATTCTTCGATATAATAAAATCTATACGACGCTCTATTATATTCAATTCAGATATAATATATATATATATTACATAAAGGAACATTAGATCGCTCTCCTAAAGGCTGATATGAAGTAAACGATATTTGTCCAACGATCAATAGCAATTTAGCAACCCTTTGGCATTCCATATACTACACTTGAAGGACGGATATACGGGTGCGCGCATCAGCCAACATCCGCAAGCTTTTCCACCCTCTCGAATCCCTCTATCATTTCACCCTTCCGTTCCTCGCCCCGCATTACCAACCCCTCTGGCTTGCGGTACTACGGCATAGTCTGAACTCATCCATATACATCGGGAAAATTAATATCTGAGCTTCGTTGCTGAAAGTGCGATCGTGCCTGCCGCACCGCACAGTGCCGCCATTCCGTGACGGTTCGTTCGCTCTCTGAATAAACTACACAGTTTTTTCGTTTCCTGACTGTTGAATGACGTCACGGCAAAGATCTCATCTAGCTATGGACAACGGGAGGGGGGAGGGGAAAGGTAAATAAATTCGTCACCTTTTAACCAATTTTATTGTCGCCAGTTTGATTCCGTCGATTTCGAAATAAAAAAAAAGTAAAGAAAGCTAAAACCATTTTTATTCGGTGTTAACCTCGTTGCGCAACTCTTTGCCGTCGATCGTAGCTGCAAATATTTTTCTTCTATATTTCCTAAAGTCGTTCGCTCGCGATAAAACCGCGACCCGAATTTCCTAGGAGCAGACAGCTTTTCGTGGAAACGACGAGCAACGCTGCAAGTGGTACCATAGTGGAACGATGCGCTTATGGGATTGGGGAGTTGTGATGGGAGGGAGGGGGGGAGAGGAGGAGGAGTTGAAAATTTTTCCGAATAACGTAAACAGCCGGCACGTGCTCCTGTTTCATGAAGGCGAGTTACGAATATTCTTTGGACTGCTTGGTATATATTTTTTGTTCTTCTTGAACCTCTTTTTGTCTATTCGCGTTTCCTTTTATGTAATGTCACGACCGTGACATCTAGGGCATCCTGTATGTCTGGTGTTAGCTTATTTACATATTTAACTAACCCAACACGGAGCCATCGCATATATTAACGAATAATCTGGAATATATTAATTCGCATGAGACGCATACCATCGCTTTGAATTAGTGCGTAGCTACTATACTTGATTCCGCATGGTGGAACGTCGAACTGGGTATATGCTGTCTATGCACGTTGCAACTAATATTAATGCCTTCTGGGCTTTGGGCATTACCCTATCGACACAAATGGTTGCACTTTTATAAGCATCTGTACTTTTATCGAGGTTTCACTTTTATATCTGACTATCGAGTATCTAGTAGAACGTGGCGCGAATTAGTTAAATTCTCGAGTAACTCGAGTAATATTGTGACTTTGTTTTTTACTAATAATTTCAGAAGCGAATGAATTTGCACTATTATTTAAAATGTGATCTTAGATTGTTAAGAAATTGTTAAGTTTTGAAAAATTCAAGAAACTATATAATTTTTCATAGAATTCCAACCCCCCTCATCTAGTCATACAATGGTACCTGTTCCCTTGTCACATTTATTTTTCCCATTACACCTATCTTACCCTTATCACTATTTCCCGTCGTTTCTTGAAATATTGTATTAAATTAAACGATAAATTCCTATTCTCTCCGGTTTTCGTTATCACCCAAAATTCACAAGAGATAAAGGTGCATATCTATGTACGTTCATATGTATACATAGATAGGCATGTATAGGACTTTCGTAAAATTCCCAAAGGCCCACGGATACATAACTGCGAACACGATTCACACTTCGAATCGTATTGGCGATCGATAACCGTAGGATCGTTTCAATTCGTACGCAACGGTCCCGAACGAACACAAAGCCTATTGAAACGTACTAACAAGGGTCCGACAAGTGGAGATATGCGAGGAACGAACGAATGAACGAACGAACGAGCAGACGTAGAATGGTCAGCCAAGAGTAGGTATTATAGGAGAGAGAAGGGAAGATCAGTCGAAACCAGTAACCCCTGTAAAGTCCAAAAGCAAAAACTTCACCCATGGTATATGACCGTTGAATGTAGCGGTGAACCTTGCGGGTGTATTATATTTTCCTGATCGATATACGGATTCCAGGATACGTAGCGCTTTTGCAAGGTGTTTCAGGTGCACGAACAATGCCGTGACGCTTGTTCGTGATACTCGGTCGCGCAAGGCTCACCTCCTCAATAACCCAGTCGATGTGGTAGCAAAACATGTGATTAAGCCACATCCACACCTTAAGTAAACGCATCGCAAAACCGCTTGTGTTACAGGAAATGGAAATTTGGAACTGTTCGATAGCGAGAGTGGACCGGACCTCACGTTATCACCGCAGACCTTCACATCAACGGCAGAGGCCTTCATCAATGACAATAGTGACAGTCTTGGGGTTCCGGGGGACAACGATACGGGTGAGTTATTTTTTGTTTTTGTTGCCTCTTTTTTCAGATGTGAATTAAACAGAGTCTTGCCACGTGCCGCTGGGCTGAGGTTGTTAATTGATTCAAGCATTTTCTTGCCCACTGGACAAAGTATGCGCGTTATATTCTGCGGTACGTCATCCGTTTTCACGGTATGATGAATATCCGGTCCGAGACAAGCTTGAGCAAACCCGAGCCAAACACATTCCGAACACTCTTGACTCCTCCTACTATCTCGTGATATTATTCGCAGGCTTGCCAACTTCTTGCAGGGCTCTGAATTGTTCTGCAATTCTCACCGTTCTCCCGTGAAACACTCCATCTAGATTTACCACCCTTTAGCCATTCTAGAACTCGCTTCCTGTCTCTCGATTTTCTGTCGGGGTTGTGTGTATTGCTTGTTGCGATATAACTTACTTGATGTGGGGGAATGAATTTATCAGATCACATTTGTATAACATCCGGTTTGATGGTTTCGCCATGAAATATGCAGGGACGTTGAGAATGGTCCAGTCGTACCGAAAGTTGTCTCCTGGAAGGAGTTTGTTAAAATTTTGACGCAGTTCCTGGAAGCTGTTCTGCTTGTTTCTGAGGTTTGTTGGCCATGAATAAACTTTGAGGCAATTAGCATATTGACGGGGAATATTCCGGTAGTTTCGCACGGAGGTTTCCAAGCTTTTCAAGAACGAAAATTACTAAACAGTCAGTTGATGCCGAGAACGTTAGTTTCACGTTTTGAAAATCATTACCGAAAGATTCCACGTTTATTTTGTCGACACTAATTGTAAAATATACTTGTTTTCTTGTTCTCGCGTCCGATACCTTGCAGAATTATTAAATAATTAGCCGTGCAACTGATTTAAGTACATGGAAAGGACCGAATTATTCGGGACCTAAAATAGAGTTTTTAATATTGGTTACGTCAGGGCCGATGAAATTTCATAGCCCGCGGAGTGAAGATATCTTCGAGAATTCAGTTCGCACGAGACGGCACGAGACTGGAATCGCATTATAAAGTTGCGTTGCGTGGGGGTAGAACCCACCACTAGATAGGAGGGTAGAAAAGTTCCCTTGTCAGAGAGCCAACTGCCTCAGGGTAACACTTCTTCTAGCGTACTCTTTTCCCCTTCTATCCTCCCCCCCCCCCTCTCTCTCTCTCTCTCTCTCTCTCTCTCTCTCTCTCTCTCGCTTGCTATTGCACCATTGCAACCCCTCACAATCAGGATAGAAACACCTGATAGAGCAGCCGCTAAGACTTCAGTGACAGGCGGATCGGTGCACAAAGGAGAAACGAAAGGAAAAGGAGTAAAAAAGATGAGAGGGAAGAAATAGCGTGATAAAGGGGTAGCTGGGTAGAAGTTAACTTCGGCGCCAGAGAACCTCCTCCTTCGGTGGACTAGGTCGCCTTCTGTAAGAAAAGGGATATTGCATTCTTGAGTCGAAGCAATTATCGACAGCGGAAGGTATCGTCTCTGTTCGTAGCTGCCAACACCTCAAACCACCAGCCTCGAATCGCCAACCCCTAACCATCATCCCCTAGCCTATAGTAGCTTCGCCTAGAGCTCCAACCTCTTCACCCCATCCAAGCTCCTATGGGTAAGTAGATAGAGGTAGGTACTCTCTTGAATCTCTCTTGAATCTCTCTCTCTCTCTCTCTCTCTCTCTCTCTCTCTCTCTCTCTCTCTCTCTCTCTCTCTCTCTCTCTCTCTCTCTCTTTCTCTCTCTCTGGGCCTACGTCCTTCCCATTCTACCGCCCCTACGGAAACCCTTGGAGCAAACGGGACAAGCAGCTCTCACTGGCGCTCGAGGCTTAGCGCAAAGGAGAGCTAAACCTCTCTTACACTTACTCACCCTTAGGATCCTACAACAAGAACGGTCTTTGCTACCTAGCAACTGTGTTCTTGTTACTGCGCCACTTCATTGCATTCCTAACCTTTAAACCGCCTCCGTTTACTTCGTGTACTCTTCGTGGCAATCTATACCTGGCGCCGCCAATGGAATATCCATTCGATCCGAAAAGCCTTCCCGTGGACGAAATCCAATTTCTTGTTTGTGCTACCGGAATGACGTGGCAAAGAAACGATCACGAGAATTCTTCGGCGTGTCACCGTCAGGATCCTCCTGAGAGTGAATGCACCGACTTAATGGAACTTCCGTCAAAAATACGTACCTGCGACACTCTTCTTATATTTTACTGCCAATGCATCTAACGTGAATCTTGTGCAGTTTTTTTTTTTCAAAATTTATCTCGCTCCAGCGGTATCGTGTCCGTGAGTCACGGACGAGGATACACTTTTTTTGATCCCGTCAAAGAAATCCGCGTCCGAACGTCTGACACGAGCGATTGACATAGATAAATTTCTCTGGCGAATATACAGGGTGTCCCACAATAAAAAGCTAGGGAGTACACCGTCAAGTGGAAGAGGAAATCCGAACCAAAAAGTCCTGATCCATTTTTCTACCAAGTTTTCCTCTTAGAGTTATAAACAATTGAAGCTAGCCAATGAACTTGCGGGCATAACAGCTGAGCATCCAAGAGCGCGGTAAGTGGAGTATAAAGGGATGCTCAGCAGGTAAAGCCCTTGATTGGCTAGCTTTAATTGTTCGTAAATTTATGAGGAAAGCTCGTTAAAAAAAAAGTGGATCAGGAGCTTTCGTTTCAGATTTTCCTCTTATACTTGATGGTATATTCCATATCTTTTTATTCTGGGACACCCTGTATTACCTAGCTGCTGCCCATAGCATTTTCGAGTAAATCTAATTTCCCCAAGCTCCGTTGAGATAGACTCGAAATATTGATGTGGCTACTTTGCATAGGACCCTCTGCGACTAACGTATAAGCGGATAAAACTCTCTGCCGTGCACATAGGTATACGTTATAGTACACCGAGTCACCGCTTCGTGGCGCAGCAGTCGATACAGCATCGAATCTTCTCGCATGGAAGAAACAAACCGTCCTCTCTTGAGAAAACGAACTGGGGACATCGATACCTATCCCACCCGTTGTCTCATCTTTGGCGGTTACGAACACGAGCAGGCATGGGATACAAGAGGTAACTTTTCAGCTATGGGAATCGCCATAACGTCTATTGGGATTTCGTACTGTTTGCCAAGACGAGCCAAGTATTTCTTGAACTAGCGAATTCCATCTAGTACACGCTACTGCCGGTATTCACGTTGCATTCGCTTTATTTCTTAACAAAACAAGTATCCGGGTGTACCTACTGTGCCGGCCATTGGGAATAGGTACTCCATGTTCCTGAACCGTATATCGAGTACCAAGCCAGCGTACTTCATTCCTATGTAAATATTCGCGTCGAATGTAAAATCATGATTTACGCAATAACGATGCGGCATCAAAAAGGCCTTAGGCACATGCTTTAAAATATCGATTATTAACGTTTTCACTAGTTTCCTTAAAAATCCATCACGCTCCCGCTTTCATCGCGTGCAAACAGTGCCAGGACGCTCTGGGGATGGCCAACCGTTTGACGAATGAGCCTGCGAGCAATAAATGGAATGAGAATGGACGTGCAGAGCGCGAACTCAACTAAAGGACGTAACAGGACGGGAACGAGGGAGTATTAGGTGGAGGACGTAGGTATAGCAGAGGGAAAGGGACAGGACGATGGTACCTACAACCTCGTTGGCTCTAATGCGGGCTATTCAGCTCCCACAATGCACTAGTAATACGATTTCAGCATCCGAACCACCCCTGGACCACCTCACACACACACGCTCACATACGATCTCACGCAGACTATACGACTTTTACGTACGCTCTCCACATATCTATTCTCCAGAGGGTTTCCAGGGCGGGAGGGTGAGTTCGTCGTTTCACTTGGACTCCTCATCCCTTTTACTCGAAAATTCAAAAAATCTCCTGCGTTTCTTTTCACTGCGTGTTTTCGTATGTCTGATGAATTTTTTTTTCTTCCCGTATGCCTATTCGTATACGACTCTTTAGTAATACGCAATTTTTTCGTTTTTTTTATCTGAGAAACATGCATATCCCATGCTTGAATGTCGCATGTCCGAAGAGTCCCGAAACTTCAATGACGCTACGTTCGTTAGTGGTAGATATCGTTATAGGTACCTATAATATTACTTATAGGTGCATAACGTTAATCAACGTTGGCACGAGGAGGTTTCCTTTGATCGCAAGAGCGCGCCGCTGAAAAGGTTCGAACTCTGCTGCGCAAAGTTAAATTGAAAGTGTCTTTTACAATATAAAAGTAGGAGGACGCTGGTGTATAGAGTAAATGCCAAAGAAACGGGGGCGGAGCGCTGCTAAAGAGGGACGAACGTAAGAGGCAGTAAAAGAGAGAGAGAGAAAGAAAGTAGAGAAAAAGTGCATTTTAATAATCGGAGCTAAAGCGAGTATCATCCAACTTCAAAGCATTGCGAAATGCCTGCTCGCAAGTAGTATTGAAACGAAGCATAGGGTTTTCAGCCCTCTCGTTGTATATAACGGCTGGCACTTTTATTATCAGTTTATATTTTCCTTATGAGTATCGTTATAGCTTCTTGATGCTTATTTCATAAATAATTGCCATCCCCCTGACGGTGCTTACTACCGTTTCAATATCTTAATTGACTGTCATTTATTCAAATTGGTTGTTTGAACACCCAACGTCTCTGTACGTATATCTGTCTGGTACCCATCCTTTGCCGATTTTAGCCAACTGGCCAACCCACTGGGAACAACCCTTACCCCCCCCGTGATTTGGTAGAACGAGGTCGTCAGGGGCCGATTCGCGGTGTACTTGTATATACGGCAGTAGCACACTGGTTGTTATGGGAGGGTTGGGGGTGGGGTGGGGTAAAGATATAAACGTGCAGCAGAGCATTACCGGGAAGCAGCCCCATAGAAATTTAATCCGCCAGCAGCACATCCGACGTTGTACTGAAATTGCGTTTACCGATTATGCCGGAGGGTCGAAAATGGCCTGATAAAAATGTCTGAATGAAAATTTTCGGGGAAATTTGCTCGTCCCATTATGACTATGTTTTACGAGTCGTTGGAGAATAGCAGGCTGGTAAAGTAGAGGTAACTATATCTATACGGTAAACTTGTTGGTTGCTTTATACATATCGCAATGGTGGGACAATACCGAAACGTCACTCGACTCTATTGCACGTGTCAATTTTTTTTTCCCTATCGATCACACGTTATAAATTCAGTCCTCGTACCCTTTTCTCGGTAGTCGACCTTTCTTCTTCGTTTTCTTGAATTTTACTATATTCCAACCCTTCGTCTCTGCACTCGCAATCAGGGCGTTGTCGCGAAATCCTGAGAACTCGGTAAAATCAATCGATGGTTCTTGACATCGTTATATATTGCACGTGCAATCAGTACGTGAGTAAAATTGATCTAACAGGGGCCACCTCGTTACGAGTTTCAATGGGAAAGAGTCACCTGAATCACGTGCTCGTAATTATATTCTCGCAATCTGTCTGACGTACAGTTTGCCTTTTTTTACTTTTACACGAAAAATATGTCGCTATGCAAACTGTACAGCAAGGATTGGAATTTGTATTTTTCACTTGTCACAATGAATCTGTTTAAAACTTCGTATGATGTACGTCAGTCGTTTGTTATTTTTTTGAATAACGCTGGGAACCCTTACGCTTGCACCATCGTTTATCAACTTTTCCAATCGCTACCTTCCGGGGGTCTTACGTCGTTCCGCCTCTCGAGACTTCTTATACGAAAGCTTACTACTTATAGTTTTGATCATCTTCCAACAATTATTTCCACAATTTCTAACTCCGTCGCATTATTACTTGCCGTCCTCGACGCCGACTTAACGGTACGTACACAGCCCACCTTTTCTTTCAGCTGGCCTGAACGATGAGGATTCCCATTAGTTCCTTTGCGGAACGTAATTCCTCCTGTAGATGCTTCGCGAAACACACTCGATACCTCCTTTTGAGAAATACCACGGCATTCTGGGTAATGTACAGTCCCTGGCACATTAGCCGCCATCCATTCCAACGATATCTACGGAACCACAGTAAGTAACGTAAACTCTCGTCAATAAGCCAAAGGAAAATATATATCTCTCAAGATGAATTTCAATGATGATTGCTACCATTATTTCGCATTTTATAACATCGTACTATCCCGTGTTTATACGTCATTGCTGATTCTACGGTCACGCATTTATGTTATCTATGGGATATTTAAAAGCGTTCTCGACGGTGACCTTGACCACCGTGAGTACGACGCACGTGCAGGATAGATAACCCGGACATGTGTTAAATATAAGATTGCCATTTTCCGTAAGGAAAGAGGAAAGTGACTAAAACGAATTTACGTCGCTGTATACGTTGCTCTATATTAATAATAATATACTTTATTATAAATATGAGTTTCTACGAAATGTATTTAATTATTTCCTACGAAGTGCCTCCCACCCTCCCTCCCTCCCTCCCTCCCTCTCTCTCTCTCTCTCTCTCTCTCTCTCTCTCTCTCTCTCTCTCTCTCGCGCTCACTCATTCACTGTTTCAAAATTCTCATTCATCCCCGATATTCTCCCTTTACCTCGTTTTCCATCCGCCTCTCGTTTTGTCTCCGGCTCGTCGCGAGTTAATGAAAATGTCACAAAGATTTGCACGAACAGCGTGGCACACAGCAGCGTGGCCCGTAATCAATTTCCCGCAATTCGTGCGACCCGATTACCGCGTCCCACCGCACGAGTGCGCCACTCGTTCCCCTTTGTCGACCACTGTTTCCCGGCATTCTCCATTGCTTTTTTGTACATTCCTTTTTGTTTCTTTCATTGCTCTCCGTCACTCTCTCCTTCCGTCTCTATCATTTTTGTTCCTCAGTGCTGCAGTACCTATCCACGTCTCTATACCTTGTCAATTATTGTGAGGCGTTATTGTTTCGCATTACTTCACTCTAATGGCGTGTTACTGATGTCTTGTATTACGAAGATACAATGCTCCATTGATATCGCGCGTCACGCTGGTTGAGTGACGTACAACGTTGAAATCCAATTTTGCGTTCTGACTGGTTGCACACTTTTTCATTTTCTTCTGAAAAATACTTTACATCGGATTTGCTCAGTTTGTTTGTTCCACGTAAAATTCCTCTTAAATTTACATAGCGCACTCGCGCACGTGAAAAGAAACTTTTTAGCTCGGGCGAAAGTCTTTGGATATGAAACTTTATCAAAAATGAAATTGCCTCTCCATCCACCTGTCAAGTCTCTACATATCGAGTCTGTCGCTGACTGGTAAGTTCGTAGGGAACAATATTGACCATCGTCGAATTGCGTGCTTAAAATCCTGCACGCCTACGCTACGAGAGAATTAAAGAAAAAAAAAGAAGGGAAAAAGCGGATAAAAAGATTGTTATCGAGGGTGAAAAGTAGGCGGTAGTTTAGTGTACTCTGACATGTCTCTCTCTCTCACCCTCTCTCTCTCTTTGTCTCTCTCTTCCGCCATCTCTCTCCTCTCTCCTTCTCTTTCTCTCTGCTTACTAACCTCGTACCCTTCGTGCATCTCTCCCATTCTTCCTCTCCTCAGACTCCCCTTCTAAGCTTCCATACACATTTTCTCGTCTCTTCTCTTCTCTCTCAACTCTTCACCCTCCCTCACTGTACACTATATCTCTCTCTCACCCGCACGCTCTGTTCGGAATCCATTTCGAGTTGGCTCCAAGTTCTCCCAAAACTTTCCTACCGACCGAAGTCAATCATCGCGCGAATCGCGCGATCCGCACGTAATTTTTGGTGTTGGCTTACTTCCCGAAATTACATCTAATAAACTGGGCGCACCAACGAGGGGCGCTAAACCAACCGAGAACTGGCTCTCGTTCCTCTACGTTACTTTACCCCTCTACCTACATACGTGGAAACGTGCAGACTCACTTGGCTACGCTCCATAATTTTATTGTTTTATCTTCCGTGTTTACGACACGTTCAGGCTCTGTACACACACACACACACACACAACAACAACACACACGCACACGCACACACCTCTCTTAGCTTTACTTCCTTTTCTTTTATTGTCCGTATTCTGCTTCTTTTCTTATTATTATTATCATCGTTCCCCTTTGCCGAACTTGTAGTTAACCATACACACACACAAATATGTATATATACACATGCAGAAACATTTCTTAGTTCCCGTTTGATTCGACCAGTGTTCTTTCTTGAGACGACACTCCGCAGCCAATGGCACTTCTAAGGAACGGCTGACCTGACAATGGACCACTCTCCTCAAGAGGTACCATTCCTATGCTAACAGCGTTTCACGCCAAGTGCAGAGGAGCTACTCCTTTTACTACTACTTGTTCGCGCTTACTACTCGTCCTTCTCCACCTTCATCTTCCTGTTCCCTTTGCCTGCAGCCTCCCTCCTCGTTCATCTGTATATACGCGTATCCACTCTCTTTATCTTCAGAACCGACGGCAGTCACCGAACACGAAAAATCATCCCGACGTAGACGTCGTTTGCCATCGAAGGCCACGACGTCGTCAAAGGGAGAACCTTCCGGTGCAGCCGATCTTGCACATCGGTCTGGATGCTGCGACACGAGAATCGCTCTTGCCTCTCTGTACCAAAGAATCCGCAAATCCTCGCCAATGTCTCGCAAGTGCGAATATACGTAATATAGCATACCAGAAGATCACGTGCCTATATGAATGAAACAAAAATTCTTTAAGGTCCTCCGAAAGGCATGTTAAAAAAATATGCCTGAGTTATCAATCTAATATTTTTCATAGAACTCTCGCCTAATGACGATATATCCGTCAAACTTGTTTTTTTTCGGACGGCAAAAAAGAACTATACGTATGAGACGACCAAGCCTCGCACGAGGCACTTTGTCATTCGGGAAATGTCCTGTGTCGTGTTTTCATTGGCTCCCACGGGCACGCGCATGCGCACGAGAGACAAGGTAAACTTGTTAGCTCGTCAGTCAAAACTTTAAAACCACTGGGAGAGGTGCTCAACTTCAAAATGATTAATTGGTGTAGTGGCAAGTTGTTACTCGTCCGGTGGTCTTTTCCTAAGCCTCCCTTGTTGCGCGTGTATTACGTATGTACACTAACGTCATCTGGCGTCGCGACTCCCAGGCTTTATATTGCACGAAAGCCGACGGCTTTACCGGATCGATCCGTATATACTTATATACACACGCAACCCACTATCGCACGCTCCTGCGAATACTTAACGAAACCTCGTAAAACAGCACGAACGTAACCGCGATGCCCGGTGTGAAAATGTCTTTTGAAAGTAAAGAAAATTGATCGTTATTCATTTCCTTGAAAAGCATTAGCCTTATCGATATCTTTCTCTTTACTATATTTATTCAATCTCGTATAAGCGGAGCATAGACAGAAATATGGTAACGACGGTAACAAAATTGTGACGGCCTTTGATCAAGCTAATAGAGACTGCGCTACCATTCGCACGAAAGCCTGTGTTAAAACGTGTATAAATGTCTTTACAAATCATGGAGAATAATGCCAGCATCTTTTATAATTACGATAAAACATTAAAAAATGTAAATTTTCATTATCTACAGTTGTGCATTTGCTTCCTTTCTTATTTTAATTATAAACGTAGACGGCTAACAATAAGTACAGTACAAACTGAGAGATAAGGCAGGGGGGCTGAGGACTACAGAAGAACCCACATGGTTCGTATTTTGAAAAATAGGCTGCGCACGCATCGAACATTGATTATGAATATTTTGAAAATGTTGCTCTAAGTGAAAAAAAGACTATCCGTGAAAATCGTATTGTTTTCTAAAAAAGAGTATTACCTGCTTCTCGGTCATAACATTATTTTTCGAAAGCCCTGTATACATACGTCTATCTGAAGGTTTACCTAGAACTTCACAGACATTATCAGCGTTTGATGGCCCTGCAAGGAACGCAGCTACATTCTCAGGCATGGTCCAGTGTTCCTCTCTGTAGAACCACAGACTAATCTCTTGACAAAGAGCCCATCGAGTATCGACCGTATAACCATTCTCTTTGACGTACGCGCGTATCTCAAGGATCCACACTCACCTCTGATAAGAGCTTAAGTTTACGTTAAGGGGACGGGCGAATCGATGGTTCAATATTAACATGCGTATAACCTGTAAAGCCTTAAGAGGCAGCAGTGTTGCCATCCACACCTGGGTCCCTCGAGGCTTTTTTTCTCATTGCTTCTATATACATATATACGCCCCATCTTCCAAGTTCCCTTCGGATATTTTGGATACCGCCGGCACAGGAGCCCTCTGAAATTTCATGCTGTAAAATAAACGTTAGAAACTTTCGTAATCTTGCCACGAGGCAGCGCTGCGCGCGCATCGGATACCTTCTGACGTCTGAGGAGATATGGACGTGCGCTGTAGACGATGTCTCGTGTCCTAACGAGATTTCATACTGTGTCCTTAATTGATCGATGAATGCTCGATTAATCCAACAATTTGATTTTGCTCGACTGTCAAGGAGAATACAAACAGTTTTCCTGGAAAGCTCGCAGGAGACGTGCTTCGTTAGTCTAGTGTATATGGAATTCAAAGCTGATCTATCAGGGAGTATCGAAACTTTAAGGTTAGTAGGTACGGTCCTGTCAGTGTACATATATGAGTATATATCTGTATATAAGGAATACACATATATATGTCTACTTAATACGTATAAACGGATAACGACTAGAAATTCGTGCGTAATGGAATGTGCAAACGTGGAAGACACACAAAATGACGTTCCAGACCGAACCTAATCCGACTGATGCAATTACTCTTGACTTGGGAACGTAGGAGAAATGTTCACCTGCGAAGTCTGCATAATTTAGCAGCATAAATTAATACGTTCCTAGAAATCTCAGCTCTCTCCTCGTCGTTCCTCCTCTCGCGTCTGACACAATTAGACAGGGATTAATTAAAGTCATTTCACATTTCGTCGGGCGTTCCTGCCCACGGGACGACTTTCGAAATACCCTGGACGAATTATGGTTTCCATTCGTTTTTTACAGTTTTTTTTTCTTGCTCTTCTTTCTTAGTTATCTCAATGACCCATTGACAATGGCGTAATTAAGGGGTCTTCCGCAAATTACATTCCTACGGGATCGAGATACGTAAATTTCTCATACGATTTGTTTGTGGATATTTGAGCGATTTTTACATTTTTGTAGACCGCATTAATTGCGTTATCCGTAATACTGACTGATCTTACATCTTATTTATTCTCAAATATTGGTATAACCCTGTTTGTTCTTTGGCTTGCCGTTCCTTCGTGAAGCATTTCACTGGTGACGTGCAACTAAAGCTCGGATTCTGGGAGACTCCTATTCGTGATCGGCTTAGACAACGAAGGGGGTGGTTCAAAATTGATTTCCGCTGCGTGGCAACTGGCGAATCGTGCGGTTCGAACGTAAATCAATTTTATACGAGGAAACGGGATTCGACCTGTGTTCGTGTGACGGTGAGGCTACAACTTCTTAATTAAACCATTATGCGTCATAGCGTCGGGTTTTATTGTTAGAGAGAGGGAGTAAGAAAGAGACCGTGGGGGGGGGGGGAGGGGTTGGAGACAGAAAAGAGAAGACAGTAGGCCGAGAGGGTTGAATTTGTAGGAAGAGGAAGAAACGAGGAATAAGGGTTAGGTCGGGAAAACGAAGGACTGCTGGAGAGGGAGGATAAGGGATGAAAGAGCAGAGAGTATATCTCAGCCTTTCCTACCCTCGTTCTCCTTACTCCGGCATGTAAATTCGTGATAATAGCGAGGGATGTTTCATCCCCGTACCTCATACCTTAACTCTGGCCTTTATGAGTTAATAACTTGGATTATCGAGAAATTCGCCTTAACTGCTTGTGTTTTCAAATATTCCAAAAGTTATTTCGAGCTGACTAGACGCCATTTTAAATTCGATGAGGGATTTAATGAGAAAATCTTCAATAAATTCCCACGAATTTGGTTCCAATCGTATATGCTTTTTTGTGAGGGAGAATATTTTTTTTAGAAAATTTCAATCACTCCCCCTTATACTTATGCGAAAAATCTTATCTACGCCTTGTACGGCGTTGCAGCCACGACGGTCATGGTGACGTCACATTAGATATTTCCTGGTCGATTAATATAACTACCCTCATGTATTTGTTGACAGGAATCAATCGATTGGACAAATATAAACATGTATTATACGGATAATAAAAATTAATCCAAGTTACATGGTTGTAGCATGGCAAACCGTAGTTACCGTATGGGAAATGGATTTCCTCATTGTGACTTGTTTTCTCGTGCTCTTAATACCCCGTGCGCAGCGTCCTGGGCGACAGGAGACCTCGCTATAATATGTGGAGTGTGAACCTGGAAAAATATTTGTACGCCACTGGCTATATTTACAATGAATTTTCGTCCGGTATACGGAAGGGGTTATAGTCGTATGCATCGATTCGGGATTTAGGACGTCGAAAGGCATAGGCGTTAGTTACGTACCTAACGTACACACGTGCTACCGGCAAAATTCCATTATCGGCTCCCTGCGATAAATATTATAAATTGAGAATCCGCCACGGGATCCCCGTAGCCCTTATACACCCCCCCCCTTACCTCTCTTAACCCGGCTGGTTGTATCCCTTATATCCTGTAACACCACCACCGACCCCCACCCCGCCCTCCCGGTTACTACCCAACGTATTCCAGCCTGTATTCGTCCTATCTGAACAACCCCTAGAAAGATCCAAAGCCCGCTCGAGCTGGCTGTGAGCGGGGCGAATATCCATGTTTTTTTTTTATGTCCACTATAAATCTAGCTGGGATAGTTTAAGCGATTCTAGCATCGGGGGATCCCCGCGCGCCATCTCTATTATTGCCTGGCAATATAGCAACGGGACTTTTGTCTCTCCTACGGGATTTTCCCGGGTGCCCAATAAACGTAAAACTACGTCGACAAAATGGACTATGGTTAGCACGCTGCCTCCTTACTTTCGACACTCGCGCCGTTACCTTCCTTTAGTTTTTCTCCTCTCGTACACCCTATACCATTCACGCTGTCGCACTAGACGTCCACGGGGAATCCCCGTGAATAATCACAGTCTAACGGATGTGAACATCGTCTTAGCGATCCATTGTGCTTCCCGTGCGTGACCGTCGGTATAACAGATGGTCTTTTTTTCTCGGTCGAATTCGTAGTTCCAGGTGGCAGCACTGTGCGGCGCTGAACAATATATCTGTCTGGGAATCCCCATACACGCGCTCGTTAAAAACGATCATGGGCAGAGCTCTGATATATATACTATATATATATTCTGATTTATATACATATATGTATTCTGATATATATGTATATATATATGTATATGCATGTCAAAGGATACTTTTCAGGACTTTTTGTCTTGAGTATTGGCAGTTCTTAGGACACTTGGTGCTTTTCAGGACGGGTCTGAAAGAATTTAGGTATGTGACGTATACTTTCAGGAGCATGAAGTGGTACTCACACCGAATTTTCCAAAAAAAAATTTTTTGTTAGACACTCGGAGTTGTGTTGAGCTAAGAAGTATTTCGTTAGGTTAAATTAGGTTAGAATTTCAATGCCGCATGTCCCAAGGTTTAGTTCTTTTTTTTTAAATAACACATTGGTTTGCCGTTGTGAATGCCCTATGTCCCAGAAACTGCCCCTGGACAAGTCTATATATATTTATATACACTTCATTACGATAGCACGACGCGTTTCGTTTGGCGTGACGTCGCATCGATTGGACCAATAAGCTATCGTGAAGATGTCAATTATTCGCGACAGCGTGGCTGATCCAGTCGTTAAAGTTTTGCAGAGAACGGGAAATTTTCCAGGATCCCCACGTGTCGCGAAAATCCTTACAGTGCATCGCGATAAAAAATATATATACACAGAATCGTAACACCGTATACTATAGCGTCGGGTATTATGTTTTGTTCGGCGTTTCTCATTGATGGCTAGAGTCTAGCTACGTCCCCATGACAGACACAGACGCCCAAATAAAAAAGCAAGACCATCTCGAGCCGGCTGCGCTGATCATCAACTGTTTTGCGCCGAGACTTTAGCTCCCATTAACAACCACCGTGAGTGCTAATGGTTTTGCGAGTGGAAATCAACAGCTCGAATAGGAACAGGGGTATTACGCGATGGGAATACGTGCAATGGCGAGATCAGGCTGATCCTAGTAAAGTTTCCTGCCTGGTACCAGATTGGCAATGGTTGCGCAGACTTTCTGTAACGTTGGCTAAGCCTCGCGGGTACAGGCTCATGCGCGAATAAATTAGCCTGAACGAATTAGGGGATCGATGAGAAATACGGAGTGCGGGTGCAGACGAGGAAACGTGTTGATAATGGTTCCCTGGCAAATAGGGGATGCTCATTCGTCGTCGGCTGCGACCTTGGCGTGGTACAGCGATAACCATCGCATTTTTCATTCCGTGGATCTTTGTGAAATAAGGGAAAAAAATGGTTTAATCGTCAATGTCATTGACACACGATTTAGCATACTTTCACGGATTCTCCAAGCACGGCTTTTACCTTCGCTTGATATCCGTATGAACCACCCTTTAAGCTTCGTTTTTATGTAAATTATTGTCAAGGGCTTTAATCGTAATGATAAATCGAAATTTGTACGTGCACACGTTAAATTTAGGTAATATTTATGTATAAATGTTTTTTCTCTCCTTTTTTTTTGGTGACCTCGAGTGTGACGCTCTGACCCGCAGTCCCGAAAATTTAACGGAGTCGCGCGGAGGCATAAAATTTATCCCGTCATTTTGTGAACTTTATTTCGTGTTTCGCGCAGGAATATTTAATTTATGTACACAAATTTCGAACGGCGTTCTATATTCGGGATGATAACGCTATATACAAATATAGGATTGTACGTGCGCGTGTCTCCACATATCGGCTCCACGTGTATCCAGAAAGCATCAGAGCTACAGCATCGTGACCCACTCGAAACCACTACACCCTATAGGTCCATGCACGTTATCGGCCGCTTCTGTAGCAACTGCGTTGTACCTGGCTGAACATGGACACGAATCTGTATGACTCTTCTACCGACTGTACCAATATCGATGAACCCCGTCGCCCTATGACACACGTCATTATACGAGAAAATCGATCGCGATCTTTTATTAACACCAGTAAACAATCATTTGCATGGAAAAAACACTATCGTCAAATTGCGACTGGTGCAATTTCTTTTTTTAGCCAAAGTTCACAAGCGGGAGTAAACATTTCTTATCTTATATGTGTATCGTCACTCGAGGGAATACATCGTGCAACTGCAAGACTCATCTTTGTAGCCTCGTGCATCTATGTTTATGCATTTCGCGTATACCCGTTAATTTGCAAGTGCAATATTGCACTTATGGATTAACGTTCATCGATCGGCCAACGATTTTATAGTGAATCGTGCCAATCGAAAAGAGGCATTATGCTTCGGTGAACAGATTTAATGATAATGCCGGATAATTAGATTTCACCGCTAATTCCTGTTACCAATCAAGGCATTATCAGCGCGGATAATTACACACCGAAATTACCTATTCTCTGCAAATCTCTCTCTGTCTCTCTCTCTCTCTCTCTCTCTCCCTCCCTCCCTCCCTCTCTCACGCCCCATGCTTACCATCGGCGTGTAGTGCTGTGCAGCACTCGGTATGGCTCTATCCATCTTTTCCGTCCTTCTCGCTCTCGCACGTTCAGTCCGTATATAGGAATCTGGAACGGCGGGTCAAGGTAGTCGACATAGTGGGTTATTCCGTGAAAAGCTACAGGAATATAGGTCACAACAGTAGTGCGTGGGTACCAGTTACTGGAGGAACGTTCTAAAAGTTTTGCTTCGTTACTGCAGCGAAGCGATAGCGACCTACGGCATATCGGATGTTGTTTCATGGTACAGAGAGAAGCGTGAAAAAAGGAAGAAAAATTATTTTAGAAAATAGATAACGAAAAACGATATAACTCGATAAACCTCGCAATTTCCTGTTTACTATGAAATTCCAACCACGTGTATACGTAAGCCATAAGAAAGGGAGGTGAAAAAGGAGTAGCGTGAAAAAACAGGCCACTTACGCAATTCCATTGTAACGGCGTTTACGACTGTCAATTATCGTAAAACTCAAATACTATAATATCCTTCGTATTTTATCGATACTGTTATTATTAATAGATTATACGACGCGAGCTTACGAATTGCACTGAATTCGAGGGAGTAATGTGTATCTGTATATATTTACATACTGTGCCATGTATATGCGCGAAACGGAACGAGAATGATTAACACTAGGATGGGCTATGGCGTCTGGCGAGAGGAGGCAGATTTATCCTGGTTTCTCAAAAGGCATTCGAATCTCCAAGAAGCGAACGGGAAGAGCCGAAACGCAATTACAGTGGTCCAGGATAGATCTTCGGACGTGAGATGAACGTAGTTAATCGCACCGCTGCTTCACCTCGGTTAAGTACACTTTATTAAGCGCGTCGTTTGCGCGGTGCATCCTGCAAGCTTCCTGACAGGCAAATGGAATTATAAACGTACCATCTTCAAAATTCGAATGACGACGTCATCCTTACGAAAAAAATACTGAAATTACAGAATTTCCAATATTTTTCCCATATCTTGATTACACTAACTCGCGTCAGAGATATTACACTCGAACGATCGGGAATTGGCAATGTATTATATTTTATATAAATATAACATATAATACATTCTTGTTATTTTTTTTTATGACTTGATTATACACTTTGTATTCTTATTTACGTCTGCCGTGCCGTTATCCAATTTATAATTCCTGTTTGTGTTCCTTTAATCAGCGTTCATTAAATATTGTCTGTTTACCAGAGTATTAAATTTGGGGCGTATCTACCGCCCTTCCCGTACAAACAGCCACTCGTTAACTCAACACGATATGCCTTAGTTCTTCGCTTTGACTCTCGTCGTGATTCGCAGACGTTACACGTACACAAGCTTCAAGGTAGCGTATACGCGTATACGAACGCGTTCCAAGTCAGAACGTAATAGATGGTACGTACATTTAAGTTCGGTCAGAGAAAATCTGTGCGTTTTTATTTTTTTCCCTTTACTTTCAGTATTTCTCAACGGGAAGTCGTAGAAGATATAAGCGGCGGGAGGCTGGATTTTATATACGGTATGGATTGCACGGGAGGGAGTGAGACAGAGAACAAGAGTCTTCCTTCTGTACTTTCCGCTAGAGGAAGCTCTGAAAATATATATACATATATACGTAGTACATACACATAGAGTTCCACGAGCAAAGAGAAGTGATCTATGCGTTTGGAGTCTTAAGAAGTTACGCCGCAATTAACGATCAATTTACGGATCGGTAAATTCTATAGCAAAGAATGACCAGGTTTCTTTTTCTTTCCTTCTTTATCAGAAGTTCGATATCATATTGCCACAGTATAAGAGAGTACTTTATTATTGTCGAGAAATCCGTAACTGCAGTATTCGTTCTTCTCCTTATGTATCCTACGGTGTGTGTATATATATACATATACACATATATGGTATATGTTTATATATATAATATATATATATATACTGCGTAGAAATAGATAGCGAAGGGGTGTATACACATCTTCCCTTATACCTCGTGGCGGAAACCGTGACGTGAAAACAAAGCACCAAGCGCGGCTTCTACTCTGATGCAAAGCTCTGTCTAGCTGTAACCTACCGGATGTGGTAATTAATTACTCGACCCCACCAGACGTGGAAAGATGATCACCGAGAGCTGCTCCGGAGCAGCAATACGTCGCATCGCGTTTCATGTCCGTTTATAAAGTAGCTTTTAACTAGCCGAATACACTGTTCGTTACGTTTAACTGTACGCGGTCTTGCCTATAGCACGCACTATACCTATATCCATACCTACTGCTGGATACCTATCTAGGTTGATACTCCAGTTACTAGGTACGTTATACGTACTTGCGAGAAAGTTTGCTTTGTAAACGGCTGTCCCTCCTGAAGGATGGAACTTCCTGATGGGAAACCACCAGGCAGTCCATCGTCACTCTACCGATAATTTTCTGTATCACACTGATAACGGTCCTTTCGCTTATTTTACGTGTAGCCCGTTTAACGTGCAAATCTTAATTTACCTTTACACAGCTGGTCTCGACGATGACATTTTTATAGACTTGCGAGCGATACTCATTATGGAAAGATATTCCGTATACGTTATCCTTCGGCGTTTCGAGTGGCCAAGATTATTTTCCCAAGCCGTGGCCTAAATCGTTGCTGACAGCAGGGCAATCGGCCATTAAGAAGTCTCTGGCACGGCTTCCGCGAGCGGACAAGAAATGCCTCCGATAATCAATCTTCTATAAGTTGAAGTCTCGAAACCCTCGGTCAGACAAGAGTAGAGCCCTGGCCAAATCTCGGATGGGTTTTACTACGCAAGAAACCGTCTGCCTATATGTACACTTATGTATGTGCATGTATATATATACATGAAGATTCTATAGATGGTTGCACGGTGGGAACTCATTCCAGCGATGCCGTCCTAGTCTTCCTCAACCTCGTCCTCGTGATCGTCGTTTCCTCATTACGCGCCGGCAACTTTCCTCTGACTGATGACCGTTCCCGCCTGACATTGCCTCGCCCCACCTAACCTATAACCAACGACGTCCCAAATCCCTCGGCGATTCGAATCGACGTTCGGCAACCCTTTTTGTCAGGATCAGATCCACGCGTCTCATTCATGATTATTCTTTGCGCTGCTTTCAGGGAGCAGCGAGGAGTCGAGGACGGGTACCAGCGATCCTGGAAAACTTGGCGTGAAGAAACCGAGGCCTAAGGCGTCCTCGCCGAATCGGCAAGGGCCTCAACAGTGTCAGGTCAGTACTCCGCAATATTTTCATTCGATCGTTATTATCTTCTTGAGATTTATCCCGCGAGACTTTGACTCTATCGAAGTGCACTTGGAATAGTCTTTTTTTTTGTTACCTCGACATTTGCTCCTGTCGTTGATCTTGTTTGGATCGGAACACTCCAGAAATCGGAAGAGAAAGGTGTTAACTCACTGAAGAATCTGTAATATGTACTAAATAAATGGTGACAGATGGAAGTATAGTGTATATAGAGGAGTATTCATGGCAAATGCACCAGAAAAATTGTGTTAATCGAGGCAATGTGGCCTTTTTAAATAATTCATGATCTTAGCAGCGACATTAACTTTCATTTCTCCAACGATGCCACTCTGCTTTGATTCGTGAAATCATCAATTCACGGCCAATTTCCGCTTATGCTTTTGCTGTGAAATAAACTCGTGTATGAAAATATACGTACACTGCAAGAAATAGACACCAAAGAGAGAAATCGATTCAGAATTTCAGGGAAGAAATTAAAAAATTTCTCGAATAGGATTTGTATTCACTCGTCATCCTCTCCAGACTCCTCTCCCATTGCAATTTACAAAAGCAACCACTCCAGCCGGACTCGGCCAATTTAAATTCATACATGTGAGTGCAGGAGATGGAGGACCAATAGACGCACTCACGCACACACCCACGAAATTCAAGGGTCGCAACGATGACCCACTTTAAGGAAGAGCTTCAGCAAGGCCAAAGCTTGCCTGGAAACGTGTACATCTGACTGTATATGTACTATGTGTGTGTATATACATACCTATTTCTGTGTACGCTCTCTTCTCCTATACCCATACATTCCTATTCGTGTACAGTCGCGTGCCTGTCTGTGTGTCTATATACCAAGAACAGAGCACCAGCCTTGGGCAAAGCGCCGGGACACATATGTGTAGCGCAGAAAGGCTGCTGAATATTCAGTCTGCGAGTCCTGAGCGCACCGGGCGAACACAGTCATCCCCTGATGTTACAGACATACGCAATACCGGGCGTTCCCGAGCCCTTCAGCAATGTTTAGGAGTTACCAAAACCCCTCACCAGTCCCGTTCTCTCTGTACACTCTCTCCCTTCGCCCGTCTCCTTCAGCCCGAACGGAAGGAGCCACCCTCGGCCTTGTTCCGTAATTAAATGATGGCCTGCCCGACTTGTTGACAAGCCTCGTCAATGTATCAAGTTAGCGAGGAATTAACCTCCTTCCTCCTGCCGCTACGCGCCCCTCGGCAAATTCGCCGCGACTCGATCTCTAATCTTGTGACCTGACACCGGAACGACCCGATGGTATCCTGCCGTCCTTTCTAACGACAGCATCCGTATACAGTAATCCTTGGCAGCGACTGTACTTGCTCGCCCTCTAGTTTCAATCCCTTCAATGGTATCTCATCTTGGCTGTCTTGCCTTAATCTTTCTTCTTTTTCTTTTCCCTTTTCCCATCCATACACTATATACTTCTCTTTCTTTGAAGTTTAAACTCTCTTACTCCATTTATCTCGCTCGCGACGGAAGTGCACGTTCATTCTTTTCCAAGAGTACACGGTATGGATACGGCATCCTTTACTCTGCAGCGCGAATGTATCTCTTCTCTAATCTTTATTGTGATGTACGATCAAAGCAATCACAACGGTCGGGTCGTTAAGTTAATTAATTGACTGTGGGAGTAGAGAATCGGATTGTAGGTACTCGTGGTATCCTTGGGTTACGCAGGCGTCGGTAAGCGTCGCGACGGATGTAAAAGAAGCTTGAAGAATAATAAAATAGACAAAATTATCACCACTGACCCTTGCACTGTAATCATGCTGTGCGATCTGTTTCTTATCTCTGTCTTATACCTTTCCACGTATTCACTTCTGATCCTTGGATATGTCGCCTTAACTGTGTTTCCAACGCGGCGACAACACTGTTCGTTAATTAACTAGACTTTAGGGTTAGTTGCCTACTGCGAGGTAGGTAATGTCACTTCGTCCTAGTCGGATAAGGACCAGTCTACAGCGAACATAAATTTACAAGGATGGTTTAGCCGAGTCGCTCAATGGAAATCAACCGTTTTCACGGTAGCGTCAATGATAGATATCCATGGACAAATTACGTATTCAGTTTGGAAGATACAGAGTGGAGTTAGCCAGAGAAAACGCTCGGAGTGTCTAGGTGGGATGATGACAACCATCCAGCTAAGGGATGGAGTAATGATGTTTATTTAGCTTCTGAGTGATGGCGCTGTACTTAGAGGGCGTTGGGTGTTCCGTAGTAGTTATAGCTGTCAAAGGCATGAGGGATGAAATGGGGTGCGCCATTCGCGGGACACAGAGAGGAGTTTTGGATACAGGCAGTACCGAACTACAGTGGTTGGGCGATGGTGAAGAGGGAGGAAGAGGAGGTGGGGAGGGTGGTAGGTGTTCGCTGGGATACGTTTCGCGTAAATTGAAACTCCTCCATTGGCATTCATGCATCTGGAGCTCCTTAGGCGTTAAGCTACGCAAATTAGAATTTCTGCTTGGAAGCAGAAACGTGCGACCCGCACTCACCCTTAAGCAGCAGGGTCCTTCCGAGATCTTTCGCTGAGCCACCCTGTATCCTGTCTCTTATCTCTCTTCCCATCTCTGGACCACTCCGATGATAGAAATTAGCTGCATGAAGTATCCACCCGATATTACGTTTGTTTCTATCACTCTGCCGCTACCCTAATCCTTTAATATCCACGTCTCGTTATAGCTATATATATTTTCTGTATTTTCCCATAATACAAAAATTCTTTTTCGTCCTTAATTCCTATTCTCATTAACCTGTATTTTCAATAGGACGATAGTCTGTGATCATCTACGTCAGACAGCACGTGCAGTCACGTTAAAGATACCGCTAGATCTATCAACGCGTAATAGACATTGATAAGAGCATTTGATGCGTGTATCAACTGATCCCTATTCGGTGATAAGTGATAACGACTGATCTGTATCGGCCAATTAGCAAAGATGATAGTTGTTTACGATTATCTTTAATCAGACGAGTCGGATCCACACGCATTGTGTCGCGATGGGAATGTCGCTGGTAATGCAAGACGTTTCCGATAACGATGCATCCTGCGCCACAATGCACGTGTTTCCTAAGGGCATCGGGTTCAGGTGCACGCAAAATTAATTTCCATTTACGCCAATACGTCGATTACCCGTCGGTAATAATGCTTAGCGTAGGTACGCCTGTGCTCGTCAGCGTCATTGTTGATGTCCTCGAGGTAGTTCACCTCGTCCTCGATCTCATCCCACTCACCCTCGTCCTTGCCTGGAAGCGAACTCTGAATCCAATGCTTAGAGATCATAAGATCGTGTCTTTTAATTACAGCTATACGGATGCACCACCTGCACTGTACAGAGCACGCAGTATCCTCTCTATCTCTATCTTGTGCATCGTGACATTCCTTAACCCATACTAGTGCTTAATGGGAACGGGAATCCTCGACGATATTCGCGTATACGATTGTGGCTATTATCCAATATTGAATTAGCAAGTAAGGACACAATCATCAACCCTCTTCCATGCAGTCTATATCTATACACACCCTCTTATGCATCCTTGTCTCACCCTGGATATACTCTTGTTAATACTTATCATTGTCTCTCTCTCTATTTTGTTCTCAGTCATATTCACCCCTTCTCTCTCTCTCTCTCTCTCTCTCTCTCTCTCTCTCTCTCTCTCTCTGTGTGGGGGTAAGTAGACTTGCACACCTGTCAAAATTGCTATCTACCTTTTTGGAAATTTTCTGCTTTTCTCTGCCCTCTGGGCGTCTGTTGCAGTTTTCTTAACTTCCTCCGTGGCTCAGGCA